>WKFP01014177.1:350216-406189 GCA_011057875.1 Pterocles orientalis | reverse complement strand
TTTTTTTTTTTTTTTTTTTCCTCCTTTCAGTGCTGAATATACAAGCTAGCCTTGTGGGGATTTTTTTCAGCTGGTATGGGAAAGGTCTATGGGCGAGAGAGACAATGGTCTGTCTTGTAATTTCTGAATACTTAAAGCTGGTGAAATTGGCCACAGGCCTGTATCATTCGCCATGATTGCATTCCCCCATCCTTCTGCTGTGGGTCTCTCCTCTACAAAAGCATGGGCCTGGGCTGCTTGGGAAAGGGCTGATTCCTCCAGAAAATGCTTTTGATGTGGACTTCAGGAGAATCTGGATGAAGCTTTTAAGGTAGTTGGTGTAAACTTTTAACAAAAGCTTAAGTCTAATCTAGAAGTAATATTGCATATTGATATTATCCAAAAGGAATGACAAATTATTGCAAAAAAACACCCCGTACTTCTTCAATCTTCAGCCTTAACCTAAAACTTCTACTCCTCCTTGAGTTTTGCTAGGACTGTGGTACCAGCTGGGCTGTGTTTTGCTAGCACAAGCTCTATCATTTAGACATTGCAACCCCTGATTGTCAACTTCCCTGTCAAAAGAGAAGTGTGTGATGTGTACCTGGCCCATGCGATGTAGCCATGAGGCGTTTCGTCAGCAGTGGTTTATGCAGATATTTACATTTGTATGAATTTTGCAATCGCATTTGAAGCCCCTGGGCTGCTGCAGTGCTCTCTGGGTGCTGGAAGGGGCTGGGGCCCTCGGCAGCTTTCAGGGTGGAGCTCGTCATCTTGCTTTAAAGCAGCTCCTCATGAATGCTGTAGACTGGGAGCAGGGGGACAGGGGTGCTCCCACTGTTTGTACCCAGGGGAATAAAGGGAAGCGGGACTAGTGAGAGTTTTCAGAAGCCTCTAACTTACCGGAGGAGCATAAATATCTTCAAGGGATTGCCCTGAGGTGCTTCTTAAAAAAGCAGCCGGGTTAAAGTGGCTTTGCTAAGTTTGTTCCCATGAATATGATTTTCCCCAGGCACCCTTTTTACATATACCTGTTAGATAAAAGCTACCACACAGTAAAAGAAAAACAACACACAACCCTCTTAATTAAAGATATCAGGGGAAGGAGGCTCCTCATACAAACAAGCAAGGAGGTGAGGTGGTTCTGGTTTAAAGACCACTGAGAAATAAAGCTGCTTATGATTGCTATGGTGGTCCACCTAGGTTCCTGCACAGATGAGAGTGCTGGTGGCTGGGGTGCTAACAGGCATGCCCATGCCACTCTCACCTCCTCCACCCAGCACCAACCCCTCATTGCCTGGTGATGGCAGGCATCTGAAAATCCAACTTAAAAGCAGCTCTTGTCAATCTGCTTTCCAGGCTGCTTTTTCTGGATGTACTCTGCCTGTGGCCTCATAGCTTCCTGCCCAGGTTTTCTGCCTGCCTTTCCAGCCCATGCTGGGATCCCACCGTACCCAAAACTCCCAGGGGGTTTCCTGAATGTGTGATGTGTTTTGGAGGATGAACTTCTTCCACACCAAGTGACAGTGGGATGACTCTGTCTGTTTACATAGACATGGTCCTGCGTCTCCCTGCCCTGTCCTTGCTCTTCACAGGGTTCCCTTGCTTTTTCTTTCCCTGATGCCCGGTGAGTCTGAGCTGTCCATCTCCTCTTCTGCAGAGGTGTGACCCCTGGTATGGGGGACAGTGATTTTTACATGGCTTTTCACATGTCACGGAAATGATCCTATGGTGCTCAGGGTCTGGGAGCAGTGCGCAGGTTACTTTGGCACAGGGCCAAGAGTGTATTGCAGAGGAAATGGAAGCAATGACTGGTGCTGATAGAAAAGCCAACTCTTGGACATGCCTATTTTGTGCCACTTAATCCACTTTTGCTGATGACTGGCTTTGATGTAAACTCATTCTTGTGAATGAGTCTGTGATCTAGTATTTGAAAGACAGGAAACTTCTGTTGAAGATTTGGAAGTTGCAAAGGCTTTTGTTGGTGTGTGATGACACCATGGATCCACGAGATATGCCTTTCAAAATACACTGGTCTGGGACATTGTGGAGGGAGGGAAAAAGTAGAAAGGAGGTGGGGGGTGCCTTCACCAGGCAGGGGTTGTTGAGCGTTGGGTCTGAAAAGTGCATCTGGCTTGATTGATGTCTATCTGTCGTCTAATGGGAAGGGGTTTCACTGTGCCATCCCATCTGCCCCACCACAGCTTGTGCTCACATGGGCATTTTGGGAGCTCAGCAATGTACTTGTACAAATGAAAGAAGTGGTCTGGTGCCTTTGTAGCGAAGCAGTGGACTCCACCAAAATGACTGATAGGAAACAGAGCTACAAGAGCTGTATGTGAGATCTGGCAGATAGTCCAGACCTAGCAAACCCCTGTGAGAGCAACAGCAAAAGCTTATCTTGTTCTCCCATCAGTCTGCTGCTCATGGGAACCCGTGCAGCAAAGTGTTTATTCAGAGGGCTAGTTGTGTAGGTGGCCAAGCGTGTTATCGCAGAAATGAAATGTTAGTCATGAGAGTGTACTTGCTAGACATGCCTTCTGCATGCGCCTTCTAGTGCAGCAGCCGGCTTTATCTCCTGGCGGGGTGCGGGCCCTTGCCAGCTTGGCATGGGAACATGGCAGGACAGGACTTGATGCGAGGAGTCTGGAAGGGAAAGCCGCTCCGCCAGCACCGAGTGCTTCGGCTGCATTTCCATGTCTAATAGGTCTAATTCACGTTTGAATTAATGCAGCATATATAAAGATTCTTACAGCTAACAAGTGGTTGTGGTTTTGTTTTGTAAATCATTATCTTGCTTTCAGATCAATGAAACTAACTCCGTGGCCGACAAACAAAGTTAATGTACTAAGGTTTTCAAGTGTGTGTAACTCTTAGGTTGGCTCAGGTTTTGGGTGCCCAACTTTAACAAAACTTCCGTCAGATTTTGGGAATGCAAATCCTCTAAGGATGGTGAAAGTGGGCACAGCAAAACAGAGGTTCTGAAATGACAAACCCCTTGGGTTTAAATCCTTAGATCTGGTATGTCCTTGCACGTGGGGGAAGGTATTATTAATGAGGGGTCATGGGGTTACACCATGGCGAGCCCTGGTTTTATACAAGTATGGCAAAATACAAAAATTTATTCCTTTGGAAGTAATAACAAGCAATATTATGTCAGTACAGTTGCATGGCTGCCAAGGTCATTTTCCCTCCTTTTGGCTGTTCCGGTAGAGTTAAAGCAAATAACTGTTAACGTAGACTTTTCAATACAAAAATGTGTAGGGAAACCTACTCTGCTTTGAGTGTATTCTGCAGAGCACCCATGAAGGATGGGGGTGTAGCACCCCATTCCAGGGAGCTGCGAGGTTGTACTGAAGGAAGCAGAGGTGGCTTTGGTGGGTGACACACATCTGCAGACTAGTTTCACCAGCACCCTGATTTGCGAAGGCATTCTCATCCGCCACCATGCTGTTAACTTACCTACAGCACAAGTTGCCAAGGTTTTTTAACTATCATTTTCTTGGTACATATTGATTTTATTCTGTTGCCTAAAGGTATAGAAATAATTAGCAAAAGAGTCTTCCCATCACATTTACCATATGGTTAATTAGAAATTTTATCATATAGAGTAGTCATATGAGAAAAACAGTGCTGTAGTAACTCAAGCATGCTCTTTCCGCTGATGTGAAACAGCGGATCTCCATTGACTCCCACTGATCCTTGTTGTTTTATAACAGCAGCAAGGACATGGAAAACACCAATGGCTTTTGTTTCATAAACTCTCAGAGGCCCAGCATGTGCTCCAGGGAAGCTCTTGCTGTTTAAGCAGCTTGTCAGGGAATTACGGCAACTTGTTGCAAATCAGTGCACCATTTCCCCACAATTTCCTTCCTGTCACCATGGGAGGGACCTGGCATTTCCACACTCTTGGCATTCACCTAGGGTTCAGACAGTCCAGGATATTCAGGATAACACTTTGCCTCTGGGCTCAGGGACTTTGGGACTCACCATGGTGATACCAAATGCTGAGCCCTTTGTTGCATCTCTGCTAGGTTTTTTCCTGTGGCAGGTTTGCCCTCCATGCATTAAGCAGCTTTGCTATGGCAGGAAAGCCTTTCTTGGCTTTCAGCAACAAGTCTCTTGATCAGGTAGTTCAAGCATCCTTCTGCCCCTCTCTTTCACCCTGCAGCTCCACACAGTCTCCCAAAGACAGCTGACAGCGGGTGTTGGTGGCTGGCTCAGGACCATCCACACCGACATCTCTGAAGAGCTGTCCCTGCAGAGTGTGGGGGCGTCTGGCCCATGGGTCATTGAGGGGCAGGGACTGTGGGGTTGCACCTTTGCATGCCATGCCTGAGGGTTGTGATCACTGGTCAGTTTGTGGGTGCCACGAGCTTTATTTGTTGTGACTGCTACCGGAGAACTACGCTTGCAGGCGCTGCTGGGAGTGGCGGAAACGACCTGTGACTGTATGTGTGTATGTGTACGGATGAGAGATGAAAAAGAAACTTGCACATGCCAGTGGGTAATTTGGGCATTGACAATGAATCTCTCCCTTGTAACTAGGTGGCTTAAATCCAGTTTATGGCCTAGAGAGAATAATGTTTATTCCTGAAAAGAAGGATCTTTGGCATGTTTTCTTGGCTGCACTTCAATGCCTGATATCCATTTCTTAAATTGGGATAGGTAGATGTGCATCCTGGAGAGGAGTTGAGGCTGGTGGCTGGCTGAAGGTATAGCTTGGTCTCATCTTCTCCCAAAAAGTGGCTCTTGCAAAGCTGGGAGGAAACATATGCTGGCCTCAGCTACAGCTCTGTCTCTAGACTCTCACCTCTCTAGAAAAGCTGTCATGCCAGGTAGCTGATGGTCCTCTGAAGCTGCCTGCATTTAAGTGTTGGTTCCGGCTCGTGACATACAGAGAAGATTTGTGCTTTGGCAGGGAAGGCAAGACCAGCTGGAAGCCACTTTTGAGTTGCATAGTACTGCTTCCTGCTGAGGAGATGGGATCCCAGGACTCGGAAGAGCAACTGAGATTAGGGGTGGTGGCATGTCTGTGCAGGGGTTCCCAGTCAGCATGGTGCAGGTGGCTGGAGGTGCAGAGCAAGGACATTTCCCAGCAGCACCCCAGGGAGGGTGTCTGAGCAGTGACCAGGGCTTCAGCAGCTCCAGGTTCTGCTTTCAGATCCTCCGCTGTAAGGTGCTGTAAGCAATGTGCCTTTTATTTCTGCAGCCATTAGTCTACGTATACAGCAAGCCCTTTAGATCTGGGTGCTATGTGTATTTTCCCGTCATTCCCTGCAGCCTTGGTTTGATTTGATGCCCTTCTAGGGGATGGGTGCTCCTCACTCAGCAGAACCACAGGCACTGAGGTGGCTGCTGTGCCAGGGGTGCAGGCGGGCCACCTGCTGGGGGAGGCACAGCCCAAACTTGGGCTCTGGGGATCTGAGTCGCCTTCTGGATACTCTGCTGAGGGGGCTGGTATAAGCACCTAAGTTAGATGCCTAAAATCAACCTAAGATGGTGTGACGATCCTCCTAATTCCTTCTCCACATGCACTTTTTTTTACCCACATTCTCATTTCTATATGGCTGATATCTGATTTGTGCCCATACATTTCCACCCAAAAGCCTTTTTACATACAGTCTGTGTTGTGAAGTGGCCTGTTCCTGGGTAACTCAATGTGCAGAACGCTGTTCTGCAAATCTTTGTTGGAGCCTGAAACAAGGGCTCATCTGTTCTTTGTGTGCCTCAAGATTGTGATCTGAGATGCATGTGCAGTTTGGTTGAGGTTAGACAGTATTTAAAAATACAATTGCCGTTTTATCAGTGGAAAAAGAGAAATTCTGCTTGCCAAAAGCCCCTTCCTTTTACATATCTATCAATGCCTTGCCTAGCTCAGATAAAATATCAGCGTCATAGCTCAAAGCTATTATCGTGTTAGAAGTAAACTTCCAATCTGAATCTTGCATGAAAGGGTCTATAACCTCAAAATTAAGCTGTAATTGTATAAGCAACAGCTGGACTATAAATTGGTTGCTTCTTCAGAGAAGGCTTTTTTTTTTCATTTTTTTAAATACCTGTCTAAGCAATATTGCTTGTTCAGTTGTAATTTAAAGCAAGTTCACTGTAAACCAGCAATGCTAAAGGAAGATATTACCATTGCCCGCCTGCTGGTTACTGCTTTTGTGCCAGAGGGAGGCAGCTGCAAGAGTGACAGCCCTCGCTGGTGTGTTGTGGAGGGATCCCTGCGAGCATTTCCCAGGCACAATTCCCCCGCCTAGAGCAAGCAGCTGGCTTGGGCGGTTTGAGGGTTTGCCCCTGGCATGAGTGCACAGGGCAAGCTACTGGGCAGGAAGACAACATGAACCCCTGACTCGATCTGCCAGCAAAACCACTCGTTATCTGTAACCCACTGGAGATGAAAGGAGCCCTGTTTGCCTGTTTAAACTCTTCGAATGAGTGCATTGTGGCTGCAGTACATGAAGGAGGAAAGCAGGCTCTGGGCATGTCAGGGTGCTAAGCTGTTGAGCTGACATAGCAAGATGTGTAAGTCATGTCCATCTGAGACTCCAGAGTCAGAGCAGGTTGCGGTGCACAGCAATGAAATGAATCCCGGGTGGTTTTAGGCTGGAAACAACAGAGGCTGCTTGTATCCCCAACAATGGGAAGGTGCCCGATGCTGTTTCTGAATGGTGGAGGAGGGAAAGGGCAGCAAATCTTAGAGTGTCTGCTGTGGTTAAAGTAGACCCTGAGCTTTCAGACACTTAGAGTTGCAGAATGACATTGTGTGTGATGGGAGGAAGGCTGGTGTCTGTGTTTGGATTTCTGTGGGCTGTGTGATGGGGAAAGCCAACCAAAACCAAGTCTTGGCCGTGATCTTTACATATTAGGGTGACTCCTTGTTTCAGTATCAAACAAGACATTTCACAGCTCAGAGAGTTGCTTATCTTGTATGTGATGAAAGAGCAGTTCTGTTGCTGGAGAGCAGGGAATCCGTAGTTTCTCATTACTGGATGTATGATTCCTGGGGCTGATCTTTGAGCCTCTGACTCTTAAGCACTTGGGAGCTACCAAAGCTGAAGCTAGCATTTTTTCTTCTAACTGATGTTCTTGGTGAGACTTCCCACAGGTAGGTTTTCACAGGATGAAAGGAGGTAAAAATGCTGGGGTTTCCCTCTGCAAGCAACTGTGATCAGGAACCAGTGGTCTCCTTGTATGCCTGCGACTAACATTTGGGTGAGAGGTTCCTGGCATCCTTTCCAACCAGCAGAAGATACCGGGATCGGAGTCTGTTGTCTTCTGCTTAAAAGTCACGGGTCAAGGAGTTTCTCTTTCAACAGCTGACTGGCATGCAAACTTTTGAAGCACACTTTGGTGAAAGAGAATAGTTACCACTACAGACAAATATCCCACTTACTAATTGAATTGAAGTCTAAACTCTGCATGCCTGACTGCATGTGAGGGAGAGGATGGGCTGGCCAAAAGCAGACCGCTCTTGTCCTAGCCAGCTCAACACTGCCCTAATGAATTTCTGGCTTGAGGATGAACTTTCCTCTCAAAACACACATATGCGCGCAAACGCAGCTGCAAATGTGGCAGGTGGAGAGGCTGCAGTTCATCACGCTGCTCCAGATACAGGTCTGCCTTTGAAACAGCAATCAGGGCCCGACTCCCCTCCACAGCTCTTTCAGTGGCTTTAGCATGTGTGTGAGGCACAGGGCTGTGCCAAAATGCTTGCAGTGTGGCGGGGAAGGAGGAGTGGGATCTGGCAGCAGCAGGGGATGGAAAGAGAAGGGGGAGCCTGTGGGGAAACAAAGTTCATCCTTTTACTGTTTCCCTCGGGGGATGTCATTTGCAGGGTTGTTGAGGGACACGAGGTCTCTCTCTGGACCCCGGCAATGTGATTTGCAAGAGTTGCACTGTTCAATGCAAGGCTGGAGGACTTCACCCTGGCTTGAGGAATTGTTTCCATAAACGTTCTGCTGACCTCTGGAGCTAGTGAAAACTGCTCTCATCTAAACCAGATTTACACAGAAACAGGATCGGGTCTTGCAAAATATTTAATCACTGCAACTGATACATCTGGGTAGTTCGGCAGACAATAGTTGTTTTCATGCTCTAACAAGAGTGCCACTGATTGCATAACTGGACAGAGAAGAGAAACATGGAGCAGCAGCAGCAGCCACAGCAGCAGCAGCTCCCGGTGGGGAGAGGATGGTGGCACCAGGGAGGTGAGCAGGGCAGATGGGCATAGGAACCAGGCATCCACAACATTAACTGAAAACACAAACCAAACCCAGGAACCAAAGCATCACGGGCAGCTCCTATTTGCTTTTCTTTCTAATTTGCTTTAGCAGCAGCCACATGAGCCTCATGCGGGCACGGTCTTTCTCCAGAAGCCATGGCTCCCTGCCTGGCATGGGAGGAGAGAGTGCTGCCCCCCTCACCAATCAGCTCTTTGCCTGGCATGGGGGCTGCCTCTGGACTGGGGGCTCTGGGGGCTAACTTTGGGTCCTGCTTCAACCCACCATCTTGACCTGAGGCTTTGCGTTTCTTCATTTCTTACATAGGAATGTTTTTTTTCTTCCCCCTCATAGAAAGCACATTGGCAAGGTGCACCATGGGCAGCAGGCAGGAGCTTACAGCCTTGATCAGAGGTGGCAAATCGTGTTGCTGCACCAGGGCTGGGGGTGGTGGCTGCTGACTCGCAAGAGGAGCTTCTTTATTCACGCCGTGGAGATGAGCGAGGTGCTGAGCTGAGGACAGCGAGGGACGGGATTTGGCAATGGAATGAACCTCGCCATCTTCTTGTGTGGGTGTGCAGAGCAATTCCCGCAAGATCTGTTGAGTCAGTCCCATTTGCAGTGCTTGGCTGCTGGTGAGCCTCTGCCTGAGGGCAAGAGGGTGGCATGACACACAGGCACAGGGAGGGGGAGGAATAGGCTGAGCGGGAGGTGCCACCATGGGCACTGCCAGGCATTGAAGGGCTCAGTGCAGCTGAGAAGGACGGGCTCAGACCCTGCAACTTCTTACCCATACACCAGTTGCCCTGCTTTGGATGCTGTGCATTAAATCCTGAAGCAGGCTGCTTCAGGGATGTTTGTTTAGTATTGCTCTTTCCACTGCCTTTTAATCTCGCTTTTGTGAGATTAAATCTCAACTCTCGTGTTTCTCTCTGATGAGCTGGAGCAGCGCTGTGCATGAAGGCAGGTGGCACCTCTCATTTCCGGGTGTTTAGGTCACCTGAAGATCCTTCTGTTCCCCCAGCTCCATCTGGCTTCTCCAACTCTGGTACACACTGGCACCTGCTTTGGTTTCAAAAAAGGGATAGAAAAAACACAAACCTGTGTGGTTTTTACCCTTTAAAATAGGCATTATGCTACACTTCTAAAATGAATAAATGCCACCAAAAGAGGCAGTGACAAGAGAGAAGGGGAAATGAGTGACTACTTGGTTCAACTGAATCACTCAACCTGCCTTTATGAAGTTAGCTTCCTACACTGCCGAAAACACTTACAACAAATGTATCTCAGAAAAAAATGAGAGCAATCTTCTCAGTTTCTTTCTCTAAAAACAGAAAGTGCTGTTTGACAAAGGGGATCACTGCACACTGTGACATGACATGGGAGGCCCCATGGAGCCGTCTTGCTGCAAACTAATTTGGGGAAGAATTACTCAGCAGAAGCTCCTTTGGAATAGGTTGAGACATACACACATTTTGGCTGCTTCCTAAAAGCAAAATGAGTCTGCACCGTGATTTAAACAGAGCTGGTATATTAATCAGGGTTTCCCTAGAGAGGAGTTACTCTTATTCTCGGGGCTGCTGTGGAAGGCTGAGCCAGGTGAACTGCTGTGGCTGTCATCTCTTGCACAGAACTTGTGCTCTCTGTTTTGAAGATAGTAGTACCTCTGCCACCCGATGGATGCGAAGAAACTGATAGTGCTTCAGTGCTGTATAGGGAACAAACACAGTGAGGAGGGATCCTTTGATAGAAAAATCTTGTGGCATGTGGACACCACCCCAGCCTGGCAGGGAGGAGGACTCTCCAGGAACAAGCCTGTGGGACTGTGGGCCATGGGTTGTGACCCATCCCATCTTCTGTTCTTCAAAAAGTGAACCTGGTTCTTGTTTTCAGAAGACAGGCTAGTTTGGGCTTTAACTCCTTTAAAGCTATTTTTCACAAATTGGTCCCCAACATGGCGCACTGGGGAGAAGACTGTATTAGGAGCAAGATGCTGCTGGATATTTACTTCAAGCTTCTGCTGCTTCTGCCTTCTGTGCAGTCCCAGATACCTACATGCAAGACCTGGCTTGAGGGACTTTATCATTGGTGCCACCATTTTCGTACCTACCCTCTCTGCAGGTTGTCGGTGTGACTGCTTGTTGCACACTGGCTATCAAACTGGGGTTGAGCAGTAGTGGAGGAATTCAGATTATCACTGGTTTCTGGTAACGGGTGTCACAATCCTAGCTATCCATGAGGTGTCTGAATTGTGCCTCTTGGTGCCGAAATGGGATTTCTTAATATTAGCCCTAAGACCCAGTGAGCATCCCTGAGAAGTAAGTCTGTGAAATAGATACTTTCCAGCAGCTGCTGCTTGGTGTGAAATGCTGGGAATGAGTCCACCTCTGATTCACTGCCTGCCATTCCCAAGGCCAGATCCTTCCCAGACAGAGAGCTCTGCTCCTTCTCTCAGTCCGTCAGTGGAATAGAGAGGAGTCACCAAGTCCGTACAAGCTGCTTTTAAAGGAGTAGAGCTGAAACAGTACTCAGAAACATGTTCAAATTGAGCAAAAATAAAGGGAAGGCACCCAAGTCTGAATCAGAAAACGAAGAGACTGTACCAGCTCAAAGCATATGTGGGAAGCATCCTTCAGCTCTCGATCAAAAGTGTTCATGGTTGATTGCTGACAAAAACAGCCCTGGGTTATCCAGAATATCTTTCCCCTTTTACTCGGTGCCCTAGAAACAAAGGAGCAATGTAGAAACAAATAACATTCACTGCACTTGCACAAGCCCATTAAATTCGATAGGAACACTTTAAAACAGTGAAGGACCTTTGAAAGGTGCAACAAGGTCCAGTAGCATAGGAAATGATCTACATGCAGGAAGATGGGGGGTGGATTATGTGGAGAAAATGATGGGAGACAAGCACACCTGGTCGTGATCGTCAAGCCTCAAAGTTTATTGCGATAGATGCTTCCTTTTATAAAGCAGCTCATTAGGTTCATACATATTGCAAAAGCCAGGCTCAGGATTGGAGCATTGTGACTACTATTGTTTCTGCACACCTGGTAATCGCTAGGTATGCAGTGCATTGTTTCTGCGTCCTGTTTTTGCAAAAGCTAGTATAATATTTAATCTCAAGGACACACTGCCCTTGAGACTCTTGCTTCTTCTGCTACTCTGCAAAGCACTATGGTAGTTATGTTCATGCAAGCTCAATCACATCCCTTCCTTTCTCATTCAGCCATTCGCCCACAATATTCTCCACAGGATTATGCGAGGAAAAATAACTTTTAAAAAAACTATTTTTATGCTCTTACTGGAGAAAGTAATTCCTATATGCTGGATCTGTCACTTTTTTTCTCTCCATGAAACCGACAGCAAACTTTAATTTGAAGTAGCCTGTGGTTTTAACCTGTGCTGGTATTTCCCTATCTAGTTGCTGAATAGTTTGTAATGATGTACTCTTAATTTCAGGTACACCAAAATGATTTTGGCAGAACTGAAAATGTAGAAATAAGGCAAAACATTGCCTTTATGCAAAGGAAAGCATAGGGAAAACTAAAAAAAGAGGACTTTCCCAGGCTTTTCCATCTCTTCTTTAATGTAATTTCTTCCAACACTTATTTGAAAATCTAAACATGAGAGCATGTGTACTTCCTGTGCCTGACACTTTGTTGCTAGTTCTGAAAGAAAGGAAATGATTATTTTCCTATTCATTTACTTCTTTTGTACTGATTCAGCCACAAATGTTAGCTGACCTCAACTAGATGCTGATCTGTCCAGGCATTTCTCTTCTGCTCCTTGTGAAATCTTATATCTATGCAGGCATGGATCCTCTCCCACCTTTTCGGTTCCCTAACCTGTATTTTGGTTTATGGTCTAGCGCAGGCAGACTGCTGCTGTGTCACCAGGAACCACAGGGAGTGTGAGTGTGGACGAGTAACAGACCGTACCCCGTACAGATGCATGATGATATTTTTATGAAGTTGCGTTGGTCATTTTCAACAACGCTTGCTGGCACAGGAAGGTGGTGTCTTGTGTTGTGATGATACCAAAAATCCCCTGTCGCTTTTAGTGTGAATCAGCTCAGAGCTGTTCCTGTTTGCAATGCAAAACCAGAAGCGAAGTGTTCACATGCTGCAGTGAGATAAGTTGGGTGGGCAAGCCCGCTGCCCCCAAACACACAAGTGAAATACCTCCATCCCAGGCTTATTCTCACGCTCCTGCTCACAGGAGATGGGGAAGCGTGCAAGGCAAATGTGAGTGGGCTGACGATGGTAGGCAATGAACCTTTGGCTTCCCAGCTCGGTATTTCTACACATATGATGTAGCCCTCAGAGATGCATTTGCTCTCAACTGCATATTCTGAAACTTGAGTATTTTATTTAACAAATAATTGTTCAAATTACTTTCCTGCTTCTGTTGTTTAGCTTCAGCTAATATTTTCACATTTGGTAGTAAACCTCCAAGACCTGTCTTAGAGGTGTAGGTTTGAAACAAGGACCTATCCTGTTGCTCATTCTCTGCCAGAAATTAAATTGCAGGCCTGTTTCTTCAGATACCTTGTTGAAGCACATGTCTCTGGCTAACAGGTTACTATGGGTACGCCTGCCAAAAACATACAGGTACATCTTATCATGTATCTGTGGGAACCGTTCCTCCTCTCCATGGAAATCCAGGTATTCCTGTTGACTCACGCGGGGTAGGGAGATATCCCATAATTTTGGTGGAAGGGTTGCAGGAATCAGTCTGAATGAGACAATGCTATGCCATTTGTTATGGTTCAGCAAGGGCTTTTGGTCTTCTGGTCTACTTTGCTGTGGGCCAGATGGGTTGGGGAGACTTAGAATGTCTTGTGGCCGTGGTATCCATCTGCACTCTTGTACTTTAGGATTGGAAGGATAGCAAAAAGTCATTTGATTTTTGGAGGAAGGCTCCTAGGCCTTTTTGGAGCTGACTACAGTCCTTTTGATAGCAACACATTCTGGGAGGCTGGGATGTTTCCTGTAAAACATTGCCAACAAAAGGTGCCTCTGCCTGTGGCTCTGCTCTGGCCAGGGCTCTTCTCTATGTCCCCGTGATGCAGGGTCATCCCCAGCATTGTCAATGAGGACCGGGTGGGCATGCAGCCCATCTTCCAGGGTGCTGAACACTGACACTTCCATCTCATGCAGAAAACACTCAAAATTTTTGCAAGGAAGATTATGGCAGGTTGCCCAAGGTCACAAGGTCAGGCAAAAAAAGGAGAAGTAAATCTAGAACTTGATGTGCTACACCTGCTCCCCATCTGCCAGACCCGCCTTCCTCCTCTTTTTCCTCTGCTTCAGGAAGCCCTCTTTCTTTGCATTTCAGAACGTCCTCCCTTGCAGCTGGCAGAGGGTTTCCTTCTGCACGCAGCTTCTGAAACTGCAGGACCACCAATGCAGGTCACTAAGCAGTGTCTACCCGCTGCTGGGAGAGGCTGCCTGTCAGCTCCCTCTTCTCTCCATGTTGGCCAGAAGGTTGAGCAACCTCCCAGTTTTGCTGCATGTCACTTTTATGGTGAAACTAATGACAGCTGAATTCTGTCTGTTTCCCCACCGGCATGAGCTTTATTTTACTACATCCCCTGACTGTCTGTGCATGGGAGAAGTCACAGCTGGATTTTTTCAGGAGGTCTTGGTGAGTGAGATGGGGAGAAACGCCACGCTGCCTCCCCACAGTGCACGTTGGGAAAAACCCCCAATGTGCTCAAGCAAAATATGAGCTCAGGGAGGGAGTGGCAGCTTCTTCCCCAAAGGCTGTTGGAGTATTATGAACGCATACATGACCCACAGAAAGAGGTGCTGGTTGCCCATGTCTGTCCTGCCTGTGATGCAAACCCAGTCTGCACGGGTTGAAATTAAGCCAAGTGATATGTGCTTGGGATGAGATGCCTCCCCAACAGCAACAGAGCTGCTGGAGGCTGCACTGTGGTTTCAAATCGAAATATTCTCTACAGTGATGCAGTCCATCAGAAAAGAGAAATGGGATGGCTCATGACCAGTGGGAAGCCGTGTCTGCTGAAGAGGGTCCGCAGAAGCTGACAGTGGTTGTCGATGCCAGGTCAGCTCTCCTGGAGCTACTGCGCTCAGCCAGCAGGATTGCACAGCGCCGGGACGGAGCAGTGCTACGCCACACCTGGGGCCTCTAAACATTGTTGTCCTACAGGTAAATAACAGGGTTCAAGCTGCTGACGTTGCTTGTAACGTTGTGAGTCAGGTTTTCCAAAGAACACAGTGCCTGGTGTGCTGAGCTGTGGGAAAAACCTGCCCTGTGTTTAGGTGTCTGCTGCAGTGCTGAGCTCCCAAGACATTTTGGTACTCTCCTAGGGTACCACGGCTCGTGTCTTCTGCTTGGGCTTGAGCCTAGCCTCCCTGGCTCCGTGTTGCCTCCCTTGGTATGATGCCCCGTTCCTGGGTGGGATCACTTGCTCCCAGCACATCGTATTTGATGACCTCCAGCTGGCCTTGTTCCTGAAGAGGCAAAATGCCAGCCCTTGGCCCTTGCTCACCTCTGCAGCTCTCTGAGACTCTTTCAAGGAGAGACAAGGCTGTTCCTGCACCCTGCAAAGCCTGAGAAGAGCCAGACATCACCAGTGGTGTATTTAAAATTACTAGAAAAAGGTGTCTCTTTGTGTAACACTCTGTTCAGCTGTGGAGCAAAAAAAAACGACAGAGGTTATTAAATGCACAGAACCTACTTCTGGCTCAGTAGGTTCCTGAGACATAAATTGCTGGAGGTTGGGAATGGATTCAGGGGGACATTGCCGTAAGTTTGTGTTGTTCTTGCACTCTTCCCAAACTGGTGTCTGGATAGTTTCAGAGAGCGGAGATGAAGCAGGAGGAACTTCAGTGCCCTCATGCATCAGCTCTGGGGCTGTGCAAGGATGTCTGGCTCTCCTGGGGATGAACATGTTGCTTCTGGGGAAGTTCCTGCCAGTGCAACTAGGTGAGAACAGGTAGAATCGGCTCCCTTGTGTACTGAATTATTTCTGCTTAGAACTGCGTGTTTATTTTTAAAAAGGGAAATAGAGCTGTACGGTTTCCTCACTTCATCGATACCAAGAAAAACCACAGAGATGAAGCTGTCATAGAACAAGCCCCAAATCTTCTCAAAATTATTCCAGCTGTGCTTCTCTTTTTGCATGAGATTGATACGTAACACTTTCACTGCTTTTCTGTTTTGCCTTTTTTTGTTGTTTGGTGGGGTTTTTGTCTGTTTGTTTTTGCCTTAAACCCCCAACAAGATGCAGAGGCAAATTTCAGAGCCAGTACTGTAAGTCCAGGGGGTTGTTTGTGGCATTCCCTGCACTTACAATGAGCAAGCAGGCAAGCAAGACTCTGTTTCACACATGCAGCCACGCAGAGGGGATCAGCTACCCTTCAGATCACGCCTTTGGCCAGCTGTGTCTTCCCTTTCCCCGCATCATTTTAATTTCCCATTTTCTGCTTTTTTTGTCTTGACTTTTAGATGTTGTTGTTGGATGGATAATGCAAGGATCCTTTCTCTACTTTTTAATCTCTTTTTTAAAAAAATATGGTTTAAAGATTTTTCTGCACCTCTACCTCTTCCTTCACTTAACACTGCTAAGATGACCTACAGTGATGCTGAGATTGGATGGTGGCTTTTATAGCAATGGCTCCTAGAAACTCTGAAACTGACAGAGAGGTTGCCAGAACCAGCTGCTTGCTACCCAGTGGTAGAAGGTTTAATGGTCATTCTGTTCATGAAGCTGTAATTCAGTTATGATTGCAGATGTGGGACCTTCCTCACGGCCCTCATCCGCCTCCCAGTGCAGTAGTAACCCAAACGTAGACCATACACATCTGTAGGGAGAGAAGTGCCTGCAGCGGTGCTCATGCCACCCTGCAAGCTGCCTACGGACCCAGGGAGAGGTGCTTGGCTTTTTGGTCAGCTTGTTATTTCTGTTCTCTGAGGAGAAGGCTGAAGTCCAAGTGGAAGCTATTTAAACTAAATTCCTGTTTGTCTGGCTGCCACAGCAGCTGGTCCTTTGAAGCTGATGCTTCTTTTGAAAAAGAAAAAAAAAAAAAAAGAAAAAAATGTTGACCATAAAAGGGTCAATAAGCGTACAAGGCACTGAGCTGTTCCGAATGCCAGCAGCAAGGGATGGAGAGCTGCCTGTGCCCGCCTCTTGCACGTTCTGCAGTCCCTGCCTGGGGCCAGGCTGGACACTCAAATCCTACTTAAGGAAGGTATGAGAATTCAGATTGTTCACGTTTTCTTTTTGAAACTGCTCCCAAAACGTCGAAACTGTCTGTAAAACAGGACATCAGACTACCTTCTCCAGCCTTTCTTTCCAAGAGAGAAAATGAAACTCTTTAGTTTTGTTTAGATGGAATAAATTTTTGTGGTTTGGGTTTTGGTTTGCATCTTAAGATTTTATATTTTACTATAGCCTATTTCTACAAAATTAAATGAAAACATATTGAAACATCATCATCTGGAAAGAGGAAGATCCCTCAGCATTTTGGCTGGCTGTGACGGGGTTAGGGGAACTTTTGCCTCTTAGTTGTTTTTACCCCAACCCAGGGTATTGGCAAAACTAAGGCTGAGCTGTCAGGTGGCAAAGCAGCCCCATCACAATTTTCCAAACAAACCTAGTAGTTACCTTTGCAATGCAGGAGTATGGGAAGGCACATTTGTCTTCATATGTAAGAGATGAGGCACAGAGAGTGTCTGGCCCAGCCTGTAAACCTGCTTAAGCACTTAAACCCCACTGATTTCAATGGAAATGATTGTGACTAAGTGTCCTTTGAACTCCAGGACCTGATCTTAGCCAGCAGGATGCATAAAGCTTTCAAGGGTGCAAGCAACTAGTCATCCTCTCTGATGAAGGAATGCAGACAAGGCATGGCTGCAGTATGTGATCACACCTGTGATGGACTTGCAAACAGAAGATGGGGCTAGGGTGAGTCTGTGCTATAAGGACGGACCAAACCAATGGGAAGTCAATTAAATTGAAAGGGTGAGGAGAGTAAACGGCTTCGCAGGTTAAATAAGCTTAACCTACTGCATGAAAAGAAGCCTGTGGAAGTGTGAAATGTTGGTGCAAGATGAAATCTGGATGTTAAAATACTGATTTATCCTGTTCTGCAAGCCATAGACACGAAATGTGTGGATGCTGAAAATTTCACTGGCTGATCTGCAGTGGTGCTGCATGTGGACGTCAGCAGGGAGCATCACAGCTCCCCAGTGCGTACTCCTGGGAGGATAAAATAGCATTGGCGTACCACTCCAAGTTCATGTGAATTCAAGCGAATGCTGAAGCTGTGGGAAACCATTTGATTTTCTTTGGCAAGATGAGCAGATGTGAAACTAAATATCCCGATGATGGGGGAAAAAACCCCAGTGTTTCAGACAAATTTGTGTTTTCCTCTGTTAGTCTTTTTTCAGATAGAGCATAAAGAAGGGACTGAAAGTTTAATTTGCAGATTAGAAGTTCAATTTTTGCATGGTTAGGAGGCAAAATGCTCTCAAAGCAAGATACTTGCAAGTTTCAATTTTTCTTACGTTGCTCATAACATTTTGTACCCTCATTATGTCAGTCGTGATGTGATGTTACTGTTTTTACAACAGTTGCTCAACCAGGAGGCTAAATCTCAAATAATCAATGAGTACCTGCTCAGGAAGTCACCTCCTCTGCATCCTGACAATGTAAATGATGTCAATGCAAAGAGTGTAATGGAATGTGATGTACAGAGCGTCAATGGAAAGAAACGTTAATTTTTCAGTTAATTTATTCTAGTGTTTGCATCTTTTCAGGTGAGGTACTAAACCAACATGTCACTCTAAAGTGTTTATTTTTGTGTCGTGAAAAAATTGCAATAAGAATAAATATAGAGCATATGAAATGAAAAGAACTCTTTTAAAAAATAGATCAAAGCCAGAATTTAAAATATGTGATGTTGAGACAGGTTCATAGATGTTAACCAGAGAGCATAAAACCAGTAGATTATTCTTTTCTTTTGTTTTCCTACCTCAGGTGTGGCTGGAGTACTGTGGGAAGGGGACCATTTATAAGGCGAGAAGACCCCTGTGAAAGCGAGGGTTTTGGAGGATTTGCTTCTTGGGGTATGCATTATGGGATGCAACAGTAAGGATGTCCAATGTATGGGTAGAAGGGTATAGGGCTGGACTTCCCTCCAGACTGCCATATCCATTGAGGGCCTGATTGTCAGAAAGGATTGCTATCTTGTAACGCCTAAACATGACCCATGTCCTCTTAGTTCCTAATATGCGGCATTCAGCACTGGAAAGTCTGGTTTTGGATATTTTTTTAACATTTTTTTTCCCCTGTGGTTCTTGTTCTCATAGCTTCTTAATCATTCTTCTCTGCCTTGGCTTCCTGAAAGGAGCCCATCTGCTCTCTCGCGCCGGTTTCAGTCTGTGTTGAAACCGCAAAACTCAGATTAGGCTCTTCAAAAGCTTTACTAGGCTTCAGGAACTCCTGAAGCAAATCTGGGCCCGTTTTCATGCAAATCCAAATACCTTTTATGGTTTCGTTTCAACTTGACATTTTGATTTTGAGATTTTGAGTCGCTCAGACCCTACGGCTTTATGTGAAACCCAAAGGGTGTGAACTTACATGAACTGAAATGGAAAAATATTCAGATTAACCCACTGAAGACTGAAACTACTTTCCCACAACCGTGCTTAATAAACCGCTCTGTTTTTCTCTTAATTGGAGAAGTGGCAATGACTGTTCCACAGCTAGGAACTGCAGCAAGGCAGAGTTTCCAGTTTATGTATACTGGGTATACTAAATAGGGATCCTGGTAAATTACAGATGGTTTATGTTCGTCTAACTGGGAAGTCAGTAAATATGGTACCTTCTCCATTTCAGTGTGACCTGACCAGTGAGAAAATAAATGTTTTCCCCTCCCAGGCTATGCTGGCACAGGGGTGATGCAGGGTTTTCTCGTCACGGTGGGTCACTCACTCTGTCACTTCCAGGAAAACTGCAGCACGTCCTCTGACTTGGCATGGCTGAGAGCAGTGCCCAGTCAGCCCAGCCCCAGTCATGCTGGGGAAGACCTGGCACTGCTCTGGGTGAACAACTCCAGAGCTGCTTCTGCTTTTTTCCAGCACTTGGACGGTGGTGCCAACTGGCCATAGGTGGCCTGGCGGAGCCACCAACCCTCTGTTGAACCCTGTGTGTGCCAGGTCACCACCTCCAACCATGACAGCCCCGGGACTTGTGTTGCTGATGGCAAGTGCGTTACCAAGGCACTGGTGGGTCAGTGCCATCCCTCTCCTCTGCCTTGCCAAGGGCCAGGAGCCTGTGGGAATTTGCCCCATGGGGATGGTGATGGGGGCAGGAGGAGAGAGGAGGAGGAGGTGGTACTCCTTGATTGGGGCGCAGGCAGGGCCTCTGACAGGAGAGGGAGCAGTGTGTGCCTCAGACAAGCTTTAGCAAATAACTGGGGACCTGGCTCTCATGATAGTAGCCAGTTTGACCCAAATAGACCCAAACTTGGCTACTCTATGCAAAGAGCAGTAGCCCCAGCAAAGCTTCCTTCTCAGATGTGATGACAGGCTGCACAGTGCTTCCAAGTCTCTTCCAGTCTTCCCAAGAGGAAGAGCTCATGTTGCTTCCCAGGCTGAGCAGCTGAGCATGGTGCCGGGGAACTGAGCGAGATGCAGATTATGGAGGGAAATGCAGCTTGCAGGGCTCTGGTGCCCTGTCCTGTCACAGTGTCTCCTTGGACATTAGAAGCAGTGTCAGGATCTGCAATGCAAATTGCACGTCCCATGTTGCCTGTCCTGTGACTCAAAAATTGCAAGGTCCTAGTATCACAAAAGGTTTTAGAAATTATGAATGCTGTTATGAAGTTCTTATTCCTAAGTTTTTCTCTGCAACTTTGAAGCATAGTAACTGTTTTCCACCCCCTTTTAAGTCAGCTTATCAGCCTGGCACATCCATCCAGGTCTGGGGACTGGCTCTCCAAGGAAGCCCCCCCAGAGGAGGGGAGCTGGCTCTGCTCTGTCCTTTTGCTGGAACAGCTGTGGGACAGGAAAGTCCTCCCCGGGTGCTGCAGTTGCACAAGTGCTCCTTCCCCACCCATGCTGAAAGGTTTCTTAATGCTTGAAACAAACTTGCGGTGCTGTGATGAACCTCTTTTTCTCATTTCCCTTCTGGAAGGGACAAAGCCAGGTGGTCCCTACAGGACAGGTAGGAACAGAAGCAGAGGTGTGGGGAGTGCAAGCAGAGCCTGGGTGGCTGTCCTCATTTCTGGGCTTAGTCCTGCCCAGGGAACCTGCTCTGCTTCTGTCCCTCGTGTTTCAGGCATGAGAGGATACGGTATGCTCCATTAAATGAAACAACTGGTAGTGCTGGGCTCTTACTGTCTTTTTTTTTTTTTAATTTTTTTTTTTTTGTAAAAAAAACCCAAACCTTGTTGGCACAGATGTTCTCAAGCCCGGACAGGGAAACCCCATAGCCTGTGACACCTCCATTTACAGGCAGACAGTGGTATGCGACCTTTCGGCACCGTGTTCCCCTTGAGACGTTACTGAGTAAAGAGCGTGCAAAAAAATGCTGTGGAGGCACGGCTGTGAACGAAACGACTGTGCTCAGCCTCTGGTTCTTGCTCTTCTAAGAAAGCACGTGTGTGGAAGTGAAGGTCTGCCATTTCAAAGGCTGTCTCTTATTTTGTACATCTGTGTCTATGGGAGAAGCAAGCCAATCCACACCTAGGAAAATGAAACCTTTTTAAATGAAGCTTTCAAAACCACTAGTTAAGACTTTTAATGTTAATTAAAAGATTTATATAATTGATTTAAAGAGCATGATCATCATGGCAGCCTCTTAAGAACGTGCTATCTGCAGTTTACATATGGTTTGCTCGCTGCAAGTACCATATGTACAGCGAGGTGAAGAAGGTGAGGTCAGTCATGGGTGGAGTGGAGCAAGTTGTCCCTGTTTAGTTACGTTGTGGTAAAAACCAGCCACCTTATCTCCTCTAGGATTTTACTCCAGGCTTGAAAATGCTTGGTATCTAGCTTGTTTTTGTGTTCACTTTCAATCATCCCCCACCAACTTCTCCTGTACTAGAGGCTTTTTTTCCTGATAGTTACCTGACTTCCACAGTCACAATTTCTCCACACTAGGTTGTTGCTGGTTCAGAGCTCCTATGGCTGGTAAAGGACACAAGGACTAAGTGACTTTCCCAGGGTGACACGGGAAACCAAGCTGGAAGTTGAACACAGGCATCCCAAGTTAAGTTTCTTACTTAGAAGATGGGTTTTCCCAATCTCTCCACATCACTCTCTGGGGCTATTTTCCCTGGTCCAAGCAGTTAGTTTATCCATCAGTTCTTTCTCTGAGCTGTCATCACTCTAACAGGCTGACTGATTCCCCAGCAAACTGGCACATTTTTTGATAGATAGGTTAAAAAGATCAGTCTTCCATGGTGTGCAGACAAAACTACTGACCAGTGTCTCCCCAGCAATTTCTTAACTCTACTTTGAACAGACCTGAGGAATGATCGTGGCCTGCCTTTCTTTCTAAAAGATTTACAGGCTCCTCGTGGTTGGGGAGGACAGGAAGGGCTGTGCTTGTTTTGCCTTCTGGAAGATATGAGAAAGAGCGAGCTTCCTTAAGAATATGTGCCAGTCTTTCACTCTTATTTCACTCCAGTATTTCACTCCTACTTTCAGCTCCTATACTGAAAATGTTTTGCTTCAAGAATTATTTTTCTGAGAGACAGCATATGGAGAATTTATTGGAGGATTGGGGGGGGGGGTTTTATTGTTCAAAGCTTCCTCTAGAGAAGAGGGCCATTAACTTTGACTGCTCCTGCTTTTATAAACATCAGCCTCTTCATCAAAGTTGTACTGCCTCCTGGAAGCTCAGTGAAGCATCAAAGCCCCTCTGAATAGTTATGACCAGAACATGGCAAATAGCAGAAACCAGGA
This sequence comes from Pterocles orientalis, assembly GCA_011057875.1. Lineage (NCBI taxonomy): Eukaryota > Metazoa > Chordata > Aves > Pterocliformes > Pteroclidae > Pterocles > Pterocles orientalis. The sequence continues at coordinate 384,038 of WKFP01014177.1, read as the reverse complement.
GGATTTTAGCTGTGCCTGATTGTCGTCAGCGGTTCCACAGTTACTGTCTTTTTCCATGGACAGGCTGGAAACACCTTGGAAGTCCCCAAGGTGATTTCTGGTGGAGGAATGTCTGTTGAGGATCAGCCCCTCTGTCGTATTCAATTTAAATAGGTCAGCAGAACAGATAATTTGATTTTTCTTTTCCTTTAACCAGAACTTGATGAGTTTCCTAAAGGCTCCTCAGCTCAAACCTGCTATGGTTTTGCTAGTGGAAAATGTGGTGCTTGGCAGTTTTGGGTGAGTCTCACACTTTTCTTTGGGTGGCTGAACCTTAGGGGTTAAAACTTCTTAAATCAAAGCCACTAGTAACGTTTCCCAACTTCTCTTGCCACCCAAATTGCAAGGGTGCTTTCCTGTGTAGTTATTTAAAAAACTAAAAAAGTTGTTTAAAGTGCTATTTGTGTAAAACACCATCTGATCATTTTGCATTGGCATGAATGGATGCAAAAAGCTGGAGAACATCAGACTATTTGGAGTGTTTTGGTTTTTTATTAAGCCATTTCTTAACATTTGACTGGAGCTTTGTATCTGTTTGGTAATGACATAATTTGTATAACGAGAAATCTGCTGGGCATCAGAGTGACAGGTCAGCATGGGTTCGGCTGCAAGATGAAACGGGTGGCTCCCAGGAGAGTGGCCAGAGAAGGGAAGGCTGCCTAGGGCTGTTTCAGAAGGATATGTAATGAGCTAATGAATATGGCTCCAGTGTTTCTTTCTGTGAATTTAGAAATAATGATGAAAAAGTGTTGAAAAACAAAGCCCATGCACCCTTCTTAAAACAGAATACATGACTTATACTCTTGGTTCATAATAAATTTGTTTTGAGAGGCAAGATATCCTTTGAAGGCTTTGGTGACACAATGCTGTACCTCTGGGTGATGTTTTATCCCTTGAAGAGGCCAGCTGATGCACTTCTCAACAGTGGTCAGAAAGCTTAAGGGATGTTTAGGTCTGAAATTAGATCTCGCCCGCACACAGCAGGCTGTTTTCTGTTTAATGCTTCATTGTGATTTTGTTGTTTGTGGGTGCAACAAGAGGCTGGAGATGTTTATTTCTTGTGAAGGTTTTGCACATCCTGTGACGGTTTATTACAGCTGGCCTCTCTGTAATTTCTGAGCAAATCAGAAGGGTCTGGAAAAAATAATAAACCGCTGAAACAGTTGATAGGGTAAGAGATGGAAATCTGTAGCCTTTGAAAACGGAAAATGAAAACTTTCAGACAGCAGGGGAAAGCATGCATTGGAACATTCAGCTTCACATTGGATTGACAAGAAGTGCTTACTTGAGACACCGACTGGGTCTTGTTTCTTCTCCCCCCCCCCGACCTGACTACTTCAATTTTCACTAGCTGGCTGGTTGTAAAGGAATGGAGCTCCCTTAGCTTTAATTGGTACATAACAAGGCTTCTTCATCTACCAAGGGCTGTCCTGTGTTACCAGGGAACTGAGTCTTGTTGTAATGGAAATGTTAGCACAGATTTGAAAAACCATATGGATGTGTGGACTTACCATAGACATTAATTTTTCAGGAAAGTTTTGGTTTTTGCTGTTTTTTTTTTTTTTAAGGTTCCACACGGGGCATGATTTCTTTTGCCTGACTTGTACAAGCACCTCTGGCTCAAGTTTCCAGACATTGTTTTTCTAGCGGATGGATGTGGAGGTGAGGAGAGAAATCATACAGTTCTTGCATTAAGACTGTTTGTTGTGCTGCAGCTGCTGGGCAGACATGGGATGGCATTAGTCTGAGGTAGGCTCTGACACTCAGCTGTATCCCCTCTGTGATCATCTACAGCATCCTCGCAACCCTCAGCATCCTGGTGGCAGCAATGGCCTGTTCAGAATTAATGTTCTGCAAAGAAGACTGATCAAAAGCAGATCCATTCCCTGCAAGGTAGAAGAACCACCCATGGCTTCAGACACTGCCCGCAGATTCGAAGAGCATGTTCTGGTCCTTCCACCATCTTGGTTATAACTTTGGCCCTCCCTATTAGATACTTCTGCCCCTAGGTGGGGAAGCATAAGCTCAGCTATCATTGTGTTGTAGGCCTCAAGCACCTAATAACAAAAAGCTCCTGCAGAACAAATCTTTTCTTGCTTTTCTTTATAACTGAATATAACTCCATGGTAACAGTATCCCACTGCCAAAGTCATTCAGATCCATAAAAATTACTGGGAAATGCCTCCATCTGCTACTCCAAGCGCCACCTAGGATGTCTTAGCCAGTCATTAGGGATTTTTTTCAGACAGCTCAATGAAGCATTGTACTGTGTATGACAGTCGCTGAGACTCCTCTAAAACCTTTTCCTAAGTCATTTTCCTCTGTGGTAGACTGTCTGTTTGCAGGAGTGCTCGCCCTGGTCTGCCCTTCCCTGGGCTGACTACGTCTGATGGGCATGAAGAGCAGCAGACTGGAAGTGGATGTTTGGTAAGTGCTAGGCACTTGCCAGCTTTTGCTGTGCTGCTTCTTGGTAAGTACTTCTGCTCCTTCCCCCCATCTCTGTGCCTTTCCTTGTTGCTAAAATGACCAGGCACCATATGATGTATATACAGTTGGGGGAGTTCTTTCTCAAAAGCACCCTGGCATCCCTCTCCCCTGAAAGTTTGGTCAGCTGAGGTAGGAAACCAAGCCCCTTGCTTGTAAAGCAGGCCTCGTCTCTGTTGCAGTGAAAACCCAGGTGGTGCGTGCTCTTGGCAGTTCCTGCCACTGACCTGCTCTGCTGTATAGACGCATACCTACTAAGTGCTCGCAACCAGGTCATGATGCGCTTCTCTGCCACCCACTTTCCTACAGCTCTGCATCTTGTAGTTTGCTGTGCTGGGGCTGGAGCAGGTGCTGACTAACGTGGCTCCTGTGCTGGAGGGAAGCGTCTTGGAAATCTGCTACGTGGCCAGGGACGGTTCCATGCCACTTCCCCCAGCCAAGGGCACCCGGAAAACACTGGTCTCTGTCCTGTTGCTGGTTGGAATTTGTTGACCTTGAAAGCTCAGTGTTGGTGAGTGGATGGATGGGAACAGATGTATGAAGAGGTCCACAGAGACATCAGAGTTGCATAAACCTCTTTTCCTTAGGGAACTGCATGAAGAATGGGCTAAATGCAATGGAAATGGGTTTTGGGTTGGAATTTTTTTTTCCCACTATGTAGGCCACCTCTATTAATAAGAGCACCCAATTCTGTCCCTCCAGAACAACCTGAATTTGTAAGCTGCTAACCAGGAATTTCTCAGTGAAGACAGTCTATCCAGGGGTCTACCTTCAGCATGAAGTCAGCCACAACCTGGGTTTCAGAGAGTGGAGATGTGGCAGCCTGTAGACCCACGGCTGTCTCCCCTCTGTGTTGCAGAAAGTCCTTGTGCCAGCACCCTACAGCATGGCCACCTGTGTACCAGGCAGATGGAGAGGGACGGAGCCCCTGGTGACCAGCTGGTCACAGATACTGGGCTGGGCAAAACCAAACTTTGCTCCACCGCACCACAAAGCACCCAGAAGCTGTTAGGTAGGCAAGACTTTAAAGCTTCCTTGCTGCCCAGCCCTCAGCATGCTTGTTTGACAGCATCACTTTGCATAAAGAAGAGGTGGTGATCTTTAGCCCAGAAAACATTCCAATAGCAAACCACCTGCCTTTGGAGTGACAGCAAGGCGGCGCTGGAAAGTCAGTGGGGAGTCAGCCATGGCATCCGCACATGCCACTGCATTGCTGTGATGCCAGTGGTGCCGCTGGGAAGGGACAGGGGTGCAGAAGAGGCCAGGCTTATAGGGAGGGGTAGCTGCTCCAGGCAGGACAGGTTTTGCTTGCCTTCATATTCAGCAAGCTGTCTTCCACTCAGATGAATGCCTGGCTGGAGCTGTGTGTGGCAGGAAGCATTTGTTTCTGTAGTCAGTAAGTGCTATTATTTATTGATAATTATTTGTATTTTTCCTTTCAGAATGCCTAAACCAGAGATTACAAAAGCTGAAGTAATGCTGGCATGACAAAACAATTTTAATGAATTATAAACAGTTGAACAAAACTGTTTGCAAACAACTGTAGGGCTAAAAGCTGTTTTGACAACCCTGTAGCAGAAGAAACTGAACGAAAACACATTCTTGGGAATCAAGACTGTCCGACAAATGAACTACAGACAGCAAAATATTTGCAAAATACTGCCTTTGATTCTTTTCAAGAATTCATTTCAAAAGTCTCTAGTCCCCTGCTTTATACAACAGCTGTAAGCCATACTCCATTAGCACTTTGTAAGGTTTTTTTAAGAATGTCAGTGGCTTGGAAGCCTATGGTGTTAATTTAGCAAAAGAATCACAGAATCACAGAATGTTAGAGATCAGAAGGGACCTCAAAAGATCATCTAGTCCAATCCCCCTGCCGGAGCAGGAACACCTAGATCAGATCACACAGGACCCAAAGGTGTTTTTAATGTGGCTTGGTCACTTAACGTGGGTGCCTAGGGCTCGTGTAATGATGCTTTTACCACCACAAAAGCTCCGACACCAGCTGTAGCTTAACTGTGTGAGTAAAGCTACAGTCCTCAGCCAGCAGTTACCTACGCTATGGACTCTGCACCACCATGTGAGTTTGCCACTGGAGGCAGGGAAATAGTGCTTGCTTTCAGCAAGGAAACAGATCTTTGCATCTTCATTTCCTTGTTTCCAGAAAAATATCCAAAGCGCTATTCTCACTTCTCTGACTTAGGAGGCAGAAGGTTCAAGTAGAATAAAATAGTGCTTTCTGATAGGAAAAATACCTTCTTCTGTCACCCAGGTTCACTAATCCTCTTGAGCATGTTGTTGAGGGGCACAACTTACACGCTTTAATTCAAAGCTCTTGCTGAAAGCCTTTTCTGAATGACCAAGGCTGCACACGCTGTGATGCTAACAAGCTTTTCCCTGCTGTGGATGCTGCTGGAAAGCCTGCCTGCCACCGTATTTCAGCTACCAAAACACCACCAGTGCGCACAGCACTGTCACCAGCTGCACCTCACTGGTGGTGGGTATGAAATGTGTAATTTTATCTATGGAGAGTTGTAAGTTATTTTGTGATGTCTTGACTCATTGCCAGTCTTCTCTGCCCCATTTCCCTCTGGAAGGTGGCTGCCGAGGCTGTTTGGCTATATAACAAAGGCTACCTTGTCCAGCTGTCCCTGCCATAATTAATAGAACTAGGACTGGCATGGGATGGAACAGAGTAGGCTGGAACAAGGTTAGTAGTTTGCTTTAAATGCAGTTGTTTTTCTTGTAAACTAGAAAATGGTTGAGGGAGTTGAGATTACAAGCACTGCCCATCAGATATGATTCTTCTGATGTACACAGAGCAGCACGAATCTAGCCAAGGATTTGACATGGGGGTCTTTCTTCAGCAGAACAATAATCCCATTAATTCACACTGCTTATGCTTGTGTTGTGGGCTAACCTCACCTCCTGTGAGATACTCAATGCTAAGAATGTCTTGTGGTTCTTCTCCCCCTCCTCGTTACCTTTTAATGAGAGATAATGGCATAGGTTAGATACTTCTGTATGAGATTACCTGTGTGCATCATTAAGCTTGTACACTGCTTGATTTAGGTTTTATATCTTTGTATAATCCACATCTATTTTATTTTCCTCATATGAAAGCTCAAGTGGATGTTGGTTAGAGCACAGCAAGAAAAAAACATTTGGATATTAGTTAAAAAAATGAATGACATCACAAAACTCATGCAGTTATAACTGGAATTAAATATTTTCAGTTTTCACACTTCTGTTCCCCTTTAGAAAAACCCAGCAACTTCCACTCATACTGCCATGAGTTGTATTGAGGAGAACTGGTGAACGCGCTTCTCAGCATAAAACCCACAAATGCTTTCCACCGAGAGGATTAAAATCAGATGGTTTTGGGGAAAGCAGTTGGAAAAGCCTCACAGACCCTCTTTTTCCCTTCTCCTGATGAGAATCCAGGCCATAAACTAAAAGTACTGTTTGTTCTCAGGCTAAAGAGAAGTCCCCAGAGGGCAACTGGATTTGGACCTTAGGAGCGTACACTCGTCTTTATCACATCGTAGTGGAAAGTATGGGTATAAAAGAAATTAATAATTGAAACTGGAGAAAGGTTGCTGGGGCAAGAGCTGCTTTATCAAAAGACGTTATAGCCCAGGAGCCCTGATGGGAAGCAGAGCGTCTAGTCTTTCCCTCTGTCTGTCTGTCTATTTGTCAGAAGGGCCTTTGGGACCCAGGCTGGCTGGATCCTGCTGCTGCTCTTAGTGTTTGAGCCCCTTCAGCATGTGCTGCCGTCAGTTGCTGGTGCAGCCCAGGAGAATTCATTCCTTTTTGGGGAAGAGCTGGGTGCCCTGGCAGCATTTCTGTGCGGGGCTGAGGGCAGGAGGTGCGCTGCTGTGGTGGTGGATGCGGCAACGCCTCCAGCATTGCAGGGAGGAGCAGATGTACTGGAAAGGCTGAGCCCACGCCCTGTGCTTTCCTCATTCATTGCAGAGAAAGGCCTTCCAATGTGCAAAATAAACAAGGCGCTGTGGGCTGAATCACACTGGTTTGCAACGAAACAGGGGGGAAGTGAGGTTCTATTTTAAACATGTGTTTGTTTAATGTTAACTTTATCTTTTTTCCTGGGGAAACCCATGGGAAGGTGTAAGAGGAGTTGGCATGATGTCATGTCTCCTTCAGGCACGGTGCCTGTCTGACTGTCAGGGACACGGCATGGCTGGAGGGGGGTGCTTCCTGCCCCCCACCTCCCTGGTGTTCCCCTAGGGAGCAGGGAGAAGAGGATCGATTCAGCTGTGGCCATGTCGTTTTTTTGAGTGGGAAAACTGGGCTGGGAAGTGGGGAGTGAAAGGAGCGTGGGGCCGTGTAGGGCTGGCAGAGGGAGGTGTACTTCCAGAGCACCGGAATCTTGCTGCACTGCTCCTGGCAGCTGATGTGGGCACCGCCTCCACCATCCAACTTGTTGGGCTTTTCAGTATCTTTTTGTCCCAGCTTTGCAATTAGTGCTCAGCAATGAGACTGCTCTAGGTTTGGCTTTCCTTTCTTGGTAGCTGCTGTTGTGAAGGGACGAGTTGAAGGAAGAAAGAGGATTAGATTTATTGATTGACCAGTAAGAGGATGCTGTAACCACCATGATGCTACTGAGCTGGAAAAAAAGGACAATGATAAACTTGATTACCAGGCAAAGGTTTTATTCAAAATAGAGACAGGGAATTATTGGTGCGTTTCTACAGGCATTCTTCAATGAAATATTTTATATACTTTGGTTACGCAAGCTCCAGAAGAATCAATTGGGAACAGGTGCTTCTCGCATGTGAACTGCATGTCTTTCTTTGGAAGGACCATGAAAAGAAGCTGGCTTATGGAATTGGAGGCATTAATGATGGCTCTTTATAAAGATATTTTTGGGAATAGGGAGAGGGCAAAAATCGCAGAAGGACAAGGAATATTTAAGTTACATTATACTACTGGCACAGACCCAGTTGGTTAGAAACTGGTAACAAGAGAGTTTAGGCTTGAAATAAGTAAAACCATTCAAAGACTGGAATTCTGGATCAGTATCTCAAGCAGTGTAACAAGGGCAAGGACCTAAATCCCTTTTAAAATAGAATGTACTAAGTTATTGAAGTGATTATGCACCAGAGGAAGAGAATTCTTAGTAAGAAACAAGGCATGTCCTCAGATAACCATGAACTAGCATGTCCAAAGGGGCTGGAAAGGAGACTAGATCACTGTTCATATTGCCCTGTATTAAACCCATGTTTGAGTGCCTCTGCAGCGGGGATGTAGGAGTCATGGAGGAAACCTTGCTCCTCCCATGATGGTAGCCTGGATGTTGGCTATGGATTGATATTTGCAGGATGTATGGCAAAGTGAAAAACTGGTCCTGTTCAGCTCTCTAGTGGAGGGATGGTGCATCCTGTTTATGTCCTTGGGTTTAGTCTCTGGATTTAGAGCTGAACAGAAAATTTCCTACAAGCCAAGTGAGCAGTGCTTTCTTCCTGCCCTCCAGCCCACAGGGGTAGGGCATGGTCCACTTCCAAGGTCTGCGTGTCATGATAGCCTCCTTCTACCATCAGTAGAGAGAAAGATGCATTTTTGGGGAATGATTCATCTGAACTATTTTACACATTTACTTTGGGATGAGACAAAGAATGCCCCAAAACTACATGCCCCTTGTTGTTGCCTGAACTAGGAGCTGAGATGGATAGTTACATGCCAGAAGAATCCTTTTGTCCTGAGGACAGGGTATGGCAAGGAGAAGAAAGGAGTTTTTTTCTCAGAATAGCTGCTCTGATGAGTTTTCCCAGGGAAACAAGCATTCGTTTAAGATGGGAGGAATGAAGTTCTTTGAATAATCAGTTTCTTTAGCTATTCAAAACTTTAAGCAGCTCTCACTTCATCAGTCCCTGACTTTGATGGACATCAGGGAGGGCTTTACCACCGACCTTTATGGAAGGAGAACTGAGCTAACATGAAAGTAGTTTGCTGTGTGTGCGTCTGCGTGTGGTTAGCATTGCAATACAAGACAACAAGGCTTGCAGCTTCCTGAGATACACTCATTTACATCATGATGTGCTGCCCAATTACTACAGGGTCCTTTACGGCACTTTCCTTTTTAGATTGTTGTGGATCTTACACATGTGAACGTTTATTTGTGTGTACGTGACATGCATGTGTAAGCCTTTACTGTGGTATGGGAAGAGGAAATGTGTTTTGTTTGCCCATTTAAAGATTTAAAGAGGAGAGGTTTGTTTGTTTTTTTTGGTTTTTTTTTACCTCATAGGAAGCAATCTTGCTTTGCAAGCATATTTCTTGTAAGTATGTGTGCTGGAAATGTCTATTCTTTGCCTCCAAAAAGTAAGCTACTAAGAATATAATGTCAGTTATACAACACCCACATGACTGTATTACCACTCGAACTGATGTGGAAATTATTTTTAAAAACATCTTTGTCTTCTGGTGCAATAACTTTCTTTCTGAGGTACCTGAGAGATGCAAGACTGTGTTCTGGCATCAGTGAAAATAACTGGACTGGAAACAAGGAAATTGTTTATATCTCAATTACACCACTGAGATAGAATTATGAATTAAAGCAACCTGGAAGCCTCCTGAGGTTCTCTCACTGTCTCTTTGTGTTAGTCTCCTATCTCTTCAGGAATAGCAGGAAGCTGTATTATCAGGAAGCTGGCAGAAAGCGGTCTCAGCCAACCATTAGGTTAGATGTGAACTTGTGAATCGGAGGCACAGAGTGGCACATCACTCACTTGTGTTTGGAGAAGGCAGTGAATGCAGAGTGACACTGTCTATGGGCTCGTATGGCATCGTGCTTCTGCCCAGCTGTAGAGGTGTTCTATTCAGAAAACATTTCCTTATTTTAGTGCACTTGTTTTGTTTTGTGTAATACAGCCTGCCGAGGCAGGAAGAAGTACCCTGCCTTTACAAACGATCCAGATCTGTGAATGAACTCCATCCTTAAGGTGCTGAGGTGCCAGTCATTTCCCCAGAGAAAGAACTCGCTTGACGTTGCTGACTGACAGCTCCATTCCCACCTCTGAATGTGTCTGAACTGGATTATGGGGCCTCAGCCTGGGGAACGGTGGGTGGAGGGGGAGAAAAGCAGTTTCCACCCCAGCTCAACTGATAACGTTAAAACAAAAACTAAGCCTCGATTTATAGCCACAGCCACCACTGGTTACAGCAGTTGTCCTTAGCAGAACTACATTCAGCCCCTGCAATTTGAAATTAGGATCAAAACCATTCCTTCAGCTGTTTTTGTGTAGAAGTAAGGTGGAAAACCATGCATATCTCCAAGAAGCAGCTGTGGCACAGCCGAACCACCCCACCTGGAGCACACATCAGCAGTTCTCAAACTGTGTGGCCTTTCACCTGTCAGGGAAATGTGGCCTCCTGTGCCAGCACTGCCTTCAAGCCCCCCTTGGGCACCAGTGGCAGTCCCACCACTTTCCCAGGCCCCTTGCCTTGGATATTTCACCCAAAAAAGTTCAAGGATTAAGTTGCTTTATGCCCTTACTGGAGTTTTACACTCCAATCTGGAAGTTAAATCACAAAGGGAATGTTGCAGTGAAGGTTATAATAACACGGTGGAGATTTCAGCTCGACACAGACCTGTCTCTGCTGTTCATCACAAGGTCACCTCATCTTCCAACTTCCACCTATAATCGCATCAAATTGATTTCACTGTTTTGATTGCTTTTGAAACAACACAGCCATTGTGCAATAATTTGGGTGTGTGTGAACTAACATTTCTTGAGCTCTTGAAGCAGGGAAGAGAAGCCATTTAGGAACTACCTGGGTGAAGCCTGCTGTGGTTTAACCAGCAGAGCTGCGTGTGAAAAACAATGAGCTGCCTTGCGAGCACTGGCAAGCACAGAATACTGTTCAGCAAAGTCTTATTCCTGTCCCTTCATGCCCTACTAGCTCCTGTCCTGCTGGTTCAAAAGGGCATGAAACTAGAAGGGCTGCCTCCACCTGGGGTGTTTTTGGGCCGCCGGTCACGCCGGCTCGGGCCGCTGCTCCCCAGGCTCGGGCAAGGAGCTGCTGCAGGAGATGGGATCCCAGTGGCCTCCCACCCACTTGTAAAGCCTACACAGGCTGCTTTTACACCAAATCAGCCAGTTTGCCCATGTGCCCATGCAGCCTCTGGACTAGCAGCTCTGCAGCCAGGGAGCTGGAGGAAGGCAAGTGAGCCAGCAACCATCCTCTGCCAGCGCTGAAGGAGACTCTGGCACTGCTCTGGTGGGGCCGATCTCACCAGGTTGTGACCCACTAGCTCTTGATTTCAGTTCATTGCAACTCCTGTAAAACTTGCTGCCTTCCTCTTTGCTTCCTGCTGTTAACAGGCGAAGCTGGTTTCTGTTCTCTTTTGATGGACTTCCTTGTCAAGGGCTTTCTATGTTTGTTGCAAACACAGGCTGGCAGTGGGGGTAAAAGTTACACTTATTTTGTTGTCTTTTGAGCCATAGCTTCTCACCTTTCTTCCTACTGAGCCATTGTGCAATGCACTTTTTGGACTACAGTACACATGGGATGAGGAATTAAATCAGCCCAGCCTCTTGCCTCTGTTATGTTACATGCCAGGTAAATAGATATATGCGCTCTGCAATCTAGTTAATCAGGAAAAATCTGTTTTAAAAAGAAAACTAAGTACAACAGAAGTTCTGGTAGTAGCCGTGGGTTAGCAGTTGGGTCCGTGGGCTGTTGTGTCAGCAGGGTGGAGGGGACAGGCTCTGATTTCGGCTCAGCCGTGGCTGGAGCAGCCTGTCTCCTGCTCTTTCTGTGAGCCCTGACAGCTGGCCTGCAGCAAAGCTTGCTGCATGACATACACTGATGTAAGGGATAGGAAGAGGTTGGATCAAAGACGTGTGTGAATGATCTTGTAGGCTCTGATGGTATCTAGTCACCTGACAAGCCACTTTTATATTCTTCGGGTGCATCTCAGAGGGAAAATGGAGAGCCCTGCTTTGTCGGAGGCATGTTCAGTGGTAAACCTGCAAGCTGTGGGAAAGGTGGTGAGAAAAGAGAATGTGCTTCATCAGGGAAAACCCACCTGATGATGGACCACAGGCTCTGCGAAGCACCATGCTCCCCATTACTGTGCTGTTGGGGTGGGTTTGGACCCAGCCTTTCCAAACTCACAGCATGGCACCTCGGCCAGGGCTCACATGCCACTTTGTGCAAGCCTTCCCCTCAAAACTTGACACATTTGGGGCTCCTGTGAGAGGATGAATAACGGCCACATGCTGGCAATCAGCAGCCCTGGTGCAATTTGGAAAGCTTGCTGCCCGAGAGCTGTGTATGACTTCAGGCACTTCCCCCAGGTCTTTCAGCTTGTAGGTATGTGATTTTCCTAATGGAGCTGCACTCCTCTATCTCGACAGGTGATGGTGGCCAAACTGCCTAAATGGGGGCTTTAGCAGTCTGGGGCAGTGGGCTTTTTCCAGGTGATGGTATCACTTTTCTTCTGCCTCAGCTTGGCATTCTGACAGGGTGGAGGGGCTGTGGGTGGGTACCAGCATGGCGCTTCGGAGATCTGGGTTGTTGGCCCTGTGGGCTTCAGTCCTTCTGCAACATCGGGTCAGATCTCAAGTCTGTGCCCAAGCTCCGGCTCTGGGAACAGCACCGTGTGCTTGGACTTACGACTGCCAGGCTCCCTACAGGCTCCGGGTTCAGGATAGACGCTGGTAATGGTGACAGAGCCCAGATTCCCTACTGAATCCTAAATGGAACCTCCTGTCCCAGTTCAGGGGTTAGAGGTGCACTTACAATGGACAGGATCATTTTGGTTCATTTGTTTGTTTGTTTTATACTCACTTTTGCAAAGCTGTAGTTTCCCCTTTGCAATAGTTGGGTGGATAGCATTTATAGTTTTTACCAACAAAGAAAAAAAAACAAAACACTTTATTGCACCGAGGCACAAATAGCGAAGAGCTTACCCAGGGCATGATCAGACCTGTGCCTGTGAATAATGTAAGTTAAAATGTTATATATATAGGCTAGAGTGATAAACAAGGCAAACCAAAGAAAACCAAAGTATCTGATAAACTAATAGAAGGTCTCAGCCAGAATCCAGATAGCATGGCTGAGTCTCAGACAGTGCCTTTGGTCCCTGACCCTTTTTTTTTTTCTCCTTTTGCTGCCAATGTGGTGAAATCTAGTTCTGGGGGGAGAGGGAAGGAAAGAAGACCTGTGCCCCTTCCCTTCATAGCCCTTTAATTGATTTGAGCCAGAGGAGGATGACTGCTTCCATCTCCTCCTGCCCACTGGGAATGGCAGCAGGAGCAGGGTGGCGATGCAGGGCAGGACAGGGTGAGGAGGCAGGACGGCTGTGGAACTGTGGTCCCTGATGCCAGGGCCAGCTCTCCGAGGGCTGGAGGCAAAGAGGGGAGCTAAAAGTTGCTGCTTTCCCCTTGCCGCATCCCTGCTGGGTTTTATGGAGAGCATGGGGTGGAGGCTGGGGTGTCTGCCTGTGTGGCTGTCCCCCTGCAAGCTCGGACATATGCCAGCACCACATATGACAGTGCATATCTCTAGCACGGCCTTGTTTGAACCAGCATCTTACAAACCCTGTCAGCCTCGGTGCTGCTTGGCTGCCCTGTATACAGGCACCGCTGGCATCCCAGCCCCAGTGCCCCTTGCTGGCTGCTTTCTTCCTTAAACTCTTCTCTGTCCTGTGGTACGTGTATACTCGTCTCACACATCGGTTTCTCCTGGTCATTTCAGGATTTTGTGCAATTTGGCCACTCTGCAAAGGCTTTTGAAAGGCTGTGGTTGCACAAAGGACCTTCTATTGTCCCTCAGCTACAGCTTCAATGTGCATCAACCATATGCTGGGTGCAGCTGCTACCTTTAAAAAATGAACTGGCCACCCACATGTGAACAGTCATGCTGGTGTGTAGAAGATACCAGTGAGTTCCTCACATACTACAGGATCATCTGCCTTGCCCTCTTGTAAAGATATTTCCTTGTTAGTGCATATTTGGGTAACTGTCCTGTGGTAGTGTCTCACAGCATGCTTATGAACACCTCCTATTCACATGAGTGGCATTCAATCAGGAAACAGAAGCATTACCAGGCAATTGAGATAATCAGGTCATGAGATGTGATTTGTCCGTATGCCATGAAGAAAAATTTATAAAGAGCCTAAAGACTATAAATATTTTTCACTGGGATAATTATTACTTTGTATTTCTGAGTAATGATTATGCAGCAGGAAATTCATCAATAAGACCAGGACAAGGAAAATGGAATAATGTGCAAAATTTTCACCTCTCAAGCTGTCTCAGTCTACAATGTGGTGATTAATGAGGGCACAGGCAATAGACATAAGAAGGTGATCTGTGGCATGACCATAATATTTGGCAAATCCAGGACAAACCCAGGATAATGCACACTGTCCGCATCTGAGCAGGGAGACCATGGAACAGGAAGGAGGGAGTAAGGGCAGTAATGACCATTAAACCTTGACCAAAGTTTCATTTGGCTTTAGACGAAAGTGCTGGTATCAGCAGTGCACAGGATGGTCTGCTCAGATTTTTATTTTTGCTTTCAAAAAACTTTAGTTAAGCCTTTGATTTTTAAGAAGGTCGTAAGTTGTCAGTGTACTGCTCCACCCGTAGTACAGACCACAGTTCAGTCAGCCCTACCGTGAAATAAACAGAGGCTCAAAATTTGTCTGCGTGACTGGTTGATCTCAAAAAAAACCCCCAAAAAAACAAAAACAAAAAAACCAAACCACAAAACTAAATCATGCATCATTTTAGTGTCGTTATGTTTGGAAATTAAAATGAACGGAATTGAGGGTAGTGGACCAAGAAGGCTTTTCTTTGTTTTCTGTTAATTTGCCACCTTTACCACAATAGAGCATTTTATATTCGAGTTTCTATTGCTACTTATTGCTAACACCAACGGAAAGTAATGTATTCCCATCCATTTAATCCCCTTCACAAAAGTGATCCAGACCACAATGAAGTCATTTTGGTAACATGACAGAGAAGTTTATAAAGAAGCTGTTGTTATGCTGGTCTCTGTAACCATCTCCTGGCACTGATTTTAAAATGTCAGAATTTATTTATTAATCTGCTGTGAATGCATACGTTGGGATCTCGAGTACAATGTTTGGCTTAGAATAATTTTTCTCTCAATTTACCAAAATGGTGTGAAGTTACAGCAAGGATGATGTCCTTTCCTGTGCATTTCCCAGACTCTCAGCGTGCGGATTTTATCCATGATGTCTGAAGGAAACACACTGTCTCACAGAGCAACTGCAAGTGGTATTTATTCATTTTGAGGTGAGGGGATGGAAAAAAAGGTCTGAGTCATAAAATCCCAAGCTTTTTCAAAATTTGGACGTGTTCAGAAGCAGTTTTCCTCCCTGTGACTGTACGTGAGACCACTAACATACTTTCTGCAGTTTACTTCTAGAGGGGAGCTTGAAAAACATCATTATTTTGAACCACAGGGCAAGATGATAAAATCTTTTTTGTAAGACCTCGCTTGCTAGCACAACCCCTCTCCCTGGGCATTGTGCCTCTTTAGTAAGACACACGGAAAAAATAATTGTCCCACACCTCTCTTTCTCTTAGCCTGGGATTGCCCTTGTGGGATCTGTCAGGCTGGATAATTAAACCTGATGCTCCCTGTTGAAGTTCCCTTGTAGGTGTTGTTGCTTAAAACCCAGCCGGTGCTCTCCCTGAGCGAGCAAGCTCTGGCTGCGGATGGTCTTGGAACCCCCTGAGGAGTCTCATCCAAAATCCAGCCCTGACTGACATGGCAGTGCTGACCGGCTGGTCCCTGTGGGTGGAGAAGGTGGTGGTGGCTCACATGTGGCCCCGGCCCTGGGTTGCACGAGAAGCACCAGTCCCGTGCATCAGGCCAGGCACCAGGACAGACGGGCTGGGTGGGCGGGAGGCACAGGTGCCCGCAGCTGGTGGCAGGGCTGGACTCCAGACCCGCTTCCCGTCTGTGCTTGGCCGAGAAAGCTCTGCGCTGCTGCCTGGCCAAATATGTTGTCATTCCAGAGGAGAGCAAGCTAGAGGCTTTGAAAACACCCTCCCGTTGCGGCGTGGCTTGTCCCTGTGCTGGGAGTTGGCGCTGTGGGGGAATGAAGTCCAAACAAACTCTGAGCCTTGGTTGCTGCCATCCAAAATAAACAGGCACGTGGGGGTGGCGATCCTGCTGGGTTTTTCGATGCATCCTCCAGTCATGGCTGGGAGCAACGAACTAACCCTGCTCCTGCTGAGCTGCCCTGGCCACCCTGCCAGGCAGGAGATGGGTGCTTTGCTGCTGGCGTCCGTGCCAGCCACGGGCAAGAGGAAGGGAGATGTCCCCAGGGGCTGGATTCCCGTGCTGCCACCTCCCTGTGCAAGGCCATGCAGGCCGGCACTGCAGCCAGCTGCGCCCTGCAGGGCCGACCTCTGCACCCTGTCCCTGATGGCACACATGCTGAGAACCCAGGAAAAGCAGAGCAAGCCACACACTAAATGCCACTCCGGTCCTACCGGGGTCATGTGGAGACTTTTTCTCCCCCCGCTTTGTGCTCTTTTTGTTCTGTTCTCCCCTACACCTGTGGGTGCTGTGACCCCTGCATGCCCCATTGCTCCTTCAGCCCTCTCCTAGGACCCTGGTGTTGCACCATGGGGGACTTAAGGACAGTGCTATGAGTTTTATGATGAGGTGACAGCAGCAGGGCCCAGCAGTCTTACCAGGGAGAAGTGCTGCACTCCCACATTGTGTCTTCGCTGCAGCTGCCCCAAGGAGTGTTGGCTGTCTTTGCTCCAGGTCAATTGGGTGGTGGATGCAAACTTCCACCCTAATATACTTCTCATCTGCGGTCGCCTTCTGGAGCAAGAACAGGGTATGTTGCTGTTGACTCCCCAAAATGTGGTAAGTTTGTGCATCTTGTAGGTTTTCTGACATCTGGTGATGCAGTGGGGGGGGGGGCATGGGCAGTTGTAGCTGATCTACCAGATCCTCTGGGTGTCCCAAAATCCCAGGGGTGCCCACCTTGCCTGCATGGAGCAGCTTGGACTGAGCCGTCCAGGCTGACCAACACTATTGCTGACGCTCTCACAGCTGAGGTCTCCCAGGCAGAAATATGACTGAGTTCTGTATACCCAATTTTTTTTTTTTTTTGAAAAGGTAGGTTACCATTCTAAACTTAATGTTTTTAGGTGTTGCATTATCTATATTTCTGCCTTGTCTGAGTTATTCCGTTTCCACAGGTCCAGATAATGAAAAGCTACTGATGGCAGCAGCTCTGTGTAATGACGTGAAACACAGAGGTCAGAGGTGCTTGAGGGAGCCTAGAAGGTTACATACAAAGACAAGTAACCCCTGCCACCTCACAACCCAAAATTTTAGTTTAGGAAGGTGTCTACTGAAGTAATGGTTTATTGGTAAATTATTACCATTGTGAAGCAAATGAGTGTGCAACTGTGAATGATGAAATGCTTGAAGGAAATCTTAGAGTATGAGGCAGCTGCAGGCAGCCTGGATAGTGAGGTCCCTGGGGAAGAGCTCCATTTCCAATGAAGACTGGAAAAATGAGTAGAGAACAGTATTAACAGTGCCAATTTGGCATTGCATGTTGGTTGGTTCTCCTTGAAATTTTATTTTTTAAAAAAAGTAAATAATGTAAATAAATCAATATCTGAGGGCCATACAACAACCGTTAGACAGGCAGTTACTCCCCTTCTCTGTGCTGGCTTCCAGGAAAGTGGACAAGATGACCCAAGAGGGAGTTTCCACTTCTATGATTTTAATGACTGTATCAGTTATTGAGCTGAACTGAAGAAATTAGTACTAGAAGCAAAATCAAAGCGTCCTTGGCTTTTTGTCAAATTGCCGCTGTGCGCATCTGCTTCCCTGCTCCCAGACCTTCCCCCAGTTTCAGGGTTTCACTGGCTGGGCTGTGAGAGGGGAGGTGTGCCAAGAGCTTGGTGGTGAGGAGCTGACATGGGGACGGGGGTGTGCGGCAGAGAACCTGCCTGCATGGCACACAGGGCATGCCACGCTACCTCTGGGAGTGGCCGGGGAGCCTTTGGCTTTCGTACCACCAGTGATTCACACTGCTGAGAGGAAAGAGGCAGTGTGGGCAGACGTCCTGCTCCTGCTGACCATGTGGCTGAAGTTTAGAAAAGTGAATGGATCTTATGTGAGAAGGAATACTGGAAAATGCTTGCATATGATGGCTTGTTCCAGCTAATATCAGAGCTTTTTAGTATTTGGGCAAGCGTGAGCAGTTAAGAGCATCAAACCTAAGATTAAAGAGTGGGTTTAGCTGTCCTGTGCTAGGGCTTGTGCTCCTGTGCATGTACTGATTAATATCAGTTTTCATGCTGGCTGATTCACAGCTCCTAAACAACCAGTATATTGTGGGCTTCGTTATTTTTTCTAGTGTTCCTCTACCCGCACCTAGGGTGTCCAAGCAGTAGTGTGGGAGCACACCTGGCCTCTCAGAATTAGGCTTCTTGGGGCAGTTTTCTTGCAACTGGGCAATTCTTATGGGCTTGAAAAACAAACTCTGTATTTGTAAATTATTTTAGGCCTCAGTGTTTGTCAGGGTTATGTACCCTTTCTCATTCGTGTCTGTGTTTAGCTCTGGGCTTTTTCAGTGATGAGTGTTTATCCCACAATGGTGTCACAATCCAGTATTTCTAGCACCAAAACCACAGACACACACATACAAATTAGTAGGTGAGCTTCTAAAACTTAGAGACTGATTTGAACATATATGTTTTTACACACTTAGGCTTTACTTGCCTTTGATTTTAATTCTTAAAAGATACCTGCTTTGAAGCACTTCTGAGCTCCGGGAAGTTAATTTCATTATAATGAGAGTCCAGATTGTTTTAATTGCATGATACTTGGCAGTGTTAAGAAAAATAGTAAAAATCATGAGACCTTTGATATTTGCCAGAGGTTTACCAGAACCTGTGGGTAATTTTTTACGTGTCTTATTCTCCAGCCCAGTTTTCAGGTGTGTCTGGCTGTTAATGCTTTCCAGTTAGTGGACACGAACTTTAGTCATGAGTACTTTTGTTTTCTACATCTGATATGACACGCAGTGCCTGAAAGCTCTGTTTGTTTTTTAAGGAAGATATGAAAAACTGCTTTGTCATAGCTGATTGTCTCAATATTTGTCATGATGATGCTAAGCCCTGTCAGTTCATGATACGTGTGTGCACGGGCACGTGCGTTTGTGGGTACACATCACTGCTAGTAGATTTCTCTTTCCCAAGCCATCCTAATTACTCTGAACATTAATTCAAAGCTCCAGAGGTGGAAGAAGGCAGAAATGACAGTTAATCATGGACCGGAGAGCTTGTGCTGTTTGGATGACAATGATATGTGTCAAGAAGCAGGCTAACTTTTGGTAATGCTCTCTTGCAGCTGGATTCTGTGTCCACTGAACTCAATGAGCCTGGTTTTGTTGACTCCAGCAAAACATAGTACAGCTTGTGGAGACTGACCCACCTCCAGCTGACACAAAATGGTGCCATCTTTAATAGCATGAGATGTTTCTGGAGGACTGAGCATTTCCAGGTTCTCTTTCTACCATTATTCTCATTTGCTAGGAAGTCACCAGTAAACTTTGCTGCTTCTTTAAATAAAGTGGGGTGAAGGATGCCAAGTGGACCAGCTGGGCTTCATCAGGAGGGGGAGGGAGCAGTGGGGTTGAGGAGACTGGAAGAGTCTGGGGGTATTTGCATGAATGTGCTGCAGAAGGGAGAATCACCTGTGAAGAAGAGTTAGGTGGGCTATTGAGGTGCCTCCTTTGGCATATAAAAGGCCTAGAAAGAGCTTGTTTTGTTTTTGCTTTCTTGTCTTGAGGAGTAGAACAGAGACAGACAACTGTGATGGGACCTGTCCCCAAAGCCTATAGCCAAGAGGGTGCTTGTATGGTGGTTCTCTTGTTGGCTCCAAGAATAGATGGCAACAAAAGCAATGAACTCAAAAGGTATGGTTATTTCTCATTTCTGCAAGTGTTCTTCAAGAAGAAAGTGCCTTTTCTTGCACTGATGCCATGCTGATGATATGTACTATAATTCAGTTAGGTTTTGTTTTATTTTTCCTGTGTTTTTGTGAATCATTTAAGTCAACTGCAGTTTATAAATAATAATACCCTTGTTTTTTCTAAGCCATCCATAAAGAGGGAAATGAATTTATTAGTGTTGCTTCTAAAGGAATATTTGCTAATTAATTTGAGCTGCCTCAACTGCTTGCCTGTACCTATTGAACGGGTAGTAGCTATGAACAGACATAACTGTTGTCGCTGGGCCACTATGGTTTTATTTCCTTATGACAAAAAGTCCTGCTTTAAGAGGTGTTTGGAGCCTGGGCCTTGTGTTTGTTATAAAAAAGGGGTACTCTTAATATGCCTTAGCTAACAGTTGGTAGGAGCCTAGGGAAGACAAAGTATTTTTGTAAGTTGTGGTTCAAGATAATCAGTTGAGCTAGTCAGCCTGTTAACTTATGAACAGGAGAAAAAATGGGACTGAACGTCTAAAACCCTTTGCTCTGCAGACTTGTTAGGTCTGTAGATCTGCAAATAAATCTTCCAGGTCTAGGCACTGAATGTCTGTGTAAGATAAACCTGTTTGCTGAGTGTAGCTTGGCTGCAGTTATGAGGAAGTTCTGTGCTTCTCTTGCGAGCTGAAGAGGATCGATTTGGATTTCTGTTACCTTGTCTCTCATCAAAGGCATGTAACCCGGCTATGCAAGACTTGCTGTAGCTTATGAGAACAATTTTTGGCGCCTGTGCTTACAAAGGTGATTGTTCCTTCCCCTCTCCCAGGTGCTCTTTCTCCATTTTCCAGTGTAAGCTCTCCTGCTGTTGTTTGCTTGCCTGAGGCTTTCTACATTATCCTATGAATATGATCTCAGCCTAAAATCCAAACAAAGATATAAACATAACAACAAGTAGCAGAAGTGTTAAGGGTTTTTTGCCTGTGTTTTCTGTTTCTGGAGAAATCACCCTTGTGTTTAGCATCTTGTTTAAATTGCTGAGGTGTTCCCATGTCTTTGAAGGGTTACTCTGCACTTGTCTGTGGTATGCTGCTCCTAATCACCTCCATATATTGCTGACACATACTTGGCTCTTTTTACTTGTCTGTGATCTGAAGATGGGGGCAGGAGGAGAAAGCCTCTTGCTTTCCTAACGTGGGACTGCAGGTAGCACTGTATAACCCTGGCCATGTCAGGCACTGACCTGCAAGGGTGGGATAACGCTGTCATAGAGGGGAGGAGGAGGGTTATGAATCACAGCTCTCCTGTTGAAGTCCCTCTTGGGAGTAACAGTGCACTGGCAGAAGGATCTGCATACGCATGTACACTCTGGCCCAGCAGTGCGGACAGAAGGCTTCAATGCAAGGTGCATTTGTTCTTCCTGACAGTACTGTAAGGGAGGTTTCCCCTATGCCAGGCTCCTGACAGAGGTGTCAACATGAGCATGGTGTCTGCTCCTCTGGGAGCCCCTTGGTCCCCTTTGGTACTTGTTCTTCCTCTTTCCTCACCTCTTCATGGAGCCCAGACTGAGAGTTGGCTGCACCACCCCTGACCGATACTCGTGAAGGAGTCGCTGTGGTGTGTACAGGAGCTGTTTGGGAGTGAAGGCAAGCCTGGGGCACTGAAATGAACATGCTTGTTGTTGCAACACCTCTCGCTTGGCCATGGTTTCAATTCTTGCACTCCTCCCCTCCTTGCTGATGAACACTGTAGGAATGCACCAAGCCAAAGTCTCTGGGTTTCTGTTTAAATTTTCATTTTTCCTGACTTAGAATGAAAGACCCTGAAAAGACATGCAGAATATTTTGGGCTCCAAAATAAGGCAATGCTGTACAGCTGGACCGTTTTCAAAAACGACCTGTGGACTTTTAGGTTTTCCTGAGAGTCCAGTTAGAGGGAGCTCCTTCTCAGAAAGCAAGTACTTGGCTCCTACATCTTGTGTAGCTCTAAGATACATTCAGGAGAGGAGCAAAAACATTATTTCCTCCCAAAAACTTGGTTTAAGAATTTAAGCTATGCTGTCAAAGGGGATAGGGAAATTGAAAAGACAACTATATTGTGGTTCATGATAAGCTCTGCTAAGCAGAACAGTAACACAAACAACATATGTTAGTGGAAGCTCTCTTGAAAAAACAAGTGCGATTCACATGCTGTGCTTGTCTTTCTGGTGATACCTTCCAAAATTATTCCAGTGTTAGCCTGATTTGTCACTAAGCTTTCAAAGTGGTAGTGTGAAATGCCACTGTGGGTTTTCTTCCTGCCCTGCAGTTGGCTGATCAGTGATTTAAAGTCAAGTGAAGGCTGAGGTTTCAAAATCTGAAAGGTATATTTATTCAGCTATCCCTTCTGACATAAATACTTGTTTTCTATAACTTGGCTGTAATGTTTTCTTGCCTCGGTCAACACCATCATCGAGGTAGTGATGTTAAATTAGTTGTGATCCTGTAACTTGCAGCAGGTTTTGTTCCCAAGTGGGATGCTGTGTCAGCACAGCATGTTGTGTGTTGTAGGTTGCAGCCTTGGAGTCCTCTCACTTTCTTTTTACTTTTTTTTTTTTTTAGAACAAATAGCACAAGTCGGAATGTTTGCTAAAGCTAACAAAAGTAGAGAAAGCAAACATGATTATTTTTAGGGTTCCAGCTCAAGGGGGTAAAGGTCAAAAACTTGCAATTGAGTGAGTTATTAATTAATGACTGGTTACCAAATTCTTCCCAATTTATGACTTCACGTATCATAGGTCTTTCGATAAAACATCCTTGCCAATTATAAACCTGCCCACTGAGTAATCATACAGTATGTACAGCCAAAAAAGAAGCTGAGAACTCAGCAGCTACAGATCAGTAGAGACTGTTCCTGGCTGGAGCAGGCCAGAAAAGTTATTCAACAAAACAGTTGGTTGAAAAAAAAATAGTTCTCAGTTTTAATAATATACAGAGGATGCCTCCTGTGTGCTAGCAGGGGCTGGCTGGGGGCTGAAGGGCAGCCCTGCAGTTAGGGTGCCAGCCACATCCCTAGGGAGACTCTATGCCTCTTCCTGAAATGCAGTGCCCTCTGTGACTGAGATCCAGGTTTCGGTGAGGGTTGCGGTGTCACAGCTGTGCTGAACTAACTATGAAGTACTCTGGAGGGCCCAGGGACTGCTGGGCAAGGTGGGGACTCTCATGGGAAACACCCAGGAGACTTGCAGGGATGGCAAGTTTTGAAACAATGCTGTGTGGTTTGAACAGAAGATTAAACCTGAAAATGTCTCGGAGAGCATCTGCTTTCCTACTAGCCTTCAGACTTCAATGTTTAACCACCCTTTATAATCAGGGCATTATGGATGTTTATATTTCTAGTAGGAGAGGGAGAGTCAGGTATGAAAAGTGAGTGTGGAGTTGGGAAGGTGAAGACCAAAGAGCTGGTCTTTTCTTTCCCCAGCAGCTGGAGAACTCTTTTGTGTAGGGAAGAACCCACAACCCATATTATTCTGTTTTAACTGTATTTCAACAATAAATTCTCTCTTGGTATGAGAGGCTGAAACATCACTAGAAATCAGTGCTAATTAAGCAGTGGCCATTTTACTTGTGGGAGGTTTTGCTTCAGCCAGAATCCCCAAGGGATCAGGATCCTGCAGAAGGTGGATCTCCCTATCTCCGTAGCAGCTGGAGAACTCTTTTGTGTAGGGAAGAACCCACAACCCATATTATTCTGTTTTAACTGTATTTCAACAATAAATTCTCTCTTGGTATGAGAGGCTGAAACATCACTAGAAATCAGTGCTAATTAAGCAGTGGCCATTTTACTTGTGGGAGGTTTTGCTTCAGCCAGAATCCCCAAGGGATCAGGATCCTGCAGAAGGTGGATCTCCCTATCTCCGTGATCGACACTCTGGCTCCCGTCATCATGGCTATTTACAGTCCCTAATAACCTAATGGCTTGCCTGTAAGGCATTGTCTTTGCCATATGGATTAGAAGCTGAAGTGCAGCACAGACTAAATGACTTGCCCAAGGTCACGCAGGAAACCAGTGTCTGAGCCAAGAACTTCAAAACTAGTATTTCTGAATCATGGCTTTGACATCTTTGTACCAGTTTTGATCTGGTTACAGTAGGGTCCCTGGGCAGAAGGAGAGTTCAAAAACCTTCAAAACCCATGTTGATGTCCTTTAGTCAGAAACAGTGCCTCCAATTCAAGAATTTCTCTCATGCTCTATCCTTTTATATCTACCCAGCTGTCAATTACTCTAAAAAACCTTTCCCACTGTGTTTACTTTGTTGTCATACTCTCTGTGAATGGACCTTCAGGGTCACAAAGCCTTCTTGCTTGCTGCCTTGTGGGTTTTTCTTTATTTTATTTTTCCTTTTCATGCCTCCTTTTTAAAATTTTTTTTATTTTTTGTATTGTTGGCGGGCAGGCAAAGGGAGGATCCTCAGAGGCAGCCAGCCAAGGGTGTGAGTGGTGCAGAGTTAAGTAATTGCTTTGCTGACATGGATTCCCGTAACTGCTGCAGACTGCCCTGCCAGGAACAGCCCATTAGGCGGCAAGTTTTGAAATTCAAAACAGTCCAGGTCAGTAATCTATTGACCTGTACAGGGCTGCAGGAGAAAGCCTGTGCATATGCATGTGTTTTCTGAGGGAACTTATTAATTAAATATAATAATATTTAATTATCTAAGTAATAAGTGGCTGGAAGCTACAGGAGTCTGATGAAGCAGATGCAAGAGGCTGAGGAGGAGGCTGGTTAGCTCAGGTTGCGTGAGAGGACCCCACAAAGTGAGCTCTGTGGGGGCTGCAAGGGAGTTGCTGCCAGGGCTGCCTGGGGGCAGGAAGCTGGCAATCCATGGGAAGTGCTGCCTCGTTCCTGTCATATCTGCTCAGTAAAGCTCATTTTGTCTACACCCCCTTTTATTTATTCCAGAACCAGCAGAGACGGACTATGGAGGTGGAGTTACCTATTTCTTGTAATGTCCAAGCAAATCCTCTGTACTGTTTGGAGCTCTAAAGCAATCTGAAGAGGCTGCATGTAACCCTTTATGATGCCCAAGGGATCAGAAACTTTCTCTGATTTTCAGTAATAGCTAAAAAAATATGGATGCAACTCTCAATTTGCTTCAGTAAGCCCTGCCCCCCAGTCTATCTCTTTATCTGACCAATGAAGCAAACCCTGAGACCTCATTTCTCCGTTGGTTATTTCCTACCCACTTTGAGTCTATGGGTTTATCCATGCCTCCTCCTTGTCATAATGTCAGAGAAGCAATTCAAAGCCCTGTGCTCTGAAGTAACAGCTTAATGGACATACTGATGCTTAAGTATATTTTGAAGTCTTCTACCAAAAAATAACATAGGCTCTCAAGAGTGCCCTCTTTGTCAGAGGAAGCATTCCTTTATCTCCTGTGTTATTGCTGTGTGCTGTTTCATCTTGTTCAAAAGGAGCTGTTCTCCTGGCAATCTGCTTACAACATGTGACAGATATGAAACATCAGTGGAGGGGCTGAGGGACAATGTGAGAAGGAAGTACAGGTTATCCAGAATCACAGCAGATTGAAGATTTGCCTGACCTGTGTCAGATTGTCTGTCTTCTGCAACTAGGCAAGAAAGCCGTAACTTTTATCAGCTCTTCAAAAGGTGAAGAGTGTTTAACCTCTTTCCTTGAGCAAAGCTTAAAGTTGTCTTGACTCCACTTGTTGACTGCAATACAAATGCTTTTCTGTTCCTATTTCTCTTTAAACAGATGATGACTTATTTATTCATGTTGCTTAACAATAAGTAGATCTCTTTTGACCCAAGGTGCTATATGGGTATAGCATTACTGTTTTATTCCATGGTGTGGGCAGGGCAACTGTAGCCTAAATGTGCTCTTTCCTCAACAGCATCTTTTTAAAAAACAAAATTAACACGCTTCTGTGCCCTCTAAGTATTTCTCAAAAGATCTGATGCCAAAGTATCATTATGGAAAGATTTAGGAGAAATTAAAGTCTTGTTCATGGGCTTATTTTTGAATTATCAGATCTGTTGTGATTTGTAACATTTTTATTTGTGATAGAGTTGCAGCAATTGCTTTCCCTGACTGGGATTCTTTCAGAGACTTTAACATTCAGTGTGTCTGTGTGCATTTTTAAATGTCATTTCTTGGCATTAGGGAACTTGTGCTCCCAGATTTTGAGCTGTAATATGTGGCCACTTTCATAGGGTTGATGCAAAGATTGGGTGATCACTTGTGAAGCGCTCTTGACCTATGCTTTCTTGGGGTATGGGCCTTTGCACAAAATCTGGAGTGGGGCTGGGAGGAAAGGGAAATGGGGTAGAAGTGCTTGGAGCTCTCTCCTCTGCTGGGGTGGAAATGAACTGCTATGTCACTAACGGAGAGGGGTTCATCTGGGCCTTTGGTGTTTTAGATAGTCCTTTACATGGGTACAGGAGCTTTGCTTTGCTTAACCACCACATTTGAGGCAACACTTCACCTTGTGGGGAATGTCTCTAAAACAGATGTTTAAAACCATGGTATCATTTCACCTTTGTGTGGGCTGCATGTGTAGACACATTGTCCGTTCCATCTTGGTGTGAAAGTGTGCAAGCTTGCCAGAATTCAGCCTTCTACAGATACCAAACACAGTTGTTATGTAGCACTTGCAGAGAGTATCACAAGTCCTTGTTTTGGAGACTGATGTCAACCAACTCATACCAATAAAACTAGCAAGAAAGGATTGCTGTTCTTGAGAACTGTTTTTCATTTCATCCTTTTAAAAAAAGCTAAAAATTTTCTGTAATGAAGCCTTTGATATTTCTCAGAACAGATAATAAAAGGGGAGGGGCAAAATAAACACTTGGCACAGAAGAGGAATGAGTTATTCTCTTGGTTCAAGCACCAGCTGGAGACGGCTTTGGCTTTAGTTACGTAGAAAGAGCTCCACTCACTGGTAGAGAAAATTTCTAGACTGTTATTTTTGATTACTTGGTCCTCAGCTAAAAAGATGTCAACTGAAGCAGTGATTCCAAAAGAAAATGTGACAGCCCTACTGGGAAATTCTGGGTTCAATGCAGGACTACTTGTTTCCTTCATAAATAAACTCAAAAATATTTATATAGTTTACTGACTTCATGCATGAAGCTAGTGCATATACTGGATTAGAGAGTATATTTTTATTGTACATTTTATGTTCCCACTATTACTAAAAAAAAATATTCCAGCTTTGACCAAGCAGTGATGAATGTCTTTTTCCTGACCAAGTCAGCACTTCTGCTTCCTCCTTGCTGTCCACAAGGAGCAAGCCCTTTTACAAAGGTCATAGAATCATAGAATGGTTTGGCTTGAAAGAGACCTTAAAGATTATAGAGTTCCAACACCCATTTCAGGGTACCTCCCACCTGCTCAAAGCCTCATCCAGCCTGGCCTTGAACACCTCCAGCGATGGGGCATCCACAGCTTCCCTGGGCAACCTGTTTCTGTGTCTCACCACCCTCACAGGAAAAAATTTCTTCCTAATATCTAATCTAAATCTACTCTTTCAGCTTAAAAC
The DNA here is from genome assembly GCA_011057875.1 of Pterocles orientalis. Classification (NCBI taxonomy): domain Eukaryota; kingdom Metazoa; phylum Chordata; class Aves; order Pterocliformes; family Pteroclidae; genus Pterocles; species Pterocles orientalis. Next base: position 357,007 of record WKFP01014177.1, on the reverse strand, counting down.
CGTTACCCCTTGTCCTCTCACTACACTCCCTGGTACAGAGTGCCTACCCATTCCTCCTGTAGGCCCCTTTTAAGTACTGGAAGGCTGCTATAAGGCCTCCCTGGAGCCTCTTCTTCTCCAGCCCAAACAATTCCAACTCTCAGCCTGTACTCACAGAAGAGATGTTCCAGCCCTCTCATCATTTTTGTGGCCCTCTGGACTCACTCCAACAGATCCATGTCCTTCCTGTGCTGAGGACTCCAGAGCTGGATGCAGTACTCCAGGTGGGGTCTCATGAGAGAGAGGCAGAATCACCTCCCTTGACCTGCTGGTCACACTTCTTTTGATGCCGCCCAGGCTTTCAGGGCTGCAAGTGCATATTGCCAGCTCATGTCCAGCTTTTCATCCATCTGGTGCTGTGCTGTATAGCTGCCTGCCTGCTGTCTACTTAGTGGAGAACTCTCAGGTGTCTGCTGTTCCAACAGGCACCAATGAACTTCTTAAGAAAAGGTTCATCAATGATGGTTTGGAGGCCCTCCTGTCACTTAAATATTGTAGGCTTATCCATGACCATATTCTTCAAAGAGAGATCATAGTTCATGAATTGCTGTAGCATCCATCTAATGCAGGACAAGGCTTGCAAAGTTACAGGCATGATGGGGCCATGTGTGCAGAGATGCCTTGGCTGGCTTTGCATGAGTTGGTGCTGGCCCTGGAGGCAATGTTGTTGCATCAGCAAGGCACTGCTGGGGCGTGGGTCTGCACGCATGAGGCTGGATGGCTTTCAGATCCCAGCGAGGCATGAGCCTTGTGGATGCCTGAGGCTGTCTTGGCTCAGGGGTCTCTTTGTGCTGTTCCTAGCCAAGTAGTGACAGGGCTGTTACTAGAAAGAAACACTTTGTGCCCACATAAAATGATTAGAGTTTGGTGTGTCATCCTTGTTACATCACCTGGGCTACTCCACTGCTATTGACTATGAACAAAGTATTTATTGGTTGTCTCAGTCTCTGAGACTGGTCAGCTTGCCTGCTGCCTGGCTAGTGGGTAGGAGGGTGTATGAGCAAGTGGTGTGCATATCTGATACTGTGATAGTATAGCCCCAGGGCATCTTGATCTTTTCTGGGGCCCTTGGACAGCAACTCTGGCAACATGGGCACAGCAGGCAGCACAGCCACAAAAATGGTGACAATTACATCTTGTAAATGATAGAAACAAATTCTAACTGAGCCTGAAATAAGTGGGTCATGCTTCAGGGTTTTCAAGTCATGATTTGAAACTAATTGGATTTACTGCCAATCAAAAGAATTGATTCTGGCAAGAATAATCAATACTGCCCCTTAATTGACTTGAACAGTGTCAACATATTAATGCCTGAACAGACACATTCCGTGTTGACACATGACATGCAAGACACTTCAGTGCTGGATGAAGATGCTGATGGACCTAAGAAGACAAATCAATGTGTGCTTGTCCAACCATGATTAGAATATTATTGGATTTTAGTTCTGGAGTGAGAAAAGCACCTTTCTCAGTGGCAGATGAGCTTGTCAGTCCAGGTAGCTCTAGGCAAAGCAGGAGATGTGCTGTGTGAATGGTGGTGCTATCTAGCATGTGGTGGGGTGGTAGAAATTGAGGTGGTATATTGTGGCCTGGATATATCTGGGAGAGATGGAGAGCCCTTTTAAATGTGGATCCTCATGTAACTGCAGTTGTACCTTTTTAAACCTCCCCTGTCCCTGTGCTGTATGCAAGTTGGCCATAGGGAGCTCACTCGAAGATGAGGATTGGAAATTCTTCTGGGCAAGTATCTCCATCAATGCTGTTATGAGCATACCTGAACAGCTGTACTGGCTTCTCTGGACCCTGTCCTGTCTCTAAGAGCAGCCATATAAATGGGCACCCTGGTGGAAGGAAGAGTGAGGCAAGTGTGTGTGTGTTCCTGGTCCCCACTATTCTTGTAAGGGGTTGTCCACAGTAACTTGACTTCCTGAAAGTCATTCAGGAATTTCTGTTGTTTACTTATTAAGGGTATTTATGATCTTATGGTCATGTGGTTTTACTCTCTTCTCTGCATTCAGAGGGAACTCCCCATGAGTCAAGGTTTTAAACAGCAAACAACCTCTATGAGCAATGCAATGTTTCCCACTTCCCTTCTCCCTCGCCCTTAGAGCAGGGCTGGCTGTGACAGAGGAGGCTCAGCTCCTGTCTCTGATACAGGGTGGGCACTGTCTGCACGAGTGGCTCAGTCAAGCCCTCCGCTGCTTTGCAGATGATGCACAGTGCCTCCCAGATGGGCTCTGGGCAGGATAAAGTGGAAACCTCTGCTCTTAGACATTGCTACTGCTCTGCACTATGGATCTGGGACCTCACTGTGCTAAGTGATGTACAAACAAAAGATGGTCCCAGCTCCTGATGCCCTGTAAGCTAAGTGAATGCTGACGTGAACTCACACAGGAATCCAAACAGATGTATCTACAGTCCTGTGGCCTTAGTAGTAAAGATTTTCCAAGTCCCTTACGAAAGCAAAGTAGTTTCCAGATACTCTGCAAAGCTGCTTTGGCAGATGCCATTTTATCAGGCATCTTTGCCAGGAAACTGAAAAGCAATACCATGGTATGGTAAGGGACACTTAACTCTCTTCCAGTGCCAATGTAGCTGGCTATGAACACTTGTTCACAAAACATCACTGACACATGGCTGTATAAAAGCATACACATTTAGTAAATGCTTATGTGTAATAGATGACAGACACTTGTCATAATCTTAAGCAGAAAAATATGTAGCTATCTGGACCAGAATAATTGTTAGAAAAACACTTCATTTCAAGTGTTCTCCATTTCAGTGCTGTTGAAAGTCATAATGTAGCCCAGATATGAATATTTGAAATAATTCAGTTTTATAGATGAGAAAAATCTCAGTTGTAAACTGAAAGTTTTGTTATTTTCCCCAATTCCCTCAGTACTGAAGATCAGGATTTCTTCAGCTAGTCAAGTTTTATCCATCATCCAGTGAAGACTGGAAATCCTGCATTTAGCTCCTTTTTCAAGGAGCAGATTGGTGAATGAAAAGAAAAGCAGAGGTGCGGAGCTATATCTGCTTTAACAGTTGAGGTTAGTAAGTACTATGAACAAAAAAATTACCTGAAATTTCTTGCACTACTTACTTTGCATTTCTGGGATATTTAGAATAACCAATGATTCTTATCATAAGGTGTAACTGAATTTCAGTTCCTGCAGAGAGTGGGAGTGTTATGACTTTTTTGTATTGTGACTTTTAATAAAATTTGCTTTTTTTCTGACAAAAGCAATACAACTTTTCAAAGACATTCACATTAAGATAGGCTCTCTTCATTGCTTGAATAAAAGGTAGATGCTGACACTTGTATATTATGATTTATACACTGATGCAACTTCTGATGCAAAACCTCTTTTTTTTATTTTTTTTTTTCCCCTTCTTAACTGGAAACTTCCTTTATGTGTTACAGAGTGCTAGACAATGAGCTCCAAGTGATTGTAATACTGTTCAGACACTTCAATTATGTCCCTTTTTCAGATTTATTATGTGGAACAGGGTCATCTAGACTGCTTGAACACCCATTCTCCTCCCTTTGACAGCATTTATAAGAGTTTTCTTAAAAGTTGAAGTTGTTTCAAACACTCTAAATTTTTAACCAAGAGTGTCTGGGTAAATCAAATAGCAGAGATTCTTTGTTTGTAGTGAAATGAATGAAGCTGTGATGGATTCTTGTATTGTGAACAAACTGATTGTCTTTCCATTATTGGCTGGAAGTGCCCTAATTTCACAGCATACGCCTCTGGGGCAGAAGGTATTTAGCATGTTAAAACTGAGTGCTAGTTGTATTTTTAACTTTAAAACATGTTTGAGGAAGAGCTGGCGAGTGTACTCTGGTATAAAGGAATGATGAGCAGCAGCCAAGGAACATGGAGGTCCTTTGGCTTTGGTGCCTGGTTCTCTGGCATAATTGTCTATTGGGACTCTGGAGGAGATGTGGGATCTGCCCCCAGGGCAGAGGCAGCTCATCTGTAGGAAAGCACATTTCCCTGTTGCAGCACTGTGGAAATTAGGCATTCTAGATTGTTTGTTGTTTTTTTTTTTTTTTTGAGAGATGGTGGGGCTGGAGGGAAATGATGAGGCTTCCCAAAACACAAGGTGAATCTGAAGTCAACATGTAGTCTGGAACTTTGGCAACCAAGGGCCTCCAAGGACTGTGGTTCAATCTCTGCTGCAAGCTGGTGCCTGTAGGGTGATTGGCAGGACATGGACATTACTCTGGCTCTCACCAGTCAGTCTGACAGAGGTAGGAGCAGCTGTGCTGCTAAACCACACCAGTGCCAGTGGGATGTCTAGAAAATGGTCCTGGTGGTGAAGTACACAAGCTTGACCCTCTCCTGCCTCATATTACTGAACCCAGCTCTTCCACCTTGTTGTATACTCAACTTGTGGAGTGGACTCTGCCCAAAGAGTTCTGACCATATGTGAAGGTTCTGTCTGGATTCCTATTGATCATGTTGTCCTAATATGGGCTTATCTCACTGTGTAGAAAGAATAGTGGGTTTTAACTGAAGAAATTGAAATAATGTGGTGTGTTTTCAAAGTGTAGCAAACACAGGTTGTGGTATTATGGCAATCAGTGTTGCAACTGGACATTATTGTTGGCAATACTGAATGAGAAACAGCTGGGTTGAGAATCTGTCTCTTCCACCAAGGCAGGAGACTTTTTCACTTGCCTGATGAGCTAACAGATCGTGAGTACTGGAGACTGCTGTTGGTCATCTTTATCTAGCACCTTCCTCTTTGCAACAGCCTCTTCTGTTATGGCACCAGGGCACATACTGAAAACATTAAACAGGTAAATACATCTCATATAGCTGTATGCTTATCCTCCTGTTGCTGTGGTGGGAATTTGAATGCACATTTGCAATCTACATTAACATAATTCTCTAGTGTTTGAAGCCACGGTGATCAACTTCTGTTGTGCCAGTCTGTGAAGCTTGAGATCAGCATGGCTGTGAGCAATTGAAAGCATTTTGCTTGGTATGAGCAAAGATGAATAATAGGTTTGTATGGCAGGTCCAGCTGAAAAAGGACTTCAGTTAATCTCTTCTGAAGATTTTCAGGGGGAAATATTTCTCCTTGTGCAAGATGGATGGTACTTGATATGCCATACTTTGGTGTTGTGTATTAATCCTCTAAAACATGTGGCATTTGAAATCCTGCTGTTCTTTGATTGCTGAATTGATAGTGATTCTTCCTGGAAAGAGCAAGTGTGAATGCACTTCTGCTCTGTTTCAGCATGCCATGGGGAGAAGTGAAGGTGGGCAAAGCAAGGCTTTGTTGGGGGAAGAGGGGTGAGACAAGTGTGGTTCTACCTGGAGTTTGAGTGACATCTTCAGACCCTGGAGTGAGGCTTTATTTGGGTAGGGCAAGCTGTGCAGCTGATCTGCCAATCAATCTATCTCAAATAGACTTAATGTAAGATAGAACTCTTCCACCTACAAATTGTACTTATAAAAGTGTAGGCATATGCAGATATAATAAAATGTATTGGGGGAAAATTCTTTAACTGCTGGGTGTCAGTGTAAAAGACAGATATGTGCTTGGTCTTTTTCATAAAAAAAACCAAAACCTTAAGCCCTCTGATAAGTGACACAATGTAACATCCTCTTCTGAATTCTTCATGTCATGGGGAGGCCAGATTGTTGGTGCTGAAAGATTTAGCTTTTCTAGAAGCTGAGACTGTGGTGACCCAGCCAGTGGGCTAGTGAAGCAGAACACTGTGCTGGTTGTTACACAAGCACACTGATGCCTGAAAAAGCCACACTGTGTATGCGATTGCATTTGCAGTATTGTGAATTAAAGGCCTGCAGATCACATTTTCCACTTGGCTTTTGAGCATGGCTGGACATTGTCCTGATCTTCCTTTGTCACTGCTTTTCTCTTGCTCTTTCTGAAGGTATTTAACACTGAAGGGAGAACTATGGAGACTATGCAGACAAATGTAAGGTCTCACAGAAGGGAGCAACAATATATTTAGTATGTTCTTGCAAAGGTAGTTTTGAAGTAAGAAGTACAGTGGTGGGGAGGGACTCTAATTTGGAGAAATAAACATGCTTATTCTCTTCTTTCCTGCAATCCCAAATGAAATTTGTAATGGTCTGCAGTAACATACTGAACATTCGATCAGACTTATGCTACAAGCAATCTAAAGCAACAAGATGGCAATGCATAATTCTGTGTGACTTCTTTGTATGTAAATATAGAAAGTTTGTGTTGATGCATGTTATGTAGAGCAGAAAGGAGAAATAAGCTGTGGAGTATATGGGAGCGGCAATATGGTTAAGCATAGGCTTACTGAGACTCTGTAGTACTTGAAGTGTGAAAAGGGAGGCTTCATGCTCTTCATGGGGTGGACTAAGCAGGCTGTAAAAAAGCTGGATGAAAAGACTACAGCAAAATGAGAAGTGGGAGGGTAAATGTGTGCACATTAAAGAAAATTTTAAAAAGCTGTTCGGAATGAAAAAGAAACTAATCCACACACATTTAGATTGGGACTGGAGTCTTCTCACGTTTCCCAGACAATGCTGGCATCATGTGGCCACTTCATTTAGCTTGCTTTGTACTAAAATATTTCTGAGAAGTCTACTCTTAGTATCCTTCTGATTGGATTGCCCTCCAAGAAAGCTCACAAACACCACTCAACTCAGCTGCTTGGCTTGCGTGGATGTCCTGGGGCACTATTTCCATTTTTTTAAAAAGACATAAGGAGTCTTAATTGGTTGTTTGTGGTCTTT
>WKFP01014177.1:329032-350196 GCA_011057875.1 Pterocles orientalis | reverse complement strand
AACATCACTGACACATGGCTGTATAAAAGCATACACATTTAGTAAATGCTTATGTGTAATAGATGACAGACACTTGTCATAATCTTAAGCAGAAAAATATGTAGCTATCTGGACCAGAATAATTGTCAGAAAAACACTTCATTTCAAGTGTTCTCCATTTCAGTGCTGTTGAAAGTCATAATGTAGCCCAGATATGAATATTTGAAATAATTCAGTTTTATAGATGAGAAAAATCTCAGTTGTAAACTGAAAGTTTACACACACATTTGGATTGGGACTGGAGTCTTCTCACGTTTCCCAGACAATGCTGGCATCATGTGGCCACTTCATTTAGCTTGCTTTGTACTAAAATATTTCTGAGAAGTCTACTCTTAGTATCCTTCTGATTGGATTGCCCTCCAAGAAAGCTCACAAACACCACTCAACTCAGCTGCTTGGCTTGCGTGGATGTCCTGGGGCACTATTTCCATTTTTTTAAAAAGACATAAGGAGTCTTAATTGGTTGTTTGTGGTCTTTGTACTTTCTGACCACTGATCATAATTTTCAGATGATGAGACTGCCTCTTCTAATGTATAAGAGTTGTCATCTCTGCCTTGGTTTTGAATGAGAGGAGGGAATTGCCACCTGCGTGGCAGGCTGTGGTGGGAGTATTTTCCCACTGTGGGGACATCCTTATAAGGAGGGGGAGCAATGTTAGAGGACAGTGGGTTTGCAGGGAAGGAAAAGAAACAAAGGTAGCAATTATTCCCAGAGAGGAAGAGTGTGGGCTGCAAGAGGAGAGGTGAGGCTCATTTTGGAAGGAGCTGGAGAAGGAGATATCTTGCAGTGGTCAGGAGATTCCTCCTTGTCACACTCCTTTTGCTTGTGTAGGTAAGGGAGCTATAGTGATGCTTTTCATGAGTACTCTGTAAAGGAGCAGTGTCCTGTTAAAAATCTTAAAGGAAACTTCAGTGCCTGCTGGGTTTCAGTGACTGATGGGTTATGAAGAAGAAAACTGCATATCATTCTGAGTTTAGCTGATTAGTTTAACAAACCAGGCTACAGAACATAAGGGTATTTTTACGGCAATACTACTGGTATTTGGGAAGAACGGAAACCTGAGTAGAGATAGTATCTAATACTAGTTGAAGTGGGATCCTGTCATGCAGACCAAATTTAAAGAATTTTGCAGAAATGCCCCTGAAGCTCAAGTAAACAAAGCCTAGGTAGTACAGATTTAATCAATGACACTAATAGCTTATTACCCTCAATCCAAAATAACATGCCAAGAACAGAATCTGTTCAGGGGAGTTCCTCTTTGAAGTTCTGTACATCCAGATAAAGTGGAAAACTTGGCAAGAAACGTAAAACAGTTAAAGAGGGTATTTCAAAGAGGGTATTTCCTCAAGCTATGTTTCAGACTGTGAAAGAGATGATACAGCATTCTTAAATATTTAAGGCAGAGCATGTGTAGAATTGCATGCTTGCACAAACGTACAGAGGAGCTGTGTGTATTTGTGTACATTTCTGTATGTACAAACACTTGTGCATATGCACAGACACAGGCTTTTCTGCAGACTGCCTACAGTTTTAAAAAAAACTCATACAGGTGCAAAAGGGATGAAAGTATAAAATGTAAGATGAATGATGAAAGTGTTAAACTTTCTTCAAATGTTGTAAAGTCAAAAAAAACTCTGGTCTCTGGATACCTGATGTCGGCAAGTGGGAAGTTGATTAGTGGCAAACACATGCCTCATTGTAAAGTATGCAGTGCTAGCTGTATTAATATAGCCATGTGTTTAAGTAAACGTTGATAATAATTATGGCTTTCATTTTATAGATTTATGAACTTTTATTATGTATTTAGGTGTCAGAGAACCCTTAATCCAACCCAATGTCTTTTTCAGATTGGTTGCTCTTGGTTAAAATGTCTAACTTGGATTATGTCAAAACTTTAGCAGAGGATAAGGTACAAAATTCCATAACCCATAATGATACAGATACTTGGACACCTGCATTGCGTAGTAGAAAATAGGTATTTAGATATTTTGTCATCTAGGTGAAAATCCAAAGCAGACCACTGTTTCTTCATTATCACTTAGATTTGAAGTGCAGCTTCCTGTGAAAGCTTTCTATCTCTAGAAGAGACCCAGGAAAATCAGACTGACTGAAGTTAGTACTGCAGAGACATGAATGTATGCCCTTTGCCTTTCCTACAACTTCTATCCAAAAAGGAGATAGTTTTATTTCTTTGACTATATATGATTAAATATAAACAGTAATAAATGCACGTACCTATTCTGCGTGAGGTCTGCTAGACCATTTGTTCCCAAAGATAGTGTTTTTTTTTTTTTCACACTGGTTCTTGGAAATGCACTGATAAAAATGAAGCAAAATACTGCCTGTGCTGTTTTATGTGTGTTCTTGCATATGCTGCCTGCATCATTAAAGGTTGTTGGGCTGGATACGCATTGAACTTGCATCATTATTACCTAGAGAGTTCACTGCTGGAATAGGATTTGATAAAAGCTATTAAATAGAAATTTATTTTCTGTTGTGTTACAAGGGGATGAATGAGTGGAAAAAGAAAATGAGAAAGTATATGATGTAACTGAGGAGAAGAGAACAGGTGGTTCTGCTTACATGTGGTGTGAGGGAAAAGGTGACACTCGTGGTAGGTAACTTGTTCTCTAATTGTAGCTCTACCTTCTCATTTCTCCTGTCTGGAAAAATGAGAAGTTCTTTCTTTAATACATGTTTTAGAGGCCTTTGCATAGCTTTATAGGTGAAGGATGGGACCTGTTGTTAATGATGATATTAAAATTTAGGGCCATGATTACAGATTATCTTCCTGATGCCTGTATACTTTTACCAGAGCCACAAAGAAGAAGCATTGGCAGATAGAATTGAAGAGCAGGGTAAAGGTAAACCCATTTATGGGATTGCTTTTGCTCAGGGACCTGGGTGCACTTGGTGAGTGATGCATCATGGATGGAGAGGTCTGATGTGTATCTCAAGGGTGAAAGTGGCTGACCAATTTAGTTGTATTATGTTACTTCCTGCATAACCCTGCCATTGCATATTATCATTGCTATGATTGTTATATATTATACTGATGATATTCTATTAAGAATCACCTAGGTTTGATGGAAGCAGAACTGATGTCCAGCAACTTCCTTGAGATTGACACCCTCAACCTGTAGACTGTGGACATAGACTGTGCTGGGTACACCAGATGTGTAAGTTACAGATGCAGTGTGCCACAGAGACCATACAGCATCCATCTGCTGTGTCCAATATCACACACTACTGACTGAGTGAACTCTGCATCATTTTTCCTGCCTTGAAAGACTGTCATGACAGATGGAGCCCAAAGTCATGGACTGAATGAACTCAAAGTTTTGGAGGGGTGGTCCATAGATTAAGGGAAAATAGTGGTATCTGAGCATGACGTGAATGGTATGGAATAAGGGGTGGACAACGTCCTGGGTTCAGCTGAGTCAGAGATAACTTTCTTCATAAGAGCTAGTAAGAGGCTGTGTTTTGGATTTGTGCTAAGAAGAAAGCTGATAAAAGTGATGTTTATAGTTGTTGCCAGGACATTCGATGTTGTTTCAATTTTTCTGCTGGGCCAGTGCCTGCAGGTGCAGGGGGAAGTTCCGAGGGAGCACAGCCCAATTGCTAGCCTGAGATTTGATCTTAGGTTTGGAATTGAGACACAAAGTGGCCAATAGTCTATTCCATGTCATGCATATCACGTCCAGTATATGAGTGAGGGTCCTTGGGAATCTTGTCCCTTCTTGTCCTGGATCCCTTCTTGTTCTGGGTCAGCTGTCTCAGGGTGGTCCCTCTTCCAGGGCCTTCTCCCTCCCTAGATTGGCTCTTGGTTTGGGGTGCTCAGGCTCTTATCTCCTTTCTAGGAATGTGGGTTCAGGACTATCCCTGTTCTGGGGTCGTTAGCTGGCAATGGGCCGAGCCTTGGTCATCATGTGGTGAGCCGTATTGCTGTCACTCATTTGTATATTTGTATATACTATATTTTCAGTATTATTGTAGTTTAGTTATTAAATTGTTCTTATTTCAACCCACGAGTCTTTTTTTCCCTTCACCCTTTTAATTCTCTCCCCCATCCCTGGGAAGGGGGGGCAGTGAGAGAGTAGTTGTGTGGGGTTGGCTCCCAGCCAAGGGTCAACCCATCACAAATGGTTAAAGCATTAAAATGTAAAGATCAAAGTGCTCTTTAAAGATACCTTTACAGCTATTACATTCAGGCTGAACATTCCTACTTTCCTGGATTGTACCAGCTACAACCCAGTTCTAGCATAGGCAGGGAGGAATGTACCACTTAGTTAAGTGTGATGAGAACATAACTGCTCTGGTCCAATACATGTGAGGGTCAACTGGAAGGAGGATTGCACTTGACTTGAGTGGCACTGTGCTGGCAGAATGGCATCTTCTGGGAAGTAGACAGAGTATAGTGGGATACTGCCTCAGCTCTTGAATATCAGGAAGGAAAGGAGCATTGAGGAAACTGATCTTCAGCAGTCATTTAGACAGGCTTTAGGTTTTACATCTCATGGAAGGCAGAGACTGGCAGAGCCATGGTGCCTGTGTTCAATGTGTGGGTTCAGAGCAGAAGAGTAAGCAGATGTTGAGGCTTGGGCTGGGTGCTTTCTGGTAGTCCTGGCTCCCTTGCTACAGGCACAACTCTGGCCTTACCATGTGGATCTTGTCTGTGGGACTAGAGACTGAAGGAAAAGCTTGCAGAGCCACTCTGTAGATATGTACCCACCTCAGGGAAAGAGTGTGGGAACTACGTCTTGGTGGTAAGACTTGAAAAGAAGTGGAAACAGGTAATACCACAAAGGGTAACAGGTGTCTTACGGATCCTGGCTGTGGACTGACTCAGTGCTGCTGGAAAGCAACTGGAGGGAGAGGTTAATATAAAAAACCAGACTGCTTTGGTGGTGGAGGCAAAGCATGTCTGCTTAAGACATCCTTTCTGCTCTTTCCCCAGCCACTAGCTATGTTTCTAGCTCATTCCCGTGTGGTAATATTTTTTTCTTTTACTTTCTTTTTTTGTGTCCTTGCCATGTTAGATGAGAGGCTGTTTTCACGGCAGGTGCTCTTTTGAGAAAGTTACCACGACCTTTGCAAGCAGTGTTCCTTGTTCCTATGACAATTGCTCTGCTGCAATCTGGTTTGCAAAACTGAATTTGAGTTTGCTCCTGTTGTTCCCTTCCCCCAAATACTGATAAGGTATACCAAGGCTGTAAGTTTAAAAAGCCCATGACAAGGTGGAGTGGATAACTGTATTAAATGAAGGCATGAAACATGGAACTCTTTCAGCCTCCCTAAAAGAAAACTGGAAATTTTGCATTTCTAACATTTTCCCTGTTGTGCTTCAGTTCTGTAATTTATACATTAACCGGTTCAACCCTTCCAACATTTTTAATGAGAACTACCCATAATCTATATCAATAGCTTCAATATAGTGTATCTTACCCTGGTAACAAAAACATCCTACAAGATTTTAATCTAGTAGTGAGGAATACTCTTGGGTATTGTTTTAAATTAACAGAAGGGCTGACTGCTGGAAGATACTCCATGAAAACAAATTATATTATTAATCAAACCAGAGCACAGAATTCTCCACATAGTGGTTTTAAAATGCCCAAGATAGTCTTTAATTGAAATGTTACAGAAAATAACAGAATGAGAAAATGTGTACTTGGTGCTTAATTAACTTTACAATGTATGTTCAGCAGTTTATATTAGATAGTGGGACCAAAATGCAACTATGTGATGTAAGATGCTGCCAACACACTGAGTTTATCTATTGCCTAATAACAAATTTCAACTTAGATTAATACGCACCTTCTTAATTAAATAGTGTCATTTCTTGTTGCATGCTGAAATGTCTGATGCTAAATGCCATTTCCATGCATTGTCTTCTGTTATCTTCACTTGCCTTTCCTTCTGAGGATTATCTGTCATGCAAAGAAAGTAGGTCTTAACAATGCTTTTTCTCTCAGCACCTGTCATTTGGTTGATTGTTGTGGGGTTTTCATTCTTTTATCTAAATCCAGGCCATGTTTTAGCCTTCTGTGACTGTGAAAAAGGATGTAGGAGATCTAAAGAACTTTGTTTTGTACAGAAGGCCTAAGATGGTGGTCCTTCATGTGGTTTCTGTTTGCTCCCTGGGGTACACACAGAGATGACTGTGTGTCCCTGGAGGTAGGCGCTGCCGTGGGCCTTGCCCACTTCCTGTTTTTGCTCTGGGGTCTGTTCAAATAAAAATAGCCGGAGAATGACATCTAGATTTTTGACAAAAGTTCCAGCTAGTCTTGTGGCAGTGATGGATAGTGGATGATTGAGCAGGAGTACAAGGACAGAACAAACATACAATGATGCCTTCCTGCTATACCCTGCCCAAGCCACATTATTGTGACTTTGTTCAAGCTGTGGATCTTCATGCTACCAAAAGCTACTTCCATAACTGGTCAGCACTTTGGACCTCAGTATTTTCCCCCTGTGCCCACTGGCCTTTTGGGTTAGAGATGTGCTCTCTTCTTTTACTAGCACAGCTGTTCAATCCCACTGAGCCCCAGCCCTGCCCTGACATTGCTGTCTTTGGTCTTGTTCTCACCATCTTAGCACTGGCTGGCGTGGTGGGGTTACTGGATCAGTCAAATATGAGTAGTTTCTCTGCGTCTGATGAGATTCATCCCTCTTTTTAACTTTGCAGCAGGTTGTATGGGATTGATTGTAGTACAATGCTGGAACATCGTTAAATATCCAAGCAATAAGGTAGGTGTGAGCATATCCCCAAAAGAGCAGAGGAAGATGGTGAGCAATAATTTTGGTCCTATTAAGTACCTTTTGATGTCTGAGGCAAGCGTGCCTCTTTGTTGGAGAAGGACTCCTCTCTGGAAGGAGTGTCTTACCTACAGGATCCCGGTCAGGGCTCTCCCAGAACCCCTGCTATGTGCAGTGAGTGGCTGGGGGAAGGCACATGGTCCCTGCGGGGTTTGAGCTGGGGGAAGTGGGGTGACAGCAGGGTGCTGGGGTAGTCTAGGACCTGGGGTAGGATGACTGCAGTAAGAGCAAGCAAACGTTTTCCTCTTTGTTCAGCCGAGCTCTCACCTGACTCAGGTGAGTTTCAGTGATATCTTGTAATATCCAGAGCTGCCTCTGTTTTGTATCTTATACTAGCCAACAAATCCTGCCTCTAATGGGAAGGATTATTTTGTGCCTCTTGGTGCAAAGGTACCAAGTGAGAGTAGTGTGGCCTCTAGTGGCCTGTTAATATCCGATATTGAGAGGAAAGGCTTGCTGGGCTGCTTCTCCACTGGGATCCTTCATGCTCCTTGTAAACTGAGACCTGCAAATGTGTGAAAGCAAAGAAAATGATCACCAGAGAGATGGGATAACTACGTTGCTTGCTATCAAGCACCTGCTCTGGTGAGCTCAAGCAGCATTGTGAACATCTGTATTGCACTAGGAAAGCTACCAGTAAGGCTTGTGCAGACTTTTTTAAAAGGGACCCACAATTGGATCTCATTGTCAAAATGCTGGTACTTCTATTAAATGTAGAGTAGAAGCTTTCAGAAAACTAAAAGCTCTAACAGATGAGATCTGTCAAGCAAGGACAAAGCAAATATTAGAACACAGTAGCTTTTATTTATTAATGTTTATTTCTCTAATCTGCAAATCTATGTTGTAGGGTCTTTGGCCCCCTGTGCATCTGAGATGTTCTCCTATAACGTGGGTTGTTTCTTAGCAGCAGCCCAGGTTGGGTATCAGAGGATACAGTTTCAAAAGCTTCAGCCCATCTCACGTGGGTTATAGGCAGGGTCTACTGCCCTCTGCAAGAGAACTGTGGAAGTAAAACTGCTCATTTTGAACATGTCAGTATGAAAGCAAGCCCTAGTCCAACAGAGTTTATGTGCCCTGAGGAGTGTCCATTCCCAAGTACAAACTTAGTGGCAAGCAGTAACAGTGCTAACAATCAGCTTATCCATTTATCTGCTATCTTTCACTTGAATTCTAAGAACTACAAGCATCTCGCAGGCAAGTTGGGGCAAGTGGCATTTTTGTCTTTTAGTGTGTAGGGGCAATATTGCTTCTCATCTTCTACAGCATCCTTCTGTAGATGTGTTAATCTGTGCTTGCCCACAACTCTGAGGTGCTTATGTACCTTGCCATAATTGAAGAAATGTATTACTAGTTCTTCATAAGTGTAAAACATTCTTTGCAACAAAAAACCTTTCATAATTCTGTACTTCTGATCTGTGCTGACGACTCACAAACATGAGTAAATTGTAAGATTGTGCTGCTGCAGAGTGTGCTTTCCATGGCCATCCATCACGCCCCTGACTCAGAGGTTATTTCCCTCTGAGGTATCTGGCCATGCTTCAGCAGTGACTCAACTGTTTGTGGTGCTGAACACCCCAAATGACAGCCTGGCATACTGAGGGAAGCTGAAACTGGCACTGATTATATGTTAATACGCTGCAGATAAGCAGCTACTTTATGAGCATCTGAGTCATGCCTGCAGCTGGCCCAGAGAAGTCTGAGGTAATTTGGAATAAGGCCTTCTGCAACTCATGCTCTTCCTTCCTTTAACCAGAGCCCTGTGTCATTTCAGCAGCTAGGGAGAGCCTTCCTTACCCTGGAAGAGAGAAACCTGGGAAATAAAACAGTTTAACTCCCCTTCTGTCTCTGCCTTCTGTCTGACATGGTGACTTAGCCTTGAGCATGACTGAAGCTCCTGCTTTTCTGCTTGCAGTGATTTCTCTTGTGTGATCATGCTCAACAGTATGCACCTGCAAAAGCACTGCAAGGATCACTTAGAGCATATTTGGATTTTCAGAAGCGTATAAAGCACACTCCAAACATTTGGTGTTTCTAAAAATTGAGTACCTGTCTCCCAAGGCTTTTTCCCAGGTCAATTGACTTTCTTCTTTCATAAAACAAATGCTTGAATTTTTTAATTGTATTTTTTGTCCTTGGACAAAAATATATGGACATGGATGTGCTCTGTGGTGAGATTAGTCACCATTGGAGAAGGGTGATGTGAGAAAGCTCTGACATGGCAGAGACGATGAGAAAGCATACCTGTTGTTCTTTTGTTCTCCCTTGCTGTTTAAGGGCACATGAAAGACTTCAACAGCTGCTGTCTTTAGACTGAAGCATCTTCATCCTTGCTTTTAAAGTTGTGCAGGAAAAAAAGGATAACTTTTTGGGTTTTGCCTGCATAGTAGAGATTATTTTAATGTTAACATCTGCAGGCTGTTATTTCTGTTTGTAATGAGACTGGGACATGGTGATGTCTTGGATACCTCTGAAAAGCTATGCCTGGCAAAAGCTGGCTTGGGTGGACTTACTAAATTGTGTTTTAGCCACAAAAATATTCCCCAGATGATTCCTAGAGAGCTTAGGATATTGCCTGAAAAGAAGCAGGTTGTCTTCCTATGTAGAAAAAACAGCAGCTTCTGGAATAAAAAAAAATATTCAAATGGCAGACTGAAAAGTGATGGTAACCGGTGAACAGGGAAAACTATCTCCCTGTGCTCTTGGCTTCTTGATGGGGGGTCTCATGGCAGCTGCTTCTCCTGTGGAGAAGACAATGTGCTCTCGCTGCCCTTTGTGTGCAGGTGGATGCTCAGGAGAGGCAGGATGGAGTCAGCTTTGCTGGTGTATGTGCATGATAACACCTATCAGTCTGGAGCCAGAAAAAGGATCTGTGCAAGGGAAAGGATAGGGAAATAACATATAAGATATGAAAGCAGACCCTTGTCTGAGCACTGTTTTCTAGCATATCTGTTCTTCATAGGCAGAAACGTGATATCCAATTTATTTTTATAGCAAGAAACTAGTACCTTTCAAGTCCTTTAACTGAACAAAGATTTGTTACATTTGCCTTTTCTCTGCTAGCTCAGATCTTTTTTTTTTTTCCTTTTTTCTCATCTGGTATTCCAATTTCTGTATTACTTGATGCTTCAGGGAAAGGCAAAGAAACAAAAACCTTAAAATGTAGTAAATCTGTGTAAAGTGTGGAGAGCTATGTGCGAGAAATGCTTCCTTGTCTGCAAGGGTGATCTTCCTGTGCAGCGTAGCATGAAATTTGATTATGATCTTATTCCAACCTTTACTGTAGCTTGTGGTGCTGAAAACATTATTAACATAAATAAAATGATTCAACCTTTCCTAGGCAACATAGTCCTTTAATTTTCAGAGGCGGTGAGTCCCACAGGTTGGTTCTGTGCAGTCCAGGCTGGCGACTATTATTTGCCCCACAACTCGCTTTCACTGCAGCTGTGGGATGAAGGATGCAGGGAAAGTCTTTGCTATCTGACCCAATGCAATGCAAAACTGAACACTTTGCAAGGACTCAGATTTGTGTTGTGTCCTGGTGTGTTTTGGAAACAAAATCCCTTGTGTGTCAGGTCAGAAAAATCCCCATTACCAAGGAGGGTCAGGAGCACACGGTGTGACACTTGGCGTACCTTGGCATATGCCTCGGGTCCAAGCTGGCCTTTACCATGGGCTGGCTCTGATGGGTGCCAGGAAAAAGGAGTGAAGTGAGAGAGGTGCAGCCAAGGCAGACCCTGCAGATGGCAGCAGCACAGCACTGAAGGCAGAGTGCGGACCACCCAGCGCAGTAGCAGCATCCCTAGCTCTGCTGCGGCTCCCACTGAATCCCTCTGTAAGGCTGAAGGGTGAAGCCATCGATTTCAGACAGTCAAACAGCATGTGAAGGTCCCTTGTTGGAGTTCAACGCTTTGTATTAAGGCACAGCAAAAAATAACACTTTGGAAGAAAGCCATTAAAGGGGGGGGGGAAGTGCCTCGAACAGAGAGTACATACTAATAATGTATTATAAGGTGATGTCCTCTCAGTGTGTCCTGTTATTGCCCTACTGTGTAAATACTGGTGAAGGAACTGAAATTGGGGTGTTGTATCCTAGGAGGGGGATCTTAAGTACGGTTATGATGAATGATCTTATACTCAGCTTGAGCTGAGGGATGCTTTCTGCAAAGCGAACAGGTTTAGTGATACAGATGGGGAGAAACCTACTCCCAAAGTAGCTTTAACCTCACAGTTAGCACCTGCTCCCTTGAGACATAAGTACAGAAGCCTTTGGAGAGAAAAGGAGTTGAAGTAGCATCATGAGTGCGCCTTTGACTGTTTAGTAGTGGTTGCTATTGCTGCTGGGGCTAAAGGATGAATTGTGAGAGCTGTAGGGCTCTCAATGTATCTTGTCCTGATCACTGCCCTCCCACATATGTGTTAAGGTGGGAGGCAGGCAGGCATCAGTGCTGAATTTCCATCACTTCCAGAGTACGTGGTTTATTCTGGGAAAATCTTCAGCCAGCTGCTGAAGCTAGTTGCACGCCTGTTTTCCACAGTTAGCTTATGTGCCAGGATCTAGCTCTGGGTGTCTGTTATGATTATTTATTATTGTGGGTGAAAGTAATCATTATAGCAGGCTGAAGAGGCCATTTACTGTATATAATAACTGCTGATTTTATTTGTTGGTATATTTTACTGTTAGTAAAAGCCCCCACAGCAATGGATCTGGTGTTCTGATATCAATCAAAATAAGAATGCTATGAGGAAAGGCTATTGCCCGTGTAAAACAGCTCCTCTTCAGCAGCTTTTTTATTATGTATTTCTAATACACAAGCAGGTGGTAGTACATAACCCCTGGAAGATGTGCAATTAAACTGTGTACTTGTACTCTTTTCAGAACTTATGCTAGTAGGCCAATTTTATGTCTGTAGTCATGCTTCTGCTAGTGGTTTCTCCCAAGTGCTGTAAAAATTAAACAAAAGGCAGTGTTCTATACAATGTGGTTTGTTAGGTATATTGAGCAATAATGCACAGATCAATGACAGTGTGTGGAGCCAAATACCTCTAAGTCATGGGTGTTGTACTCGCTGAGTTAAAAACGAGCTTAAAATTTGAATTTGCTTTTAACATAAGGCTCAGCAAGATGAGTGCTTAGCTTTATACTTACCAGTCCCCCTGTTGACTTCTAGAGCACCTGATGGTCAGTTGAGGGGGTTGTTTCCCCCATTTATTTGCTTTAAATAACAAAAAGGTTCATCTGGCTCCCCATATTTTGCACTACTGTCAAGTACTTTTAACCAAATCAAAAATGGTGAATCGGGACAGAAGGCAGGTCCTGCTTAGCACTGTACATTAGCAGGCAGTTGGGCACTTCTCTTGGAAGATGACCCAGTCATGAGGATCTTTCTGCAGAAGAAGCTTGGCTGTGTTTCATATCCAGTGACTGTCCCAAGCGCTGGGCCCTCCTAGGCTATGTGACTGGAATTATGCTGAAACTGTTGCTTAGTCACAAAAATCTTAAGATCTTAATTCTTTGCACTCAGCCCTTTGCCTGTGTCAAAAGTGGCCATCAGCTGGGGAGGAGGGGGGAGTGGATGACTTGCCATGGGTTGAATGGAGCATCAAGTTTTAAGTGACTAAGTTTTGAGATATTGTTTTGGAAGCATTTCTGAAACAATATTCCCATCTTTCTTCCTTTCATTTTAGTCACTGGCCTTGAAATGCATTTCTTGAGTGATGTCAGAAGTTTAGCTAGTTTTCCTTTTGGTGCTCTGGTGCTCATGGAGACTGCTTGGGTTCTGCCCACGTGGTAAGCTGTGTGCCTGGGTTGCTTGTGTGCTGCATTAGCTTCACCCAATTTACTTCTCATTCAGAAACCATTTTCCATGTTAGTTTGGCTTGAGAAAGGAAGCTAATACGGCACTTTGCAAAGGTGCAGGTGATGCTAGGTGTACCATAGTACACACATAACATAGATGATTTCCCTGTAGCCTGGCATGCAATGCAAGAATCCTGGCTTATGTAGGGTTTTGTTTGCATACTACTGTTATGGGCCCCTCTGTTACGTGTGTCTGTATGTTCAGGCACTATTGACTGGAAAAAATGCTGACAATTTCTAGCAAAGTATGTCCGGCCTCCACCCTGACACAGAACCATTAATCATAACCCTTTGGCTGCGTCCAGCCAGCCAATTCCTAATCCATCGTACAGTCCATCCTTCAAATCCACACCTCTCCAATTTAGAGAGAAGGATGTGGTGAGGGACCATGTCAAAGGCTTTGCAGAAGTCCAGGTAGATGACATCCGTTGCCCTTCCCCCGTCCACCGAAGACATCACTCCATCGTAGAAGGCCACCAGATTGGTCAGGCAAGATCTGCCCTTGGTGAAGCCATGTCTCGAATCACCTCTTTGTCTCTAATGTGCCTTAGCACAGCTTCTAGGAGGATCTGTTCCATGATCTTCCCAGGCACAGTGGACAGTGTAGGACAAGGGGGAATGGTTTTAAACTAAGACAGGGGAGGTTTAGGTTAGAGATTAGGAGAAAGTTTTTCAGACAAAGGGTGGTGGCACACTGGAACAGGTTGCCCAGGGAGGTTGTGGATGCCCCATCCCTGGAGGCATTCAAGGCCAGGCTGGATGAGGCTTTGAGCAACCTGGTCTAGTGTTTGGCGGCCCTGCATATGGCGGGGGGTTGAAACTAGATGATCACTATGGTCCTTTTGAACCCAGGCCATTCAATGATTGCTGGGAAAGTTTGGCAGTGAGGCATGGAAAAGGAGCATTAGTGTTACTGCCATTGAAGTTTTTAAGACGAGACTGCTCTGAGTATTCACCATTTCTAGAATACCTCAGGGTAACTCCCTTGTCTCACCTCTCTGTAAACAGTATCTATGTATAAGACTACCGTAGAAATTGAGGTTATAGAGTGGAGAAAGACCTCAAGTGATCGTTTGGGCCATCTGAGATGAGACAGAATGAACTTTGTGAGCTAGAGAAGTGTGTCGTAAATGAAGACAGTAATACAACAGTGGCAGAGGTGGATGGACACAGAATCTAGACTATTTGTCAGTGGTTTACTACCAAAATGCATTTCTGGAGGGTGTGCTCTGGAGCCTATACTGCTAAGAAGATAGTCGTTAAATCAACTGCTGCTGGATGTTAAATTTCCTGAGCTCAAAAGAACTGGAGGTAGGTTGGAAATGAAAAACAGCTTGAGAAATCAGGAAAATCATGTATGTAAGAGAGCAATACCATAGGATGGAAGGAAAGAGGCAAAATATAACTCAGCAGAACAAATGTGAGGTACTTTACTTAAGCAGGAACAACAAATTGCACAGAAGCAGGATGGGAGTAACTTGATATAACTCAAGTCTCTACTACAAAAGAGGATGTAGGTGATGTATCACAAGCAGCATATGAGTCAGTAGTGCCATGCCACTAGCAGAAGTGGCAAATATTTTAGTAGAGTGCATAGTAGAAGGCAGTATACTCCATCAGACAAGAAGCAGTACGTCTGCTTGGCATTGCTCTGTCCCAGTGCTGTCTGAATGCTGTGAGCCATTCTGCACTGAGTGCTCCAGGAAAGATGTGATCTCCTGGGGAGAGCCCAGCAGAGAGCACCAAGGAAGGCTCAGGCGTCTGGGAAACATGACCTGCAACAGGATAGATTGAACTGATGGTGCTTAGCTCAGAAAATGGCATTCCTCTGTAGAGTTGGGACATGTCTTTAAATCTGCAAGAGGCTGTTGTAGAAGAGGGAAATGATCTGTTCTCTGTCTTTGGGGTGGGTTACATGAGACTTGATGGACCTGAATTGCTGCAGCAGAGATTTAGGTAAGGTGTTAGGGAAAATCTGCAGTGATTAAGATGGGAAGGATGGGAAGGGGGACTCTCTGCGCTCTTTGAGCAATTGCACTCTCTGCAATTGGAGGTCTTCAAGAGCAGACAAAACACCCCTCAAGACTGACACCAGAAACCTACGATCCTCGCGTTACAGTGTTTCTGTGGGCTGCCTCCATTATTTTTCATTTGAACACTATCTCCATCCTTCCTCATTTTTAAACCTTGTGGTCTGGTTTGTGGTTTTTTTGTCCATATACAAGTACACATTCGCATGAGTGCAATCCATCCCTGCCCGCCACCGTTTCCCCCGCAGCTGCCTCGTGCTGCTCCCTGGATCTCCTCAGTGCCTCAGCCTGGCCGTGCTTCTGCCAGGGAGCCCTCGTCGTTCGGGGTGACTTGCTGCCCTGCGCCTCAGCCCTATTCCGAACAATCGTGGGGTGTCGAGATCTTGCAGCGAGTGGCTGGATGGCTGAGAGGGCCCGCAGAGCAGGGTTTCTGGGATGCGTTTGGCAGTGCCCCCCGTGCGGGTTCGGCCGGTCCCGGCTGTGTGGAGCTGACTGGCGGGACGGGCCGGGACAGCGGAGAATCGCCGCCATCAACGCTCGCGGCGCGGCGGGAAAACGCTGCCAGCGCTACGGAGGAGGCGGCAGGGGGCGCTGCCCGACAAGGAACGTGTCGCCGCCGCCAGCATCCCACCAAACGGGGCGGCCCCTGGGAGGGCGCTGGAGGCCGCCTGGAGCCACCGCCGGCGGTGGCTGTAGCCGCTGGGCGCGGAGCGGCCCGCGGCGGTTGGTGTCGGTTGGCCCAAGATGGCAGGCGGGGAGGCGCGTGGCCAGGCCGGGGGGCAGCTCCAGCCTGGGCATGGCCGTGATCCTGCCCCTCCGTCGCCAGTCAAGGGCTAGGGGCTGGCAGTTTCCCAAGGCGGGAGTGTGGACTATTTAATAAGAGAAGATTTGCTAATTTCTGTGAGGCCGTGTGCAGTTATTGCTCGCTTTCCAAACCTTGGAAAGGGCATGCGCTAAATGATGTCCTGGTGGTCCCTTCCAGCTCTGTTATTTTTTTCCTTTTCTTGGACATCCAAGGTTACTTATGAATACTAGTCCTATTTTTCTAATTGGCTGTCCAGACTTCTGAGGAGCTTACTATATAGCTGTCACTCTAGGTACTCGAGTACCCTTCCGTGCCTTTATGTTTTAGACACTTTCTGTCCTTGGAACAAGATTGAGAGCATTCCTTAGGTGCACTGGAAAAATTCTTGTTGACAGAATAAACCTGCCCTGTTTACCCACCATCTTTGCTCCAAAATCTTAACACTGAGCCCATGAGTAGCTTAGCATGTGACAGGCTCAAATGCAATGTGAGTAGTTTATTGTTCAATACTGAGAGAAAAATATAATCTTGTCTTGTATGAGCTCTTCCAAGTATTGTCACCTTCTCTGGGGCTGGGAGCAAAGCTTCAAGGATTTTTGTTGTTTTGCTTTGTGAGGTTGTTTTGTCTTAGGAAAAATATTTGAAACGTAATGTATGTCTCTTACAGCAGGATTCTGCAGGGATGGAAGACCTTTTGATTTCTCTGCAGACTGGTCCCAAACTGCAAACTTATCTGCAAATGGTGTCTTGCTTCTTGTTCCCTGGAAATGAAAGGAAGCATTTTGCTATTAATGCATTTTCAACTATACTTCATATGAATAATAACAATCTCATTAAGGGCCGACAAACCTGGCCTTTTTTGAAACTTTATTTTAACATAAGATGATTTGAATTTCCATAGATAAATTGTTAGCCTTGAGTAAGTACAAATTTGCAGATAATTAAAATTGGGATTAGTGAGAGAAGAGGTGAATGAGGGTCAGATGCAAACGACCATGGGTCGGGCACCGTCAGTTTTGCTTTTGCATTTTTGTGCTGTTCAGAACAAAGTTTTTTATTCTACTGCTTAGAACAAAGTTTCTAATAGTTTGGTGCACCACACCACTAATTTTTAAGTACAGCCTTATCTTGGTGGCAGTGATAAATTTTCTCACTTAGCTAAAAGGTTAAAATATATACTTAGTCCTAACTTCATAGGGATGTTCCACAGACACCTAAAATACGTGCAAGGGCTTTGATTTAATTTAGAAAAAACTTATCATTTGTGTTTTCTAGTAAGAGAGTATATATTCTTCTAAATTTATTTAACATTTCCTTAGAGACAGTGATTTAAGTATTATTTTCATGTCTGTTTCTTTCTCCTCATTGCCTATCTAATCTACTGGCAGACATTTTGTATGGGTGATAAAAAGGAAATTCAGCTTTACATGGTTTGAAATGGAACTGTTATTCTTGGAATGAAGTAAAATGCTTGAGGAAACATGCAAAATTCATGCAGCTTCATTGTTCAAGGAATGAGATCATAATTTATGAGAAGCCCAGGACTTAGAAGTTGTTTCAGCCTCTGGGAGATTGCAGTGGTCCCCAACTTGAGACCTTTCTGTGATGTAGTCAAGGGTAAATGCTAGAAAATGTAAGCTTGCACACTTCTGGTTCAAGCAATGAAGAGTTTTATTTCTCAGTGCTGGCACGGAACACTGTTCAGAGAAGTTTACCCCTTTTTAATGCCCCTGTTGTAACTCTACTGCCAGCCTAATGGTTTTAAAATTCTGAACAGACATAATCTTTCTTACAGATATTTTTCTGGTTAAGTAAAAAACTATGCAACTTGTTAAGTGCTTTCACAGGAGTTATTTAGTACTGTGTAGAAGGGGTAGGATTTACACAGTGAGTTCTAGGGTAGTGACTTTTGAGGCTTAAGCAACGGGGTTTGCGGTGAGACATCAGAACTTTGGAAGAACTATATCTGATGCTTTGAGTAAAATAGTTTCTGAGTATCACCAAAATTGTGTTTAATTTTGTATCACTCTTAGCTGCTGGATCAGCAACGTAACTGGGCAAGTAGCCTTAAAACACAGACGGTAATGAAAAAGCGTAAGGCCAGATATCAAGGTTTCCCAGGAGGCAAAACAGAGAGTCCGATGACAAGCGGTTTAGTTGTATTCTTTGAGTAAAAGTGAGGAACACCTTCGTTCCTTGGTGATTCCTATGGACTAATACAGACTTCAGCCTTTATGGTCAGCTTGTGTTTATACGAGACATTGGCTCTTGACCAGCTTGGTACTTTTTTGGTCCCCATAATTATAGCATCCATCTGCTGCCAGTGACTCTTCTGGTAACAGAGATCAGTGAAATGAAGAGCCGTCTTGGCTGTTTCCCTTTTCCTTACCTGCCCCAGAGGTGCATAAAGGTGTTTCTTGTAAAAACCACATCATGGTCTTGTGCCACTGAAGAGCTCAGGAATGCCACTGCAATCTGGCTATTCTGTGAGGTTTCATTGGTCACTTTTAGAAACAGGACATCTATCTCCTGAGGTGCTGAGGCTTTATCCTGTAGCTTGAAGTGAGGAGGGGGCATGTTAGGCTCCAGCAGGGTTTATGAACCCCCAGGGAACTGAAAAAATGAAATTACTGTTTTTCTTTGTTTCTGGTATCTACAGTTCCTGTGGTGAAAAGCTTATTTCAGTTGTGTTTGAAGGAGCTGAACCTTTCCTCTAACTGACAGTAAAAAAAAAATAATCCGCAAAACCATAAAAACAGACAACAAAATCACCCCTATCCCTCCCCCCCAACAATTAAAACCCCAAAAATAGAAATGCATTTTGCCACTGTGGTAACTTGTAGTACGTTGAAGATAATTGGGGTGGAGAGGAAAAAAAACAGAAATCAAACTGCAGACCTTTCTCCAACTACTTGCAGTTCCTTGATTTTTGCAGTGCAAAGTGAAGTCTCCCAGACAAGGTATGGAGGAGGTAAGCAAGAGTGTCAGTATTCCACTACATGTTTCCCAGGTGTGTCAGTGGACTGGTTCCCATTTTGTGTGTTACTTCAAGGCTTCATGGTGGGAATCTTCTCTGAGTCTTCTTCGGTTCCCAGTCCATCAGGGTAATGTCTGCTGTAGCTGCCAAGTTTCTGCCCTGATCTGTCATCATTATTTGGCTGTTGGAAGGGGAGAACTCTTGAATATTACTGGGTGGCAGTTGTGCAGACATGAGCTGAATTCCCGTCCTTTTCCAAGTCAGGAGCAGAAGCTGGCAAGTAGTGGGCATATGCCAAGGGACCTGAAGCTTGCGGGAAGACATCATGAGAGGCATCTTGACAGGGTAGAGCAAGACAAGCATTTGAAAGGGGGTAGTTGCCATTATCGCAGTGCTGCGTTTGTGAGAGTAACCAGTTTCCATGTCTTGCCCCCTGAGAATGAGAAGGCTGCAGGGATGGCAGGAAGGAGTGGAAGAACTGCTCTTATGGGAGTGCTGCTTCAAAGAGGACAGGCTTTTTAGGAGGTACACCAATTCCCTCTAGTGTGGCAGGTTTTAAAGTCTGCTTCCCGCTTATGCTTTGTAGAGGTATTCAGCAGAAGCTGGATTACTTCTGGATTAGCTGGGCATTTATGCCCTTGTGATGACTTCCATATTTACATCATTGGTGGAAAATAACTAATTATGATTAGCTGCTTTGTGTATTTGGAGTTACTGGACATTATATATGGATATTGACCTTTTGAGATGTAGCTGAAATTAAGCCAGGGTACAAAAACAGTAAAGAAGGACACTTTCTTTTCATAGCTTGTCTGGTGTTTCCATGTATTGTGGTGTTTATATGTGTGCTTACAACTTATGAGAAAATGAGAGTTGGAAACTAAAGAGATTTCTCTGTGGTGATATAGTTTGCAATAATTTCAGACCAGCTGAAGTTGCCTGCAAGTCAAGAAGTTGAGTCCTATGAATTTTGAAATTGCTACTGCAATTGTTATAAGTGCTTGGAAAGCAGAATTAGAACATTATTAGAAACTTGTCCCTTGGGGCATGTCTTTTACAGTATTACCGGTGGGAAAGAGGTGGTTGGGGAGGGAAGCATTTATACTGAAACAGCGAGGTCAGAAAATATTTTTTTTTAAGTAATACACTATTGAATGTATGACCTGATGCCCCTTCACTGTCACAGGAAATGAATGGCACTCTGCCTCGCGCGGGATTTCTTTGAGTGCCCTCTCACCTCCCTTATTTGTGCACTGGCAGTATTTTTTGCCTCTAATAATTCTTAAGGCATTAGGCATAATAGAGTCTCCAGCTGAACCTATTCAAACATGGCAAATATTTATGGATGTTCTGGTGAACTGGGATGTACTTTTTGGCTTTTCAGCGTTCTTTCCCCTGGCAGTTTATTGTTCCACAGCTCCTACAGAGAACTTTGTTCATCTCTCTGACAGTCCATACAAAACAGACTTTTCTTTCCTTTAGTTTTTAGCTGCCACAAAGTGAGATCCCAGCAGCACGCCAACTGTGAAGGTCTCTGTTGATTGGCGTAAGATTGAAGGGGAAAGCAGGGAAGAAGGGAGGGGGAGGTGGAGAAGAAGGTGATGAGACCTGTCCTGTGGTCTCTATGGTTTTTCTTAACTGAGTTTGGTCTTGTAACTGTTTTTGGCTGTGGATGTAATGTTAAAATCTACAGGTCTGCAGTCCTGCACAGCTAGTGTCTGTGCCTGCCCATGGATATGGGGATCTACTTTCTGGCCCCAATCGGTTTGTTAAATCTGTTTCCATGTATTCTCTATAATTTTCTTTTATGAAGGCTGGAGATGCTATTTAAAGAGATGTTTGATTACTGTAATGGGTTTGCCCTTGGCTGGGGGCCAGCCCACACACCCGTTCACTCAATTCCCCCCTCCCCACCCCCCACCTAACGATGGGGGAGAAAATTAAAGGGGTAAAGGTAAAAAAGGACTCATGGGTTGAGATAAGAACAATTTAATAGCTAAACTACAATAATATTGAAAATAATACTATATACAAATATACAAATGAGTGATACACAGTGATACTGCCTGCCCCCCCCCCCATTCTGATGAGCAAGGCTCAGCCTGTTTCTGGCTAATGATCCCGGAGCAGGGAGAGTCCTGAAACTGCACTCATGGAATGGAGATAACAGTCCGAGCGTCCCAGACTGAGAGCTGACTGGGGGCAGGGGGAGGAGAGAAGGCCTTGGGAGACGGACCACCTGGAGTGAGATGATCTGAAGCAAAAGGAGACCCAGAACAAAAGGGCTGATCTTCCGGAGGGTGCTCACCTATATACTGGACATGATGTGTATGTTATGGAATAGATTATTGGCCACTTTGGGTCTCAATCCTGAACCTAAGATCAAATCCTGGGCTAGTAACTGCGGCTGTGCTCCCTCACAGCTTCTCTGGTCTGCAGGCAGCCAGAGAAGCTGAAAGACCTTGGTAGCTGCTTAAACATCAGGTTTTGTCAGTTTTCTTTTGAGCACAAATCCACAACACAGCCTCTTGCTAGCTATTATGAAGGAAGTTAGCTCTGACTCAGCTTAAGCTCTGACTCAGCTTAACCCAGAACAATTACTTACTCAGTTTACTGAATGTGCAGCCCTAGTCTGG
>WKFP01014177.1:307157-324529 GCA_011057875.1 Pterocles orientalis | reverse complement strand
CTCACCTATATACTGGACATGATGTGTATGTTATGGAATAGATTATTGGCCACTTTGGGTCTCAATCCTGAACCTAAGATCAAATCCTGGGCTAGTAACTGCGGCTGTGCTCCCTCACAGCTTCTCTGGTCTGCAGGCAGCCAGAGAAGCTGAAAGACCTTGGTAGCTGCTTAAACATCAGGTTTTGTCAGTTTTCTTTTGAGCACAAATCCACAACACAGCCTCTTGCTAGCTATTATGAAGGAAGTTAGCTCTGACTCAGCTTAAGCTCTGACTCAGCTTAACCCAGAACAATTACTTACTCAGTTTACTGAATGTGCAGCCCTAGTCTGGGTTCTGCACAGAAAGAGGTATTCTCTAATTAGGTTCTTCCATTTTCAATCTGCAAGGAAGTGTTTTTGCATGCTTTTACCTTTGAAAAGGTGACCTTCCTGATATTGAGGAACAGGCCAGAACCCCAGAAATCTCAGAACAGATGCAGGTCGGCTGGGTTACCTGTGGTTGTTGTTTTTCTTCTTCTTTTTTTTTTTTCTCCTTCCCTCTTCTCTGAAAATATTCACCA
This sequence comes from Pterocles orientalis, assembly GCA_011057875.1. Lineage (NCBI taxonomy): Eukaryota > Metazoa > Chordata > Aves > Pterocliformes > Pteroclidae > Pterocles > Pterocles orientalis. The sequence goes on along the minus strand of WKFP01014177.1, from coordinate 323,967 downwards.
GCTTTAATTATGAGCCCTGCATGTGCATCTTGAGATTTGCAGCATCTGGAGCACAGTGCAATGATTTCTGTTCCGTGTGAGCCATGCAAATAAGTGTCAGCCTGAACTTGCTCCCTATTCTCAATGGTATCTGTGTCTCTTCTGCATGCACACTGCCTCATCAGTCTATACGAATATGTGCCTTCTTGTCTCAATGTGAAAGATGCGTTTTCAGACTCCCTTAGCTTTTTAAGGCAGAGATGGATTCTCTTAGGGGCAAACCTTACATGGCTTCAGTTGTTGACTTCTTGAATTAAACCAATATGTTCTAATTGGATAAACCGGCTGAGTCAAGTAGCTACATATGATGGAGAAGATTGGAGCTGAAATGTTTTGTTTATTGCTAATATCCATGGATGATATTCTTCGTAGTACCAAGTTTTCACTCCCACTTCCCTGTCCTGTCCATCACTTCATACGTTGCTGAGGATAGTACTCTAAATGGAACAGCTGTGTCATCTGCCTCCAATATTATTTCAGTCTTCACTGTTTTGGGATAAATTTCATAAAGTGTTTTCTACATACAAACATTTAATTGAACAAATGGGAAGCCTCTCCAGTTAAGAAAGCTTTGCAAATGACAAGTAGTGTCCAATTTCCATTCTAATGGTTACTCCAGGGCTTTAAAATATGTGTGAATTCATCTAGCAGGGGCTGATGGTATATTTGAGGCAGATGGCTTGGTTCTGCAAAGAAGAAGTGTAAGTGGCTTTTACTATAAATATTTCTTTTTTTTTGGCAAAGGGTAGACATAATAAAGATGTGAGTATTACTGAGAGTGCTCTTTAATAATTATGCTACCTTATGTTTTCCCTCAAGAATATGGTTAACTGACTAGAAAAATCTATTTTGAATTTTTATGCTTAACTATAACAAACAGTTTGGAAAAACCCCTTTCTTCCTCTAGGAAAAAGACTAAAGAGTGAGCAGGTTATTAAGCAAAAGTGCAAACACCAGTCCTTAGAGGAACATTACAACCACTGGAGAGGTGTTGGACCTCTTGAGAAGTGCAGCTCAACCACACACGGTGTCCTTGCCTATCAGAGGATGTTGCCAAGAGCTGGCCGGAATCAAGACAGAACTCAATATGAGTTAAGCTTCTTGTTTTCTTTATTCAGGGTTCAGGGGGAATATAAAGCATCCCAAGCCTTGCATGCGTTTGCTTTCTAACATGATTGGTTACCCGCATGCATGCGGTGTGCATGCAGCAGCAGCCAGTGGTCATCGCTTCTTGCCCTCTCGGCATGCGGTTCATATTTGCATACTCCTTTCTTTCCCTTTCTGTTGAGCCTTCCTCCCCCCTGCTGTTTACCAGTTCTTTTACTCCTTTCTTTTGCTGTTTTCAAGGAGAGTTCAAGGACTCTCAGGCATCTTTATCGAAGTTTGGATTGTGCACATACTGATGTCCCTGCTCACTGAGCCATTCTTCCACAAGATGACCTTAAGACTAAGTGTAGACCTAACCTCCCCTATAGATTCTCAAATATTTAAGGCAGTTAAGAAGTGGGCAATTGGAAGACATTTGAAATGTTTCTCTTACAGCTATGCTGGTGATGTTTTCTCAAAGCTTCAGTGCCTTGTATGTTGTAATGCTCATTAAAGTTGAGCTGTGAAGCAGACTATTTCTCAGTCATTTGAGAACCATTAACACAAAACAGTGGCCAAAGAGGCAAGTGTAACTGAATAAACTTGTCTATGGGATGAGTAAGGTGAGAAGGACATAGGAATTTTGATAGTGCTCATCTGAATTTGCATTCAACCGATGCATGGAAGTAGTATACCTAACATAGGTTTAGCTGAGACAAGAGCTGAACCTACTGCTTTGAGACACCATGAAATTAATCAGAGGGCTGGAGGATCTCGCCTATGAGGACAGGCTGAAAGAGTTGGGGTTGTTCAGCCTGGAGAAGAGAAGGCTCTGAGGAGACTTAATAGCAGCCTTCCAGTACCTGAAGGGGGCTACAGGAGAGATGGGGAGGCACTATTTGTTGGGGGGGGGGGAAGATGTAGGACAAGGGGTAATGGGTATAAGCTAAAAGAGGGTAAATTTAGACTAGACATTAGGAAGAAATTTTTCACTGTGAGGTTAGTGAGACACTGGAAGAGGTTGCCCAGAGAAGCTGTGGATGCCCCATCCCTGGAGGTGTTCAAGGCCAGGCTGGGTGAGGCTTTGAGCAACCTGGTCTAGTGGAGGGTGTCCCTGCCCATGGCAGGGGGGTTGGAACTTGATGATCTTTAAGGTCCTTTCCAACCCTAACCATTCTATGATTATATGATTCTATGATTAGTGGAATAAAAACATGAAGTAGTATAAATTTGTCATTATTTGCACAATGAGGACAGGTCTTGCTGGTAGGAGCAGTAAGGAGGGACAGCTCAGATGTGTATGACTGAGAATGTCTGGTTATTTGCCACAAATTTGATCAAAGCTGAATGCTGATCACACCTCTCTTCTTAAGGTTTACTAAGCTATGCTCATTCCCTGATGCTTTCCCTCCACAATATAATCTTAAAGTTGTTTCTTTCTACCTCAGGATTTGGATGTATGGATGGATTTTGTATGGACTTTGTGGATTCTGGTGTTCTTAGGACTGTAAAGATGTTACCTTGCTAGTCTTCTGGACTCTCTAATTGGAAATTATTTGTGAATGACTGAGCTCTGGAGCTTGTTTTTTAGCCTATAATAAAAATAAAGTTAAATAGGAACAGAGGACTAAATGTAGTGCCTGCTTTGAGGACTAGCTCTTGACAGTAAATGCAAGGAGACTTTTATGAAGTCCTAAACATTGCAGTAGCTATAAAAAAAATGCACAACAACTCTGTTCCCCACCCCCATATAGAGTAGTCTGATACGAAATTATGGGTTTATACTCTTGAATTTATATACTTGTGAATTCTTGTACATGTTTTAGATTTTAAAATATGTTTGTCAGAACTCATTTTGTGAGGACAAGCTTGATTGTTGAATCTTCAAATGGCATTTTTTGTTCTTAGGACAAGTTTTACTAGCAAAAAGGCAGACACAATGAAAACATTGACAGATTCCTTAACTATGGTAGTGTTGGCTGTCAGCAACCTAGTGTTCATAACCTGTATCAGTAATTCTTATTCTAACTGTAATAAGTGGCAATTGACTTCTGTTGTATTCAGCATCAAGATTCATTGACCTGAGAGGTAAGTATTGGTGAGAGCAAAGCCAGGGTCAATATAACCCTCAAGGGACTGTTAATCTTCTTTAGACTGAAAAGGAAGTCGATATTGGTATTATTACATGATTCTAGTGTAAAAATTTCTGTTATATGCACTCACAAAGGCAAAGGAAAAAATCCTACCCTATAGGGGTATATACCCTGTGTATAGCGTTCAAGTCATAAAAGTTGATTTTTTTAAAATGAAAATTTTCTGAAAGTAGTGTTCTCTCATGGATGCAGTCTGGGTTTGGATCAAAAGCAAAGGAAGACTGAGATTTGGTGAGAGGGAAATGGCACTTCCCAAGTATTGTATTTCCACCTGGTGGGCATAACCCTGCCAAGCACTAAATGTCTTGTTCTTAATGAAGCAGAGCGTGGGAGTTGCTGTGCTTGCTCACATCAGAATAACTAAGTGCTTGCTGCTGCGCAGGCTCAAGGGCCATGGTGCTCACAAGAAGGCAGGATGCTGCCTTCAGTATAGCTGGTAAACTGGTATGTGCAGTGTCTCCCAGTCAGTCTTCCTGAACAGTTACCTGAATTTTGGTTGAATTTAGTTTTGAACAGTGCATGTTCTTCTACTGTGATCACTCTCTATCTCAGCTTGGGTGTAGAAATCTTAGAAGCTAGCTTACTTTATTAGTACTGTGTAGTTCTGAATGCAATGCCTTTTGAAAACAGTGGTGAGCTTTTGGAGAATGTGAGGCATTTTTTTTTTGGATGGACTCTTCCAATTTATGAGTTGTACAGTACAGCAGTAATATGGCACAAAAGAACCGTGGGGTCATGGTGATGCCAAATAGCTCCTTGATGATTGTACACAAAGTGTGTAGTCGTGCCATTGTCATAGAGGGGCTGGTGGTCTGGAAGGTGCTTTTGGGCTTTGGAAATTAAAGAAAAGCCATTTTGAGAGCCTCATGTAGCATTGTTCCTGCTGTGTATGTCTGAAATGGGATTTGCCTTTTGATGAAGCATGCTGCTGGCCCCACTGCTGTGGTTAGTGATTTTGGTCACACTCCTTGATGTGCTTTCTGAGGGAATATTGTCAGCTCCTAAATGGCTAGGCAAAGATCGCTTTTCACTAGGAAACAAAATGGGCTGTTCCTGATTCATGATTTGTTATTCCTCTTGCATGGATATAGCAGCTTAAAGTTTCACTTATTCATTAGGGAGTAGAAATAATGTTGTGTGACTTGGGAACCTGCTCAAACATATTGGATAATAGATAGGGAACAGTAAAAGCAAATGAGCTTGAGACAAACCCTTAGGGTGAATTTCCCTTATATAAATTATTCAGTAAATAATTTGCAAACACCAAATACATTGGGAAAGAATGAGTTTGGTTTGTGAATAACTCACAAAGAAAAAAATAGATTTGAAATCACCAGACCATTTGCTCACAGAAAGTAATTGGACCGACTCTTTTTCTCCCTTAGGATAATCTGTAACTTTAAAAATCTGTATGTTTTAGTGGCACATAAAACTCCACTTTTTACAGTTGATAATTTCTACTTATCTACCCATCAGTCTACACACACACACTCTGTGATTGCTCTTTGTGTAAGAATTTTTAATTCACCTCTAGTTAATGTGGATATTGATATTTTACAGGTGCTGGTGTTCAGAAATATGCACACATACAACATAAAATATTGGAGTCATTGTATAAAATACATTTTTTAAAATATCTATTGATAATAAAAAAGGAAACAATCTCTTTTCCACTGTTAATTGCCGCTGGTATGGACTCAGTCGCAGACCAATATGATCAAGCTGTAGCCGTTTATTATGCCTTAATGGCACACTTTTATACAGAATTCACACAGATTTGGCAATCACTGATTGGATACAATGATTTAAAAATCTTAAAGACAGAATTACTATTGGCTAACTAGGGTCCTGGGAACGGGACCCTTAACATTACCTAATCCTGTTGATTGTTTACCTTCAATCTCACCGACAGCCTGAACAACTATCTTCTTTCTCATCCCCTGCAGGTGTTATTTTTTCCTGCAGTAGATAGCAACTACATGATGTCCCTTTTCTAAAAAAGGTTCTAACAAACATAAGTATTTTTCTCTTAAGAAAGTTCTCACAGACAAATATTTTTCTCCTAAGAAAGATTTCCCACAGTTAATCATCTTTGCACTTCATTTTCAAATAGACTGTGTAGGCATAACATCCTAGAAAGAAATGCTTTGAAAAGTGAGATTAGCTTCAAGTTTGGATCTTATTTGATATTATTTCAGGTTTATCATGGTACAGCAATGGAATTAAGTCAATATAAAACTAGTTTAACATGGTGGTGCTGTGGTTCTAGCCATTGTAAGCTTTGGTAGCTCCTCCTGCCCCTTTTATCCCACCCCATTCTGTGTCTGTAGCTATCTGATTTATCAGGAGAACTTTTACCTAGAAAAACTTGTTTTATTTGCTCTGTAAGTGTTAAACCAGTATTATTTGTGCAATACATTGCAAATCCTCTGTATTCCAAAAAATGTGAATCGGACTACTGAGAGGTAGTTTTCCATGATTGTCTACAAATTAATTTCCATACCTTGAATGTTCAGCTCCAGGCTTCAGGGTAGTTTTCCCACATGGGAGATTATTTGCAACCCAGCCTTCTTATCAGAAGTTGGTTAGAGCTCAAAGACAAACAGGCTGTTTTGTCTCTTTAATGCTGTCCCAGGCTTGAGAGCTTCCTAGAATGAAATGCTGCATTCAGCATTGAGGAGTGCAAAGAAAGTGCTACTATTTATCTAGAGGTGTGTTAGAAACAACTATAGATGGTTAGAAAACAAGAAACACTCAACATTTTATGTCTGGAATTACTAGAGTTGAAAAATAGAAGTTACATAATTGTGCCGAACTTTATTAAACCTTGAGTTTCAACAAGTCAGTGTTTTGTGGAAATTTTGGTGAAGGAATGATACTTCTGTAGAAATATTCTGATATTGAATGTTTTTTGGAGGGGGAGAGGGGATTGCTTGTCTTCATCTAGCTCTTTCAAGTATTTTCCTCCCACTCTGTAGTCATGGGATTATGTCCCAAATTGCAAAAAAAAAAACCCCAAAAAACCCAAAAACCTGGATATGCTTTGTTTCTGCTATTGTGGCAGGATTTCTACTGACATCCCTGTTTAACAGTAATAACAATAAACTCTGTTACAATTTTTGCATGATTGTTGCAATTCCTCTTTTCTGAGTTAAAATTACTTGTATTTTAGGGAATAAAACCTTGAGCATAATGGTGATCTGCTGAAGCATCCACTTTTAAATCAATCCCACGTTAAGGAGGTAGACATATTGGTGACAAGAAAATATCTCAGAAGGCTTTTGTGCAAAAGCTTCCTAAGCAGGAAACTCTACCCCAAGTGTTTATTGCTATGTATGCATTTGCATGTGTCTTTCAGCACTCTAGATTGTGAAATGTATGCCCTGTTAACCTGTCATGAGAATCTCAGTTTGTCAAAAATTGATCAGCAGCTCATTACAGATTCATGCATTTACCTTTCACTGCGGAATGGGAACACATTTTTGTTTGAAAGATTGTTGCACAATCCAGGTTTCTTTCTTTTTAAATACAAATGAGACTGAGATATGAATAACCTGCTAAAAGGGAAGAAGTGCTTTTTGTAAAAGCCCAATATTTCAGTGGAAAGTCTTCATTTGTCCCAGGAGCTTCTTGCTGGAAATGTTGTTGCTGTTAACGCTAAATGGATGTTCAATTTCCAGGCTCGCAGCAACAGAGCTAAAGAATGTTGCACCAGTAAGACTCTGTGAGTCAGACATGCGACACTGGACTAACAAATTCATGTGCTGAGCTTAATGTTAATCAGCTTCTACGCTGCAGATTCCTCAAATTTCCTTTTAAAGTTGATACTATCCATTTTGTGTAAAAAGCAGATTTGCATTTTTAACATATGGTGTAATCAGAAAAGTCCAGAAGATAGTAGACATTGCCAATATTTTGTTAGGGTTTGCAGCATATTGATAGCGCATACAGTGACTCTCTCCACTTTCCTGTCTGTTCTTTGGAATGCCCCATCTCTTTTCTTGCACATTACAGTGAGCAATCTGTAGCAGTTTCATTTTACTTCCATTTGTCACAGACTCTATTCCTTTCAGTTTTCACCTTCTTGTGTTCTTCATAACACTAATTCAAAAGCTGTAGGTATCTCTAAGCCTGTCCTGGGTCCCTTGTTTTAACTTTTGAGACAACGCAGGAACTTTTTATTTTCTTACATGAAAGCCAGAACTAGCTTTATTCTCTTAAGGTCTCCTGGAAGGATGGGCTTTCCCCACTGTTGAGTATGCTGTAGGGACTGAGGGCAGACTGAGGTTATTGTCGGGTTCGTAAGAGCCCTGTTGTGTGAATTACTTGTACTTTGATGACAGCAGTCAGTAACAAAGTTGGTAAGACATGTTGCCTGTGTGGTAGGCTGTGTTTATAGCGTGTGTTAAATCTAGGTCTGAATCCTTTGGCCATATAAAGCCTCCTGTTCAGCCTACAGAAGGCACAACCTCAGGCTAGAATGTTATCCAAATCTGTATTATTTTTTTTTTTTAAGGTGCTTTCCAACACCCCGAGTAGAGCTTGCTGAGCAGAAGAAGAGCTGAGTTACAGCTGTATTGTGCCACTCACTGGTTCTTGAGCTTGGAACAGAAAGCAGGTGACATTTCCTTGTTTTTTCTCAAAATGACCAGCTCCAGTGTTGGCTTGGAGGGGATGCAGGAGATAAAAGCAGTTACAGACTTTGAGGGCTGTTCATGCAGTGTGTTTGTTTTTTTTTCCCAAGTATTCATGTCTTAGCCAGTTCTCTGAGTGTTACAACTGCTGGGAGTGAGGAGAACTGGTAGAGAGGGGTCTACCAGCTGTGAGCAGCCTGATTCATGATACAAAGATGATAAAGCTGCCGGTAGCTGAGATGATTGTGCTATGAGCGCTCTGCCCATGTGTTTTGAAATCAAGGTTTTGCATTTTGCTGCTTTCATGGAAGCTGAGCAAAGCATGATACCTTATCCCCTTGCTGTCATTAATGTGTCTGCTGGTATCTGTGCTGGAAAGAGCTTTCTTGCTTGCCATTGCTCCGATGCCTTTTTTTGTGCTTTTCTCAGTCATGTGGAGTTATGAACAGAAAGCGTGCAAGCTAGGTTTTGCTTTTATTTGCTTAAAGCTTTTGGAGAGCCCAAGAATCTGCACTATTGACTTGAAAATTAGCAATCATAAGGTAGTGAGCTTCATCAGTTGTGCAACGTGCATTTCTAGGCCTTGAATGAGCAAAGCTTTTTCTTGGTTCCAAAACTGGGGGGTGCTGCTTTTCCTGCCAGACTGGTGGCTGCCAGACAAACGCGTGAGGAAGGAAAGAGACAGCTATGGCAAGCTACTTTCCTTCTCCCAGCAGCAAGAGGGAAGAATACGAGATTAGCGTCAACCTCAGGTGGCATGACTTTGATATGGAATTTCAATTGGATCTAGGCACATACGTAAGAACAGAGGACTCTTGGTGTGTCTGCTTTCCGCACGTCAGAGGCTGATTGGGCTTTTGCCCTTAATATGCTGTCTTTGTGGCTTCCTGCTGTGCACTGTCTTCCCTGGACATGGAGAAAAGCAACGTAAGTTTGTGCGTGTCCTGAGGCGACATTCACCTGGGTATCCCTTCCTTCTCTTAATCCAAGATCTTGGAATAAGGTTTAAGAAGTCCTTCTTAGGATCCTGGGGTTGGAGAAGGTTTTCATTGCAGAAATCCCTCATTGTTCAATAAAATGAAGTGTCCAGAAGTGAGAAAAAGCTTAGTTAAGGTTGAAAAGTCATCTGTATTTCTGTAGCGTTGTGGTTATACCTTGTATCTGTTCTTCACAGGTACTGAACACTCCAAATACTGTTGGCAGATGATGTAACTTCTAATGCTGTCTGACCAGAAAGCTCCTGAATGGAAACACTGAGTGAAAAGATTAATTCCACAGCCTCACATGTGGGCATTGCTAAACGATGAGGTTAAATGGGAATCACGGACAGCTACATGCAGAGCTGTTTCCCCATCATAAAGCTATGGACAGAGTTCCCAGAGGAGAGGAGAGTTTTGCAGGGCTTGTTCACCTTGACGACTTCCACTTGGAATGTGGATCGGTTTGGGCTTCTCTGCCTCTCTACTACTTTGTTCCTGTTTACCTCTGCATGTTAAACTGAGGGGACCAGAGAATGGAAGTATTGTGGCTTGCTGCTCTCTTGATATGATTGTAGGAGGTAAAGCTCCTTCTGCAGTGCTTGTGTCCTACTGTCTATGCTCTGTGTGCTTCTGCACTCAACTCTTGCAAGCAGCTAACTGATTCTGACAGACTGATGAACAACTAGGAGTAATTCATGGGCAAATGCTCATAACTAAACTCCTACCTCTGGGGTTTCTGCTTGTACAAGATTGGAAAGGAGGGTGGAAGGGCAGAGACTCTGGGCTCTTGTACCTTCACCCCTCATGCTTGTGCATTGTCTCTGAGATACTGAAAAGATAATTCTGGGGCCTTGTCCGAAACGTGTTTTCCTTCCCGTCCATCACCCAGGTACTGCTATTACATGTGTATCAATTTTCATCTCTTTCTTTCTTTTTTGTATGCACCCTTTTATTGTGGGACATTTCTGTCTGTCTCATCTTATAGATATGTGGTGGGAACCAACCGGTCTTTTGTTCTGTGCAGATGGAAGGAATATGACACCAATGTACTTTTCTGGTTTGTTACAAAAATTAGTGTATTTCCTTTTCTTTGCCACTCATGCACTGTTAGCAAGTGATGGGAGTGATTTGCCTTGGCTCTTTAAATCTGCAGCAGGAGGCGTTAGGGACAAGTATATAACTAGATGTTCTGCAGTGGCACAAAGCTGAGAGGAAAGCTTCAAGGGTAATGTTCTGTCCTTAATCTAATAATGTTCCTTGTTCAGTATTAGTAGAAAATTACTCTTTCTGCATTCCCTCATATTGCTATATAATAAACAACAGCATCATACCGAAAATATGAAGTAATTTAATAAGTTCAGGCTTTGTTACAGATAATGGATAACTATGCACAGGAGTATACTAAATCCTAAATGACAGTTTTATTTGATTACTGAGCCTGAATGCAATGTTCTACAGCACTGCTTTACCGTAACGCTGCATCATGCTGGAGGAAGTCTGATAACCCTCAGATCTGATTGAGCAGTTCTGCTTCTGTGGCCTCCTGTCTCATCAAAGCTGACAGACTGTGTTTGGTCAGTGCCTGGGTGGAAGGTCTCCAGAGATTTATGTTAGGAAAAAGTCCTGGTGATTCAAACCCGTCACTTCCCACCTAGTCCAAACTGAACCAGAACCTGTGAGGTGGTGCTAAGTATGTTAAGGTTTGATGGAGTTTCCGCTTCCAGATGTGATGTACTGATGAGACTCAGACAAAATATTGGGTCTTTAAAATAGATTCTGTAGTTTCACTTCATCTTGGTTTTTTGCTAAAGTTTTCATTAGGTATTGTCACCTTGTCATGTGGCTGCATTTTAAGGATAAGTTAAATGTTTTCTAATGGAGGATAAAGGTGGCAGAGCTTTGCTGTATTACACATATCTTTCTGTTAGAAAATCACAATGATTAGAGGAAATAGGAGGAGATCAGTTTTTGTCATACACTGCCAGGCATATGCAATATGTTTCTCCTTCCCCTGTGCCCATTTTTCCGTTCAGCCTCTTACTACCGTGCTACTTTGGCAGGGTGACTTTCAGCAAAACAGGGAAAGACATTTGCCAGTTTTCTAATGAAGCACTGATGCTATCCTTTAATACTGCCCTGAGAGAAGTCATGGTATTTTGCTCTTGCTTGATAGGAGGCAGCCAAATGTTGTGACATTTTGTGATGTGCTGGAGCTGGGAATGAGGTTTTGTCCTTAGGCACTGAATTAGTTAACTGCTAGATTTGTTTCATACACAAAAAATTTCCCTCCTGCTTTACTGAACACCCAGGCTTCGTGCTTCTGGTTTGTTTTATTCCTCACAGGCATACCTTATGGGTGTGGAAGGGATTATTGCACATTTCTTTATGACAAACATGGTAAGTTACCAATTTTAACAAAGATTGTGTTGCACTTTGTTGGTTTGTCGGGTTTGTGAACAATTTCCTGGTTTCAGTTTTTAGAGGTTTTGGTAAACTGTTTTTCTGATTCCTACATTTCCACATAACTTGAAGTATAACATCAAGTGGGTTTTGAATGATGTTTTTTTCCTTGTTGTACCCTTTTTAACAGGGATCATGGGAGAGGAGGAATACGAGCTAATTCTCAATTAGAAGGTAAATTGTTGGATGTATTAAGCTAAAGATTGGAGAGGGATCTAGCTACACACTGCTCCTTTGCTGGGACACCACAAGGACAAAGACCTTGCTCTTTTCTAGAGAGAGATTTCAAGCTGCAGAGCTCACTTGGATAGACTTCTAATACCACTGTTAAGTCGTAAGACTGCAGTAAGTGGTATTGCATCAAGTGTCAAGACTTCCAAAGTGTACTGTAAGTGGTCAAAATAGGAACTTCTCTATATTCCAACCAGTGGTAATAATTTATTTTGACTTTCAAAAGGATTTTGTTATATATGTTCATAAAAGACTGCTGAGGATTCTTGGGTAAAGAGGAGGACCCCTTTGAGAGAGGGAACAAAGGCTGATAATAAATAGCTAATTCTCACTGTTGAGGGAGGTTAATAGTGGGGCAGGCCAGCAAAGAACTTGAAAGGAATGCCTGTAGAGTGAGGGAGATCAGAGAAGCTGTTTTCAAGAGTCCATCACCTACTCTTTAACATCTTATTCATCACTGAAACTAACTTAAACATCTAAGGAAATTTATTTTGTTTCCCTAATTAAAACTGAATGTTAAAAGCAGCTAAAACTTCTGCAGCTAAACTGAGGTCACGTAGATGAGTATTGAGGTGTCAGGCTCCTTATGAAGGGGATATAGAGATACAGTGTGATGAGGGCACTTGGAAGACAGCTCCCACCTTCTCATAGCATTTGCAAAGAGAATGCAAGTTTGCAAGATTTGATTCCGTGTTTTATAATCCTAGATAAGGCATTTAAGTAGGGCAAAATCAGCCAAACTTTTTATTTCTCTTTACAGTAGGTATTTCTGTGTTAGAATCACAGAATGGTTTGGGTTGGAAGGCCTAATAACATCTCCTGACTGGTACCATCAAAACTTCAGACAGCTACTGTTTCCCACCATTGCATCATGTATTTTATCAGCCAATTTATTTAGATTACATCAGTAAATGGAACAGCCAGTAAAGGGACCGGTAATACACAGCCTGTAGATACAGAACTCAAATGGAATTGTTGCTCTAAGGAGCTGTAAGCCAAACTGAAATGAGGATGTGTGTCACCTTTTTTATCCACTTCTATGGATTTCTGTAATATGTCTCTTTTTATAGATGATGAAGCTCATTTTTTTCAGAATGCCCTAATATATGGATTATGCATGTTGTGTGTATGGGAAAAGGAGATAAGGACTGGAACAAAGTAAGTAATAGAACCTGCTAGAAGAACAGGATCTGGTCCTGCTAGATTTGAATACTTCATTACTGAGTTTAGTATTTGGCCCAATTCACTTGGCAGAATGAGCCCTTTATGCTAAAGCTCTGTGCTGCCCTTATTTGCAACCAGCACTTATAGTACTAGAGCGGAGTAAATAATGCACAATCAATGATTTATCCTGCAAATAGCATCTTATTTTTCTGCTTGTGGAAAATCCATGAACAACTCTTGATTTCTTGTAGGGGTTACTCAGTAAATATTTTATATTAATAGACTAAAAATAAACCCAGTTCTGTTGGCATTTGTATGCTGTTTGAATTGGGAAGATGAATTATGTTTGGGTAAGTAATTTGGTATTATTTTTGTTACGTGGATGGATGTGCATGAAGCTTAAATAATTTTGTACAGTTATCTTGGCACCAAGAACTGTGTTTAGGTGTAACAGTTGTTTTTAGCAAGTAAGCACCTTAAATCCTTTGTTTCAAGCATTTCTGGTAGTGCAGCTCAGATATATTCAAAAGCAAAAACAAAAGAGGTCCATGTGGTCAAAACGAGTCTTTTGCGTATTTTCAGGCTTAAAATATATATGTGTGTACATATATATAAAATATATATATTTTTATATGTATTCAGTTAGATCTTAACTCATGTTTCCTTTACTCAGGGGAGGTGCAGAAGTTATTGCATGTCTGCAAGGTGCTTGGTAATACACTGCCTCAATTAAAGCATACTTCTGAAATGGCATATTTTTATCTAACCTATATATTTTGGTTCAGAAACTGTGTCCAAAATATAGCAAATTGGAGACTGCCCTGATGATGTAATGGTTTTCCTGTGAAGTGCCATTGGTTGCCTGGGGAGAAAGTGGGTGGAGGTGACAAAGCACTGCAGATACTCCTCTCTATTGCTCACATTTCATCACGGCTTTTAATCAACTCTCTCTTTTGCTTTCCTCACAGCATCAAGCTGGTTTTGGAAAGAGGTGTTAAGCCAGCAAGACAGACCCATTCTTTGTTCTTGAGAGAGTGGCAGTGACATAGACATCACAGTCTCCTGTGCAAGTGCAGGTAGAATTTATCTGACACAGCCAGATTTGTCTAGACGTAGTCAATAATGTGAGGGGTGGGGGGTTGATCATGGGTAAATCTTCCCCATTTTACTTTAAGTGATTTAATTTTGCCCACTGAAACAAACTGCACAACTTTCCTGAAGGAGGCGGGATATGACCTTGAGTGGTGGGGGAGCTGCGATGTTGCACATGAGAATGTCAGCTAGAGAGTCACTAGAGCTATAAGTGTTGATTTTTACAGATAGATCTAAAAAGATAAGTCCTGTGTCTGGGAGCTGTGTAATGGACTTATTTTAATCCTTTGTGTGTTGTATAAGGTGGATGGTGTGATAGGCACAAACAGTACCTAGCACTTGCACAGAGGTAGAGATGGCAGGTTTTTATTCTTTTAAGTCTATCCTTATGCAAATGGGTTACATTCCATGGAGAGAAAACTTACAAGATATTCAGCTAATGCTGTATTTACAGTTAAGCAGCAGGGTGAATTTTTTGCTTAATTTTTAAATTACCTTATGACTGTAACTTCAAGTTGCCTCTCTTCCGTTGTTTTGCCTTGTTTTTCTGGTTCGGTTGTATGTAGATCTAGTATCTTATGCTAGAATGGCTGAGATGAGACTGCTAAGACCATCTGATCTGTATTATAGAGAGCTGATATGCATCAGAATACTAAGTTGCATCTTCTTTGGTGCCAGTAATCTACACAACCAACCAGCCTGTGACTGCATTAAATTGCTATGATTTTTGACAGAAGAGACCTTGTTTGCACAAATCCCTTGAATACCGATGGGAGTGTGATTACAGCTTTGACAAAGGGAGAGGCTGAATACAAATTTGGGAGGGCCAGAAAGTGTTTAATATCTCTTATTGTTTTCATCAGAATTCTAAATCTTATTCATGCAGATGACTCTGATCTTTATATCAATGCACAAAAAGAACAGAGGAGCAAAAAGACTCTTCTCTTGTTACTGAAACACTGATTTTGTTATCGTGTTACCAGTGAGGGTCCATTTGGGATATTATTCAAGCACAGAGATCAGTGCTGGCCTTTTGTAAGAGCCCTTAAATGTTTGGAATACATTTGCCCTTGAGGGAGATAATCTACTGCAAAAAAGTTAGATTCAGATCAGGAGATAGAGAAGGTGGGATTGTGTTTAGCACATTGGTGCTTGCTGGAAGAGCAGTTCTGCCTTAAGCTTAATACTACCTGCATTCTTTTTTAACCTTCTATACTTAATAGAAGATTTTTCTGTGTCAGGTTTTGTTCATGAAACAAATTGGCAATTAGCCACTGGCTGAGGGAACAAAGGGTATTTGTTTGGAATAAATGCAGTGATCACAATGTGTCTTGCTATTTGGTTTCTTTTGTGTTCCAAAATATCAGGTATGTGGTTTTTGAACCAAATAA
The DNA here is from genome assembly GCA_011057875.1 of Pterocles orientalis. Taxonomy (NCBI): domain Eukaryota; kingdom Metazoa; phylum Chordata; class Aves; order Pterocliformes; family Pteroclidae; genus Pterocles; species Pterocles orientalis. The sequence goes on along the minus strand of WKFP01014177.1, from coordinate 308,737 downwards.
GTTAAACAGACTGCTTACTATACTTAGAATAGACATTCGATTGTATTTTCTGTCATGGTGACCCCATACTGTTTCTTGTTGCTGCAAGGGTGGTAGTTTTGCACTATGAATTGACAGTTTAGGTTGGCTTCTGTATGGACTCACACGGCAGAGGAAAATGATGAGCTTTTTTCCTGTCTCGTGCCTCATGTAGCTTGGCCAGCCTTCCACTTGGAAGCACAGTTGCTCTTCCCTGCTGGTGTCTTGGACACCTCCTTTCTGAAAGGAGGTATGGTGTGTGAGGCCTGGGCTGAATAATGCACCAGTGTCCCTGAGGCTGGGGAAGTCTAATCAATGTATGCAAACATCTGAAGGGAGGGTGTGAAGAGGATGGAGTCATCTCGTTTCAGTGGTGCTTAGTGACAGCACAAGATGTGATGGGCATAAACTGAAACACAGGAGATTCCCTCTGAGCATTAGGAAACACTTGGTTTTTTTAAATTCTACTGTGAGGGCAATGCAGACTGGGAATGAGTCAAAGCTGGAATGAGTAGAGCAATCCTGACTGAATTCAAGACCCTGAGACTCAGGCCTGCAGTAATATGGCCACTGATTTTGTACTACTCAGAACATATCAGTTTGTTCAATTGTGAGTATCAGACTAGTTCAGGATTGCTTCAGTTTTAAGCTTATGCCTAAATGGGTCTCATGGCAGAGCTGAACATAACTGAGAGAAAAGCCATGTGCTGAACTTCACATTTGGAGATATCCATGTGATACCTGAGATTTGGGCTAGGTTATACTTACAAACAGCAAGTTAAGTGAATCTGTGTATTTGTTATAGCTGAGGATTTGAAAACTAAGTCAAGATGCTCTGACAGAGTCCTGGCTTACTGTGATATTCTACTTCTGCTGCCCATTGCCTGGAAGACTATAATCACAGAATGGTTTGGGGTTGGAAGGGACCTTAAAGATCATCTAGTTTCAACCCCACTGCCACCTTCCACTAGACCAGGTTGCTCAAAGCCTCATCCAATCTGGCCTTGAACACCTCGAGGGATGGTGTATCCAAAACTTCCCTGGGCAACCTGTTCCACTGCCTCACCACCCTCATAGTAAAATATTTCTTTCTAATATCTAATTTTAATCTACCCTCTTTCAGCTTAGAGCTGTTGCCCTTGTCCTGTCACTATGTCGTGGGTTAAGCAGAGGAGAGTTAATTTTTTTTTCCTTTTCCCTTCTCTGCATTAATAGCTAGCAAGAAGCTATGTTTTGGATTCCTGCTCAGGAGAGAATTGATAAGAGAAGAAAGTTTATAGTTATTGCTAGCATATTGCTCTCTGTCCTCAAGGACGAGATACATTCAGCCTCTCTCCTCTCCATAGATAGAGCGGAGGGGGGAGAGACAGTCCGGCTTCTAGCTTGGGATTTGCTTTTAGGTCAAGATTGAGAAGCAGACTGACCAATTATTCCATCCCATGCACGTCATACCCAGTATATAGGTGAGGACTCTTCCGGGAGAGCTGGCTTTTCACTTTCTTTTGGCTCCGTATTCATCTCGCTTTGGGCCTGCGTTCGCTCTCCCAAGGCCTTCCCCCCCC
>WKFP01014177.1:233015-293762 GCA_011057875.1 Pterocles orientalis | reverse complement strand
GCACCCACCTCATTGATCAGTGGGCCTACATTGCCTCTGGAGTTAGCCTTGTCTGCAATGTATTTGAAGAAGCCCTTTCTATTGTCCTTGACCCCTCTGGCAAGGTTTAATTCTAAGGAGGCCTTAGCTTTCCTAGTTGCCTCCCTACACTCTCTGACAACATTCTTATATTCCTCCCAAGTGGCCAGCCCCTCCTTCCATGATCTATAGACCCAAATTCAGAGCAAATGAAGCATCTAGAAATTCTAAAGCACTGCTCTCTGTAGCCGAAAGTGATGAGCATCAATATTTAGCTTGCCAGGGGAGACTGGTATTGTCTGTAGGCAGAATGTAATCAGTGATTAATGTATTTTTCTTGTGTGGAGAGATTGGGACTGCCTGAACATATGGAGGTTAATCACGGGAGATGTTCAAATCTGGGCTAGACAAAGTATAGCATACAATCATCAGCACTGGTTCAGGGAATGGATGGGACAAATGATGTGCTGGATTCTTTCAAATTCAGAATGGTCGATTATTAAATTTAATGGCATGTTTCACCTTGTAACTAGGTTTTATGGAGCAATACTTTTAATGGGGAATAACTGTATAGTGACATGCTACAACTTGAATTTGTCCCGTTTTGCTTTGAAATGTTGCTTGTGTAAGTCCTTCTTGGTAGGCATGAAGGCAGATATTTGAGGGTTTTTTTGTTTGTTTTGTGTTTCCTCTCCCTCCACCCCCTGAATGTGCTTCAGGCTGAACTTTGACGGTCACCAAGTGCCAAACGTGTGTATGACTTAAAAGCCAGCAGTGGAGTGCAAACATGGTGGGGGTTTGCCTGTAGGGTCCCTACTACAAGTAATCTTGGAGATACAATAGAACTAATTTGTTTACTCTTCTTATTACATGTGATAGCTTGCACAGGGACCCATCTTGACAGCTTACTTCTTGATAGGGCTTTTGCAGAGAGCCCCTGTGGACTGAAAATCTGCATCTGGCCTAGGGTTAGCTAATGAGAAACTAGACACTGGTGTGGGTCTCAGCCACGAGATTCAGGGCCTGAGTGTCTGTATGAGAGGAGCGAGCCCAGTAGTTACCTTCCCTGTTCCTATTCTCTCTGGGGCTAGGGTCTTCCCATGAAAGCAGGATGTTGTTTGTGTCTGCTTTGGCTTGCTCTCAGCTTGCACTGAATTACAGTGAGACCAGTGGGGAGAGTGGAATAGCTGTGAAAACCTGCTTATGGTGGAGTTCTTTGAAGGAAATAGTCTCCTCTCTTTGTAAGCATCTTTTGCAGAAAACAAGACCTTAAAACCCTTGGGAAAGGCCTTGTAAAAGTTGCCTTTGTCTTCTATGTTTTGGAGTAGGAGAAAGGAGAGGAAGGAAGCTGTTCATTGCTTTGACTGTTGTAGGGGAAATGCACTGAGCACCCGGGTGAGGTGTTACATCAACACCTCTTCCTGCTGTCTTGTAGGCAAACAGCAATATGGGGTTTGGTTTTTACTCCTAAGGGAGCAAGAGGGGGCAAAAAAGAATCTAGCAGTGCAAATACCGCCTTCACACCTTGCATCAGGTAGTTATGGCTGCAGGCATTTTAGATTACAGAAACACGGTGTCATTGCTTGCTGGTATGTGGCACAGCTGTCGTTTCCCTGCTTGGATGGGGCTGTCTCAGCAGTCTCTGTGCCTGTGCTGCTTGTCCAGGCTGGGAGAAAGGTAAAATAATAATAACAATAATAATCATAATAAAAGGGCTGTTAGAAGAGAATGATGGAGCCTCCTTTTGAGAATGCATTGTAAGCATATTGACATATGGAAATGTACTTCAGTCCATTTAGTGCTTTGTTTCCTCGAATATGTTTTGATGATATAAAATTGTAGGTTGTTTGTTTTTTGTGTGGGGGCGGGCAGTTGCTTCATGTTTTGTTCCATAGCTGTGTGCTGTAATTACAAAGTGGGAATGGAATTTCGAGTTGTCTCTCACCTGGGATATGAATCTTCTGCTCAGTGCAGCTGAGTGCACAGATGCTTGTTTTCACAGCACCAACGAGCGACTACATTAAAAGAGTGTTAAGGCTAGGAAATGTGTGGAGGGGCAGAGGTGAGGAGTGAATCTCCAGCCCGGTGATGTGGGTCTCGGAGGAATGTCAGGCTACTGAACCACATTATCTTCTGCTACTCAGCAGAAGGTTAATACTTGAGTGTATGTTTCTGTACTTATTTAACTAATTGAATGGTATTTTCCCTATTACGTAAAATCTTATGTCAGATGATGCTGGTAGGCTAGCGTTTCTCTGGATATCCTACACTTTCTAATTCATTGAAATAACAGAAAGCAATATTCTTATGAAATGGCAAGTGTGTGCGAGCAGTGGCTGCCATGAATGAGAAACCATGTAGTGTGTGACTGTATTCATACCGATTTTTGCTTGATGTGTATTTACATTGTGTAATTATATACAATTAACTGATGTATGTAAGTAGCTATTTACATCTATATTATTGTAAGGTAAGAAATGCACACTCTTTACTGACTACTGTTTGGTTGTTCTTTTTCAATAAATTGTGCAAGGAACCTGCATATGCAGGACTTGGCCTTCAAAATATCTCAGCTGCTTGAAAATGTGGTGATTCTTGTCCAAGGAATTTAAATTTAAAATACTAGTACCTTTCTAGTTCAGTTGTTAGAATCCTGTCTGGAGTTGATGCTGTTCATGGCGCATGTGGTATTGTGTGGGCAAGTCTAATGGTGTTTGGAAGATCCTGTTTTTCAAAACTGGATTAAGTGTCTGCCTTTTTGTGTGAAGTTTCTAGTGCAAACTGCTGTATTTCTGTCATATGGAAGTGTAAAACGAGTGACAAACCTAGTTTTACAAATGGACAAATGGTTTAGCATTGTAAATGAAGCATGTTTCTGCAACTGCTTTTGGGTTTACAGAATTAATTTTGAGGCTTGGAAGGGCTTTGCTTTGTATTTTGTAAATGTATCCTTTTTGTGTAGTCTGCCTGGTTGAGAGCACAATTGTTCCTAGAAGTTAATGGAGTTTAAACAGGAAAAAATGCAGAAATATTTTCATTTTTCAAATCCTATTCCTAGATAAAGGAAAGTGTATAAAAATTCAGGATATTTGTTCATAGTATATTTAGATTGTCTGAGCCTCAAACGTCTTAGTATTCTATAGTGAAGTATAAGATTTTTTTTCTTCGTTTCAAAAATCAAATTTCTTTATCTGGTCTCTTTGATATCTAAGCACCCTAAATTTGCTTTGCTTTTGTATTTGTTTCCTTTCTTTTAGTGTCTGAACTGTTATCTTTTTGTTAGAGCTGAAGTACTTAATGTCTGGTGCCTGAAAAAAAAAAAAATTGGAATAAGTGGGTGCTGCTAGTTCCAGCAGATAATGTTTGATCCCCATTTTATTACTGTAAAGACCAATCGGTTTTGTAATCAGTTCTTCTGTTGAAACTGTTGAAAATTTGATGCTGTGGTTTGCACAGTAAATGTAAATAAAGCTGTCCATGAAATGCTTCCATAATGCTTCTGAGTTAGCCTGAGATTCCAGGGGCAGAAATGAAAACTGTAGGAAGAGATTCCTGCTTAAGCCTCTCCCTTTCTCAAAGGAAGGCTGGTCCAAACAGGACGTGGCATTTTTGGAGTCGTACTTAGTCCTAAAGTCTGAGCTTTGTTGCACTAACTTTTGCCTTAAATTCAAAAAAATACCTCCCACTGTTTTACATCATATGTTCCTGTCTCCCTCTTACTTCGTGCCAACTGATTTTATTTATTTTTTTAGACAGTGTCATGTTCAGTCCCTCCAAAGCAGAGCGTTTTCCTGTCATCAAAGGTACTGTGTTCTACCACTTTGGTATCTTCTGTTATGCTCAGCTTTTTTGTTGTTTTGGTACTTGCACCAGAGATGTACTTACACAACTAATAAGGTAGGACTGAGTATTATCTGCCTTAAACCACTAACAGCATGTGACTAAGCATTGTGTGTTTGTCAGGGTTCAGCTAATTACAAATTCTACATTGATCATTGGGGAATTTGTATCAACGTTGTACTGATTGGGATAGGTATTTTAGGAGACTCTAGTTCTCAAAGCAGATTGTGAAAGATTGTGTGAATGTAAGGACATTTGTTTCTGTACATGTGCCATATATGTAATGTGAATAAATTCCCAAATGCTACAGAGAATGCAGAGATCAAAGCCAACTTTGGCCATTGACACAGGACTCTGATTATTGGGTGTGTTTTTTTTTTTGTTTGGTTTTTTTTTTTTTCACCAGCACTAAGATTACTGTTTGAAAACAGCCTAAGAGTCCCAAGGAAATATTTTTTTCCCTCTTTCAGCCTGCTTTTTAGCTATAATCTCTTCCAACCACAGGGTACACTTTTGTCTAAATATTTATTCTTATTTTATTCTATCTTATTTTACTACTTAGATTTGGCAATCTTCAGTCCTGTGTTACTGACAAGCCTGTTCACAGCTGATTGATCACGGTTAGAAGCAGCATCATTTATTGCTTCCAAATCAATACAAGGTATGATTCTTAAAAAACAAACCAAAAAACCCCCAAACCAACAACTGCTCAAGCAGGAATTATAGCCTGATATAGAAAGAGCTGGGGAGGCTTCCTGATCTGTGTCATACAGAAGCAGTCTAGAACAGTACAAGAAGTCTCTTCTGGTCTTCAATATTGATTTGAATTTAGACATAGGATTTATGCTGTACTGGGGCTGAATCACAGCCTAAAGAGGGAACACACAGATGTTTCTGATTGTGGTGGAGATACCAGTAGTTGAATTCATGTTATGGAGCATGATACAGAGAATTCTGGCTTGTCTGAGGGCTGGACCCAAGGCCTGGATGGTTGACAGCCCCTCTCCCAATGGATCCCTTGGGTGCCAGCTGTGGCTTGTCTCTAGCCCTGCTGGTGGCCCCATCCTCTGGATGGGTTCTGTGTGGCCCTGCCTATGGCTCCCAGCTGGGCTGTCCAGGTGGGCCCTGGATCTGGTTCTTCACTGTCCTTGTCCAGAGCTATTGATGGACTCCATGACCGAGGTCTGCCTGTTGCCCTCAGGCCCTAAAGGACAATGTCACCTGGCTCGCCTTGCTGTGGGGAGCAGCCAGCCCTTTGCTGCTCCTTGACACCAGGTGACTGGGGTGTCTGAAGATACTGTGTGTCTCTGTCAGTACTTTCTTGAGGAATCAGGTCTCGAAAGCAGAGTAAACTTGCCTAGTTGTTTATCTGGGGTGTTAGCTCTACAGGGGAAATAATGTTGGTATTTGTGGTAGCTTGTGACAGAAAGTAGTGCTTTGGTATCTCTCTTGCAAAGCAAAATGAAACAGTGCCATGATGGCCTAAGATCTTTAGAAAGATAATAACTGTGGTTTTCTGCTGGGTGGGGTCTGAAACCTGGGGTGTATCTGCCATTCCTTTTGACAGACATGCAGCACTTGTGAGACAAGTCCCGCAAGGTTGGCAAAACAGAAAAAGCTGTGATTTCAATTGCTGAATGCTGCTTCATAAACCTGAAATATACTGGTGGTAGGGTAAATTTTGCTACAAATCTTGGTACAATATGTTGACTTTGGGTACCAGCCAGGCCAACCAGCAATGTATCTGAAATAATTCTACATGTGGAAACCTGTGAAGCATATGTAATGCTTTCCTTTGCGACAGGAGGAAAGAAGGGGGGGCAGTACAGAAGGTTGGCTGTAGAGTCAGTAGAAACAGTGGTATGGCTTAGGTTGTCATGTTGTAGAACTGTTTCAGAGGTGCTGGGAGAAGGCTGGGAATAGCTTGGAATTGCTCAGCTATATGAAATCGCAGAGAAACTATGATATTGCAAAATGTTTCATATGGTGAAAAGCTTTTGAGTTTTCTTTTTCCATGTCAGTTTTAAAATCAGGAAGGAATTGTAGAAATTAATTTTATTTGTGTTACCCATGTTAACACAACATCTCAAACTTCAGTGAATTCTCCAGTATGCACCTCCTGAATGGAGAAGAGAAGAAAGGGTTACATGAATTCTATTGCAGAAAAAGGGAAAGTAAATTGATGGAAGTCAACTGGTATAAGCTTTTGTGTACCAGGGAAGCAAGCAAACCGTGACAATTCTGTGAACAACTCAACTTGGTTACTAGCTGGATTTTCTTTAGAGTATGTGGATTCTTTTTTTGTTATTGTTTTGTATTATTTTGTGGAAAAAGGAAGATGCTTGATCTGATGGGAGCACAGATTAAAATCTTAGCAGTATCTCTTGCTGCTGTATCACATTCGGGCAGGTTAGTCTTGGCCACACCCTTAAGTGAGACTCAGTTTCTCTGCTCTGAATTCTGCGGGGTCTTGCCCATGCGCTCACCCTGTGCAGAAGTTCACGCTTCTGTCTGAGGCGTGGTACAAATTCAACACTGAAAAGCAGAGGGCTGGAGGGGTGAAGTGTTCAGAAGAAAGGTATGTGAGCAGAGGACTTAAAATTGAGGTTTTTGGGGATATGGAGCATAGTAGTGACCTGAGCTGGGCCTTAGGAGAGCAGGGGAACTTTTGGTAGTTGGTGCATGAAAAACAAAGGAAGGTGGTCTACCTTGGTTTACATATTTAAGTCAAATTGGTTTACATATTTAAGTCAAATTGGTCATAGAAAGGAAAAATTATGAAACTATGGAATATAGACAACACGGAAAGTTGTGAAAATACAGTTGAGTGGCTATAGTAGAGGATGCTTACCAAAAAAAGAGGTAGATAATGTACCATTACATTGTGGATTTAGAATGATTCTGAATTTCTGTAAATGAGAAGGGTGACCGCATGGGTTTTACTTTCTCACATAAATTAAAAACAGGTATTTGGCAGGATGTGTATTCTGACTTCCATTTATCAGAGGTTTTTGAGACACTTTTAGTGTTGTAAAGTTTTTTGTCCCAACGGAGAGTCTTAGGGTACAAAACACAAAAACTATGGGAAGTATTGAGAAGTGAGAATTTTGAGGAAAGTAATAATGACATTGTTTAACTGCCTATGCCCATTTCCTTACTGCTCCCCACTTAGTCAGAGTACTGGATTATGTTGGCAGCTTTTCTGTACTGGTGGTGCTTGTAGATATAATTTTTTTTTTGTCCCTCTTGTGCTTGCTCCAAACACCCATACTCTGTCCTGATCTTTGCAAGACTGGCATGTAGGCATATCCAACCTATTGTGTTACTCCTTCTTAGTGCTTAAAAGGCTGTAGGCTGGATCTAAGCTGAGAGAATTTTTCTACCAGATAAATAACTTAAAGGTACAGGTGATGAAATATTGTGTAAATATAAGGTTCTCTAATCTAGTACAGTTGCTAAGTCTTCTTTATCAACTAGTTACCAAGAGATCATGAATAAATATATACATAGAAATAGACTGAAGTCTCTGGCACAAATGCAGTATTATTATAATTGAAACAGTATATAATAATCAATGGATTTGTATATAGGTAGCTTTAACTAGATAAAGCTCTTTAACTAGAGGTTTAGCTGAGAGAAAATAGAGATACAAAGCTGAAAGAGAATTGGAAAGGTAAGTACTTATGTAAGAAAAAATGAATTCAAGGCTTTTCTTTAAAACTTGTGCAAAATGTTGCATATTCCTTCTGTATATTATTTTTATCCCTGCTTATAGTGTTTGGTATTAAACTAGATAGTAAACTCTCCAAAGCATAATTATTTTCCCAAATGTATGATTTAGTATGCCTTCCTGTAGAGAGAGGAGCTTTTTGTATATAATAATAATCAGTAGTAATTACTCTAGTTTGGAAGTAAAGCTGAAAATCATTTGGACTACATGGAAAAAGTGTTTTCTTGCATGAAGTGTAAAAACAGTAGGGCTTGTTTATGATCTTCCTGTGCACTAGCTTAAACTACAAGTATAGTTGTAGTCTGGACGTACTGCCTTAAAACAGACACAAGATCACATCCCAATACATCTGTTTAGAGACTATTATAATCGTTAATGTTTAGAAATGTACTTTATTTTTACCAAGAGTTTTCATCTACTTTCTTTGGATTCCCTTTTTTACTATTGGTAATATTGTTGCCATGAACTTACACCTATTTTGACATCAAAAGAGTGATTCTTTTTCTTTTGTGACTGTCTCCAAGGTTGTACACAAGTCATGTTGAGGAAAGAATAATGTCTTTTCGTGTATAGATGGATTTATTGTACAAGGATAAAGTTTTAGAGAGCTTTTATATGTGTGTCTGATGCATTTCTAAAACACATGATCTTCAGTTTCAGTAGATCTGCAATCTGATACAAGCTTTCTAGCTGTCTCCAGTGTTTCTTTCATGTTCATCATAGGTCTGCAGCTCTCCTTTGTTACAAGGATGCTCTTGAAGCTGTCATTTGTATTTTATTCAAGAATAACATTGCTGAAGTTCTTGCCGCTTCTGTTTTGTGATCATTGTTATTCATATGTTCTTTGTTCTAATTTTAAAATCTGTCTGCATTCCCAATTTAGCTGGAGTGTTCAATGCATTCCTTTTTTTACATTACTTAAAAGTTTTTGTGTCTTTTAGTGGATTGATTTCAGAGAGATCTAATAGAGCCAGCTGGCTGAGAAATTGATTTATCCGCTTCACAGAAGGGGGAAAAAAAAATCTTTATTTTAGGAAAGTGATTTCTTTTTGTCAGCATCCTGATTTGAAACAGAAATTAAGTTCAAAATTTTCTATGGAATTCAGGTTGTGAAAAATCTTTCAGATGTATCAACTAAAAGAAGAAAAAAAAACCCCTGATGCCCTCTTAGGGATTTATTTAACATTTTATTTGATATATTCTCAATTATCAGCATATTAATATTTTGGTCCCTTTTAATCTGTTTTGTTCCACTGCATAAAAAATGGAATAGAATAAGTACCTTCAGACATGGTAATGTACAGGAGAGTCTCCAGCCACAAAGTGAGAACATGTAGGGAAAAAAATAAAACTTCTGTTCAACATGGCTTCACCAACACTTTTGATTTAAAGTTAAGTTTTGAATAAGGCTAAAAATGTCTTGAAAGATGTAACAAAACAACTTAACCTGTCAGTATTTCTTTCAGCCTAATAGATTTTAAAACAATCTTGATATTCTTTGTACATGATGAAATAACCTGTCATTGACCATATTTCAGCCTGTCAAGACTGTTTCAAACAATGTATGTAACCTCACTCCTTCTGGCATCTTACTTGAGTATATAGCATTCATTGTGTATTTTGACAACACGAATAGTTAAACTTGGATACATTTTATAAGGAATATAATACTACTCTTCACTGCAGTGTCCAGGCACCTCACACATCCAAGAGTTTGCCTAGAAAGCCTTGTTTTGGGAAGAATTGTTATCCTTGTGTGGCTGGTAACAAATGTGAGGGTCTATGGGTACAACTGCATCATGTCAGACACTGCTGCTCTGCACTCAAGAGCATGATAGCGCTTGTGCAAATTGTGTGGCCACAACAGAGCGGTGTTTTGCCTGTGTTAGTATGCGGTGTATTTACCTGATTCTTAGATAATCTTTTCAAAATGCTTGAGGTCCCCTGCTGCTGCAGCCTGGCTCCCCACAGGTAGGGCTGCATGCTTGAAATGTACCCAAGTTAAATAATGTCTTGCAGAATAAGCTTTCAAACTGTGGCTGGTGGCATTGTGGGGTTGGTGTGGGTCATGGGGTCAAGAATAAGGGGGACAGCTGTCTCACAATGATATTTTTTAATTAAAAAAAAAAATCTCCTTTTTACACTACAAAATTACTTTGTCAGGTGTCATCACGTAATGTGTCCTCAATACAGCTAGTTTTTTTGCACTGCTGTATATTATTGTGGGCTGCAAATTGCTGTGATCCGTTACAGCTACACTTAGCACTGCTTTCTTTTAAATCAAATGACTTCTGATGGTTATCTTGATTAAAACACTTGAATGAAGAAATAACACAGTGGATGTAGTAGTGAGGGAAGGAATCGATCAAGAGCAGCTGTAATTCTTGAGAGGACACATTTTTCTCTTTTTCTGATTTTATGGATTATTTAAAGGAGAGATGTGCTCCCTTGAGCTGCAGGAGGGACCTTCAGTCTGCTCTCCCATGTACTGGATAAATGCCCTAATAGTTTCTGGGTGTGGAAGGTAGTTAGGACAATGACTGTGGGGTTGGTAAAGCCATAGTGGTGGCAGCAGGACTGATTTTTGTGATCAGCTATTATGATTAACCCTTTGTTATCTTTCTGAAGATGCCCAAGAGGGGAAGCAAAATGTTTATTTAGCAGAAGATGAAATTGTTTTCCTTCTCAGCTTTGGTGACAACCGTGAAATTTCCATCCTGAGTGTATCCAAATTCATGACCTTTTTTCTTATGCAACTGTTAAGCTGGGAACTGCTTGCATAGGTGGATCCTGTTCTGGCACATGCCTCTGCTTGGTGGGGGCCTGGGGCCGAAGGGCGTTCTTGTGCTGGATGCTCATAAATGGCCTGAAGACCAGTGAAAATCGATGCACTCTTGGCAAATTATGATTTGGGAGCTCATTATCTCTTTGTGAAACTCATTTTCCAGCCTACTGATTAAGCTTATAAAAGCGCAGTTTTAATATGCCGCCTGCTCTGTTTTTAATTCCCTGGCTGACAGTAAAGAAAATTCTGACCAACTCTCGGGACAGTTTATATTCTTCTTTTATCTTGATGGCATATCGATCCCGCTGAACTTTCCTTCTGCAAAATAATGAACGTGCATCTTAAATCCAATTCAGAAAGGTTGTGTAGTGAGCTTTTTTTCTTCCTAGGGGTAGTTTGCTGGTTTTGTATTCTGATAGTAGGTACAACCTAGGAGGAACAGGTCAAAGCTCTTCTGGGGAAAAAAATCCTTCTGATCTCTGTCGCTCTTTCTCTCTCCTTGATTAGTGTTTCCTGACACTTAATGTTTTTATTGTTTTGAAGTTTTATTTTCACATTAAACGATAGAAAATTGTCTTTGTAACCAAAACAGTGTCTGTATTTACCTAGGAAAAAACTAATGGAAAGTGATCTTAGAAAGCTGTCTGTACCCTGAATAAACATGGGAAGCTTTTTCTTTATTGCATTAGCACTGTACCTGCCTGCTTCTTTTGTTGAATAAAAGTAGCTCTAAAAACCTCAAACCTCCAGAAATAAGACCCCCAAAATAAGCTAGTGCAATGTAAACCAAGCTTTAAAACAGAAAAACCCTCTTACACCAAAGGAGGGGCAGGAGTCCAGCTGGCTTGGGGAACTTCACTGGTGTATTAAAATACATTAAACTTGCGTCCTACCTTACACGGAGATTGCTTTCCTCCTTGGAGAAGCCCCAGGGTGCGGGTGCACGCGCGGTCTGCAGCAGTGCTTGCTCACGCAGCCCCTTTGCTTCGGTTCCCTTTGGGCTCTTGCTGAGTGTGAGTAGCAGCTGGGACTACCTACATGTAACTTGTCACCATTGTGACCAGGGCCTGAGTCTCTGAAAAGTAAATAAAGGCTTCAGGATTCATCCCTGGAATAATGGCAAATTCAAGCATATTTCTTTGCAATGCAGTCTAAACTACCTGTATTTTTCAAACAAATAATTATTGCCTCACTCACCCTACACTCTGGAGGCTTACAGGCTCCCAATCTTATGAAAGAGGTAATCTTTCAGCAACTTAGCACTCAACTTGAGAACAGATGAAATAAGGAAACCACTTAGGGGAATATAACCTCTCTGTGATGGCCCTTTCTCAGAAATACAAGATTTGCTGTTCAGCACCAGCAAGTGTGTGGGGAACCAGCTGAATGGGAGAATCTGTCCACTCCTCTAAGTACTTAATGGGACACTTATTTCCTTTTGCTAAAGAAAGGCTGGTGACATTTGCATTTAGTTGAAGAAGCTAATGGCAGAGAGACAAGGAAAGGCTCTGCTGTAAAGCAAGAGAATGAGATTAATGTTGCTTTCAGGTTGAACACGTCCTCTCTTTCTCATCTGAAAGTCTGCAGGCCTCAGTAGAAGAAAAATGCTTGAAGTACGGGAAGATTTTAAGTATGATCTGTTTAAGGGAGAGGAATAGGGACTATGGATTTGATGAGGAGGTGGGAATGGGTTCATAAAGGAATGTGTCTTGTTAAAGATAGGAGTGTGTAATGTTCAGGGTTTGCCTAGTGCTGATAAAGTGTAGGTATATTTTGAAATGGGAATTCTAAAATCAAACTTTGCATATTGTGTTTGGACAGTAACTTTTTCTGAAAATAAGATGGTAAGTGGTATCAAAGTGATTTTTACTTTTTTTTTTTAGGTTTGTGGGGAAATAAAAATTATCTGTATAACCGAAGAGAAAGCTTAATTTTAGACTTATTTTCACAGCAGGATGTCAGGACTGTTATAGTCAACATGAAAACCCTTTTGCAAAACACCCCCAGGGGAGCTGAAGCTCATCTATGATACTAGATGTATATTCTGCTAGTAGGGGCGTAAACATCTAAAACCGAAAAGCAGACAAATTATGTTAACAAAGAGGAATTTTAAAGCAAGAAATGTGTTTAATGCTGTTCTAAAGCACTTGGAGAATATATTTGTTGCGACCAATCAGGCAGGTTTCCATAAAACCAGACAAGCCGAAGGAGTCTTGTGCGTTTTTTTAAAATCCAATTCACACTTTGTTACTGTAGCCTCTGCTGATACTGAAACATGTTAGTCCTTTGTATGTTGTTGTGTGCCAGTATGACTAATATGAATTTATATATCCCACTTCTATGGTCTGTACTCAGATGAAACTGATGTCAGGGTTATTTGCAGTCTGCTCGGGTCATGTTTTGCCTTTGGTAAAACCCTGCATAAACTGGATTTGGGTTCTGTGTGATGTTTCAGTGCAAGTGTAATTTAATGATAATTTTTCTCACTTGTGCTCCCTGTTCTGCTAACAGTTTGCATTCGAGAGATTTAAATTACAATTGCTTTGGCAAGATAGTGAACTAGTCAGTTCAGAGGTTGAATACTGTTCAGTTATTTAAAACTGGTACACGCTCTCTCTAGATGCCAATAATGTAAATTGCCATGACAATTTTTAAGCCATGTGTTTGTGTGAGTGTAATTGTTTGTAACTAGGGAGGAATTTCTCATGCAGTATTGATTTTTTTTTTTTTAATTATTTTTTCCTTGTGGCTACAGCACACATTGACTGGGTATAGTAAGAATGGTATAAGTTGTTGATCTTCATTAGCTAGGTTCTGGATTAAGTCTGATCTTTCAGAAAAGAAACGTGAATAGTAGTGTGAATTGCTTATGCCAAGGGGCTTAATGTGGGCTTAATACTGAGAAATGGCTAGACAAGCAAAAATGTGGGGGTTTTTAAATGCAGAGCAACACAAAGCAGCTGGAGAAGGGGTGGAGAGTGTTTGGAGGCTTCCAATATTTCATTGTAAGAAGAACTGCAGGTACTAGTGTAGGCCTGGTTGGAAAAGAGATAAGAAGGGACATAATAGCTGTATATGGATTATGACAATGCCTAGAGAGGAAATCCATTAGATTCCTCCCAAATATAAGCCTATACGTACTAATATATTTCCCAAATACAAGCTGGCTTCTGTCAGGTTATTTTGCGGGAAAGGTTTGCTTGTTTCTGTTAGTAGAGGTTGTACTTTTAAACATCATGTGTTTTCCCTGAACTTTTTTGAAACACTTGACGTTGAGGTATATTCTAGACAAGGCATATGGCTAGATAAACTACTTGTCTAATCACATATAAGCCTTCCTCTCTTCCTAAACAATGGAAATGCGCTTTGGTTGAATTGTTCCCTTAGAGAGCTGTTTAGACTGCAGAATTCATTTCACAGGCCCTCCAGCAATCACTGTGCACCTTCAGAACTCATTCCCAAAAAGGCAGAGTCCCTCTTCAAAGAACAAAGTATTTCACTTTTGAACTGAGCATGGGAATTTAATATGACTTATGAAATGGAAGAATATTTTGGTTTGAAATAGGCTTATTTCTCGTCTGTGCTTAAAGTTAGCTATCTGGCTGAGCTTTGTGGAATTTCACATTAATGGTGAAAATGATAATAATGTCTTAAACTTGGTGAAAGCAAGTCTAGGATGTCTTCAGAGCTCTGTACAAGAGGATAATAGTGATAAGAATATAAGGAATTTTTTTTTCCCCTGGTTAATAATAAGTGATAACGTCTATCTTTTTTTTTAATGGGAGAAACACAAATCTGGCAAACTCTAAAGTTATAACATGGGCAAATCAGCAGCAGAATATGGCTTGCATGTGGACTGGTTAATCTCTGGACTTGCCTTTTTTTTTTCCTTTTTTTGTTCTCTTTTACTGTCCTCTTGCAGCCACTCGGTCTCCTTGCAGGTGTTTAGATATCAGCAGCAAGTTGTGGGTGAGTGGGGGCTTTCCAAATTCTGGAGAAGAGGGAGGAGAAATGGTTGTGTCTTTCTGGATGAAAAGAGAAAGCTCCTTAGATGCCAATTGCTACAATTTGTAATCAGACTGTGTCTAAAACTCCTCATTTGGAAAAGAGCAAGATGTCTTTCAGTCATGAGGTGCATTTGGAAAGCTCTTTGTGTGATATATTCATTGAATGGTGGTGTTGCATTTGTTCTGGCTAGAAGAACTGTTTGAGATCATACCGAAAGTGTGATCTACTGAAAGCTATTGAATATTATACAGAGTGAAAATCATTTATTTATGAATAAACTGTGTCAGATTAGGGAACCAAATAATTGGGGGCACATTCTTTCAAGGATTAATGATTAAATATTCATGTTTGTTTTACTTTTCCAGGGATTTCTTTTTAAACGTAAATAATAGATAAATAACACATATAGCAGTGGAGCTACTTAATTCTCTATAGAGAACTTGAAACAGAACCTTGAATTTCATGGGTGCATGTGGCATATCCTTCAGGTCACTTATAAGTATAGTGAAGTGCCTGTTCCTACTAAGTACAGAGATTTCTTGATTGCTTGCTTTCTATAAATAAGAGCAGCTAGTTACTGATAGAACATGTTGGGGCTGTTTGCCCCTTGCCCATGGAGTGTTAATAGATTGAGGGGGGGCGCAGCTGCTGCTCCTCTGTGCATAGCTGCTGAGATGGCCAGCTGCTTGAGGGAGTCTCAGGTTATAAGGACCTGGGCCTGCAGTCTGGTGCTTTGTCTCTTTTATTTACTGAAAAGCATAGTCTGCAGCAAGAGAAAGATGGGATTACAGCTGGAATGCTGGGCCAGGATTTAATTCTGTGTATATCCCCATGGAGGGAAGAAACACAAATGTTGCAGAAGCTGTATTTGCTGTCAGTGAAAATGGAGAGCAGTTGCACACAGTGTCTTAAGATGATTTGATGTTTTTAATAATCTCATCTGAAGACCAAAAGGCAAGGGATGACTTGATATTATAAGTGTCTTAAATAACGAAATAAAATAAACTGAAATTCCCATTTTGGAAACCTACTCAAGGGTAAACTGTGCTTTAAGCACTCTTGTTTGTGAAACGGATATTATGCTGAGATATTTCGTTGTGGATTTGTGTGATGAGATATCAAACCTGTCTAAACACTTAATATGAAGTAAAAGACTGGAATGTATCATTGCTGCATATCTCTTGGTTTATGTTTTTATTAGATCGAGGCTGCCCTAGTCCAGACTGTATTACATTATTCATATTATAAGGTTGGATTAAGTTTTTGAGTCCTTACCCAGCCGAAGCAGCGTTAATATTGTAGGGTATGTGCCTGAATGAAGGAGTAGAAATTTGCAGAGGTAAAGAGCCCTTTGGTGCCTGATGACTTCAAAGTGTAACAATTACAGACTGGGTGTTTTCTAGAGGAAAAACTGTTGGGAACAGCAAAAGTTCTGGCTGCCTGAGTGAGGGGTCAGTGCTGGGCTCTCCTTGCTGGGTCTGGAGTGGCCAGGTGGGGTCTGCTATGCCTTGGTGCAGAGCGTAGGGTTTGTGTGTGCAGGGGCTAGCCCCTTTCAGGACGGGGAGTAAGGTGACACAGTTCTTCCCCAGCTCTGCTGGAGTGTGCGCGATAAGGCTGCTGATCTCCCACGTGTGGAAGCTACTGGCAGCACAGGAAGCCTGTGCCTCTGTAGATACTTCAGTGTTAAAAGGGAAATCTGCTTTCTTCTGTCAGTGCCCTGACAGAAGGTAGGACCATGAGGAGGATGGGGGTTGGTGCATCATGTCGATGCTGGTTCTGCCACGGCTGCTCTTTGGGGCCTGCCTGGGTTACTGTGACTGTGCACAGTGTGCTCTGCAGCACTTTGTTTATGAGGACCTGGCCAAAGTGAGAGCGTGGCGGGGACAGAGCTTTTCTGTTCCAAAAACTACCCTAAACCCCAACAGATCCAGTCACCTCAAAGCTTTCTTCATGGTGCTAAAGCCTATAAACTACTGTTTTTGCAGGCCAAATGTGTTATGAAAGCTTCCATGCGTAGATGGTTGCAATAGAAAGTGAAAAGGGGTGGGGGGGCAAAAGGAAGCAGGAGGAAGAAAAAAACCTAATGCAACAAAAGAGAGTTAAACACCTCTCCCTCCAACCCCTTCCAAATCCCAAATCTATTCCAGTAGATATTATGAAGCAGGTTTGGTTTCTAGCAGCTTGATCTTTGCCTTTGTGTGCACTTGGCTTTGTGTGCATTGATGTCCTGTTGGTAATTATCATTCTGTTGACACCTGTATTCACGATGACACTCCTGTATCACATTTTCATCACAGCGTGAAATGTCACTCTTTTTGCTTTTGTTTTGTTTAGTACTATGAATTTAGCCCAGAATTGAAAAAAATAGACACTTCTCACAACATATAATGGGACATTGATAACCTTGCAGCTTAGTTACAGATCCTATCTCAGTGCTTCCATCTCTCTCCTTCCTCCTACCCCTCTTTTTAAGCAGACAAGGTTTTCCCTAAACAAGCTGATGACAGAATAATTTCTCCAGGTTGATTGTTTGCTCCACATGATCCTCTGGAGATATTCATACAAGTGGAGAGAAGCAGATCAAAAGGTTGCAAGAAAAAAAAAAAAAGGCAGAGGATTGAAAAAAGCCACCATAAAGATCCTGCTCAGGTTTCAGCCTGATGATGAACAGACTTGTAAAGTATTCTAAGACCTGTCAAATTTTCCCATCTAAAATCCTGACCTGTTTTAAAAAGAATTTTCGTAATGATTGTTTCTTTTCCCCTATCCACAGGCTCAGAGTATTTTCTGAAAAAGTTCAGCAGGGCAGAGGAGTTGAACACTTGATCACATGCAGGAGCACAGGATAGATGGAGTACAGTTGACTCAACAGCTACAGGGGATTTGGGTAAGTGCCCACCACGGCAGCCAACTAGAACTTACTAAAATATTGGTAATGTCAAATTATTCATTACTTTTTAAAGAAAATTCTTACTTTATCACCTGTCAGACAAATTTAGCCTCACTGGGAAATCTCAGTGGGAGTTGGTCGGGGAAGAAGTATGCAGGGAATGGCTAATGAAAACATGAAGGCAAATTAGCATCCAACTGTGAAAAAGAGATTTTTTTTTTTTTCCTGCAACTTAGCTTTTACCTGAAGGTGCCCAGGCCAGACTCATGCTGTTACCGTGAGGGGAAGGTTACAAACCCCTTGCAGTGCTGAGGCTATAATGTATGTCAAACCCACTCGTGTTGCTTTCAGGAGAGAAACAATCGATTGCTCGAAGGAGACGATGTTATCCAACTTGTGGTGTCAGTCAGCCTGTTCCCACAATCATTGCATTGATGGAGGAAGATTTTGATAAGTGAGACTTCTTATCTGTCTCTGCTAAAATCGAATGACATGGGTTTGCTGATTGGAAATTACATTGTGTCCGGTCACAAAGGTGACTGGACATGATAATTGCACCACCTTTGTTTATTTTTAAAGTAGTAATAATTACAATATATTATTGAATGAAGATAGTGGGAATTTGAAATCAAGTCTTCGGTTAAGCTGGTGAACTGATACAGTCCAAATTGACATAGTTACCTTAATTGCTTTGTATACTGCGAGAGGAAACCATCACGGTCTCAGAGCAGCAGAAGATAGGAGTGTTGGCCCTGCTTGCATGCTCTTGATCAAAGAATATTTTTATCAATGCATGATGTTTTGTTTTCTTTCAGCTAGGTCTTGAGCAGTACCTCTCAGGCTTGTTTTAGAGGCTGGCTTGAAAATTACTTCAAACCTTGTTTTAAGCCCGAAATGGCTATGAGAGGGACTTGAAACGTACCGAAAGAAATATTCATAAGTGAATCTTTTCTATTTCACAGTAGAAGTAATTATTCTTTTTATTTCTAAATATAAATCTGGGAACAGTGTAAGTGCTCTCTGATTTCACAGCATTTATGAAATCTATGGTATTACCTACTTTCTTAGGCTAAGATACTAGCAGCATTATTTACTGCAAATCTGTTTAATTTTTAAGGATTAGGTAATGCTGTACTGTACTGCAACAATGTTCTAAAACTTTACTGCTTAATTTCTCTTCCTAAAAGTAAGAAAATTGAAGTCATCATGATGGCATAAACTGTTGCTGCTTTTTGTCAGGCTAGTCTTGTTTTACCAGTAACTTTTCAAGCTGCAGTATAATCTACTTGCTAGTGACATCAAGAATTATTTACTGAAGATTTATGTTTACATTGCTCTCTTCAAAAGTGTAAAAAGAGTAGCTGAGTAGAATGATACTGATTTAGAACTTTATCTGCCCATGGGACTGCAGGGCTCTAGGGGCAGGCAATAAGATTAAGAGAGTCTCATCACTAGGTCAGTGTGATTGAATCCAGACCATGGTTAGAGGCAACTGAAGGCCATTAGCATGTGCTGACTCTTCAGTGGCCTATATCAAATGGTTTGATAGTTTCTCTAAGTTTGCTAGCTGATGGAATCCCTGTAATGATCAGTGGTCTGAGAAGGGGAGATCTGCAGACTGAATGTGTGTGTGTTGAGAATGTATTTCAGCCTAGGAACAACCTCTTGGTTCTAGGATTTAGGGACACTCTCTGTACGTTCCCTGTACAGGGGACTTGAAGTGACTATTGCTTTGGAATTTCAGTCCAAGATGATTCTGGACTTGGGTTAGTCTCTCAGTGATTTTCAAATTGCAACGTCTGCACTAAAAATGAAAGAGGAACACAATGTAAAACAGCTGTAAGGAAGCAGAATCAGCCAATTTTTTTTTCTCAGTATTGGATTATTAGCCAATGATGTAAAAATACTGCATTAGCATTCATTACAGATTCTTCTGTATGTAATAGCTGATCTTTAGGTGGGTGCAGCACGGATGGTGGTTACCTGATGGTCTTAATTTTGTAATCAGGCAGCTTTAACTGTTGACTCTAGAATTTTTTTCTTTGTAATATTTTGTAGCTGAAGTGAGAAGTGGAAAATCCAAAATAATTTTTATTTTAGTTTTATGAGGAGACTCAGATATGTGGTGACTTTAATAGGAAATGTCTGTTTTCAGTAGGTTTATATTCTTGGCATTTCACGTTGAATCCACCAAAGTTGCACAAAAGAATCTAACTTCTAACACACAAGATTGAAGAAATGCAGAGCTAAGTGCAAAAAGTCAAATTATGTGGATTTTCATGATTAGAAGGAGGTCTTGTTTTGTCAAGAAGCTCCAAATTTGGGCTAAAATTCTCTTTTCAGACACTGCAATAGTCTCCAAATCTTATACTGAATTTCCTTTCTTTTTTCTCAGTTTTCTTGCTGATGTAAAAATTTTCCTGAAGGAGTAGACAACATGGAGAGTGTGAAAGTGAGAGGAGAATTTGTCTAAAATTCTTTAGTTCAGGTCCAAAGCTTTGACCATAAATCACCTCCTTCAGACCCATTTTCTTCTCGAATCTGCTCTCACTGACAACATTTTGTACTTCAAATCTGCGTGAATGTCCTGTGGGAAACAGTAGTTTATTCATGCAGGTTGGAAGAACAGAATAGGATTCCATCTTTCCTGGGAGGCTCAGGAGATGCGATTCTTTGTGCATTTTTGTATCTGAAACTTTAAGCTGATTTGTGATTTCACATTTTATTCATGAATCTGTGAACTGTGGAGTCAGAAACATAATTTCAAACATAAATTTTTTAGCTTCTCTATCAGATACATATTTAGGTACTTTCATTGTGAGATGGTGGGTGTGATTTGGAAAACACTAGCAGTTAACAACTTAGGTTGTTAAAATAAATGTCTGGAAGACACTTGGCAATATTTTCTGTGAAATGCAGGAAGAACAAACTGAATATCCTGTTGAAGTCATTGTTGTGGGACAACAAAGCAAGTATTCTGGCAATGTTTAAAGTAAAATCCAACTGTTCCATCACTAAGTATAACTATGGTGAAAATAATATGGAACGAACTGAAGGGAAGGTAGCACATTTGAAGAAAGTATTTCATTAGTAGATGTAGGAAAAGCTAGAATAACTCTGATCCTTAGCACAGAATAGCAGGTAAATGGTTTTCTCTGTGACTTCAACAGTCTTAACTGAATAAGTTTAAATAGTAAGTCAAGATCTCTGGCTTGCTCAACAAATAGTTGTTCAGGGTTTTTTTTATGCTTTAATAATTGTATTTCCCTAATAGTCTGTCTCCTTGGAAGAAGGTATTATGCTACTTTATGAAATATTGCCAACAGATTTATACATAGTCGTGTGCTTCATTTGATCACTGTTTTTCTTCTTACCTTGTAAATATGCAGTTAATATAGCTTTTTTTCAGATCATATTAAAAAATCTCAGTGCATCCAAGGGTTTGTTATAACAATGAAGACAGACATGTATACTGAAGTACAATGTTTAAAAGATTATTAAGAATGTTTTGAAATGTTAAAATGTATATATCTCTTTTTTTATTTTTTTATTTTTTTTTATTCCCAGCTTATCGGCAGTGTGGTACACTGATTAAATTTCCCTAGTCTTTAGGCAGGCAAAGAACCAGTCTCAGCTGGAGTTTTGCCTATCCAAGGCTGTGAAATGAAGCTCCAGATGGACCTGTGCTAACACATATCTCTTTAAGCACAACTTTAGCTGATTTTATAGGTTGAAGAGCACTGCATGGCTCTAAGGCTTCTATTATTTACCCAAAATACACATTTAACTTTCACTACCAGTAGTAAGAATCACAAAAAAGACTGAACTGTGTCTTAGGGAACCAGATCTAGGTTTTCAGCCTTTTGGTGTTCAGCAGGGTTTAGAATGGTTATTTCACTTCAATTTGTAAGCTAGCTTCCATATAAATATTTATGGTCTTGAATTTCAGTTGCCCATGTAGCACGCTGGTCAAAATTTGAAGTCTTTCAGTTTAAAGTCTAGTGATCTTGGTGTGGCTTCCTTTTGTGGAAATTATTGTCTCTTTCTCAGTCCCTTTGGCTTTTTTTATCCTGTGAAAGATATTATTGTAAAAGGACTGGAAAATAAACCAGATTTTTTTTAAACTTTAGAACCAAAGTGAAAGCTTTGTACATTGTTTTTAAAAAAACTGTGCAACAATTTGGTCCCCATTCTCATTTTCCTTGGACGCTGTAGGCACCCACTTGATTCACAAAACAACTTAGTCTTTTTCAGGTAAAGCTCCTGTTTGCTTCTGATGGAAGTTTCATTAAGGAGGGACTCCAAACTTTGATCCAACATTTAATTACAAAGCTAATGTAGTATGGAGCTAATCCAGAACTCTTGTTTTTAAATCTCAAGAATTTAGTGGAAGTATATGACTAGCAAATAAACATGGGTCATTTTAGGACCAAATAATTGACGCTGAAGGCAACTCCATGTCTGACTACACTCATGTTTAATGAGTGTTCTTTTCGCACCGTCTGCAACTGCGCTTTGTGTTCTGAATAGTTATGAGAAGAGAGATTAGTTTGCCTGTTTAAAACAAAATAATTTTCCCATTTTGTGGGGAGGAAAATATCAGCTGTTTTTGTACATTCTAGGGTGTACTGATCTCTGATGTTCTTAGTCTTATTATTTCCTCATATATGTTAAATTATCGTTTATTATATTTTTTGTGCTGTGTGCCCTCAAATACTGTAATTTCAAGAGCATACAGTCTGTTCACGGGTTAACTCTGTCACTAGCTTTAATTGTCTGCTTAGGAAACTGCTAACCTTCAAGATATATATATGTGTGTGTGTGTGTGCCTCTGTGTATGTATTTGTCATGTATATGTGTGTGTGCATGTCCGCATATATGTATTTTTTCAGCTTTGCAGGTTTTGCTTGGTGTAATGGGATAGCACTACGGAGTCTGAACTCACAAATCTGTAAGAAAAGGAATGCTGTGTTTCAGAGTCTCGGCACCAAAAATTATCCACAAGCAGAAGGAAACTTTATAGTTGAATTGTGTCTTAAAGTTTTTCACATCAGGTGTCCTTCTGAAAAAAGGGAATTATCACCATTTGGTAGGCTTGTCTTCAAAACGGATACTGTAAAGATACAAATCCTATTTCATCTGTATCAGAAGAGCCAAGGAGATAAAAGGTGATAGTGAAAACATCATCTGGATAATTCATTACGAGAGGATGTACAAGTCAAAAGAGAAAGCTCCACAGAACAACTTGAGGTGGAGAGGTATTCTTCTGTTTTTGTTCACCAGGTTACTTTTAAATGACAGTAAATGATCTAGTATGTGTCGAGAAGCAGAGCAGTTCTGGGAGACCTGACAGCAGTGCAGTTAATGTACTTCACAACTATTCGCAACTTGAATGCAGATACAGAAGGAAGTGTGTCAGTAAGACAAATCTAAACCAAAAAGACA
The DNA here is from genome assembly GCA_011057875.1 of Pterocles orientalis. Taxonomy (NCBI): domain Eukaryota; kingdom Metazoa; phylum Chordata; class Aves; order Pterocliformes; family Pteroclidae; genus Pterocles; species Pterocles orientalis. The sequence continues at coordinate 271,046 of WKFP01014177.1, read as the reverse complement.
AGGAACTATGTTGTCATGAGATGACTGAGAAGTACTCATTGAACTATATAATGATAATTTTAAAATATTTTGAGTAAAAGTGGTAATATTTCTGTTCCATTACTCATAGAAACCTATGTACAATGCTAGAGAGCATTTAGGCAGTTACTATATATGTGTGAAAAAAATTTATAAATGTTCCATCAGCTTTATTATGTGCTTATCGCATCTATAATTTTCTTTCAGAAGTTTTCATTCTTACTATTATTATTTAGAAGGCCTAAAGATCACCATATTATTTTGCAGAACTGCCACACCCTGAATGAAAAATAGGGAACAAACAGTAGATTATAGTATGTTCTCATAAAATACAGGATGAATATTTGAAATAAGTCAGAACTGGCTCGCAAAGGAATTTCAGTAAAAATGTAGGGCTGAATCACAATGGAAAATTTTTTAAGATGCTTTTAGAGAGGATGAGTGAAGAAGAAAAGTGAATGTCAGGTGACAAGAGAGGAAAGAAGAGGGAATCTAGCTGAGTTAAACCACTGCTTCTCCGTGAAACTAAATTCTTACATTGACTGCAAAATGGCTTTTGTTTAAATGATAAACATCTTCACTTTGTAATTTTGTGCAGGTTTTCTGACATGGTGAAGTTTATTAAATCAGGGGTAAGGGCTTTGTAAAATGGTAAGAATTAAATTGAGGACTACATGTTTGCATGTTGCAGCTCAGCTTTTTATACTCTTCAGTGATATGCAGCACAGAAAAGTAAGACCTGCAGTTGTGACTCAGTGCTGAATATATGAACAACTCTGATTCAGCAGAAATTAATACCCTGACTATTTCAGCATTCTGGAAGTTTACTCATTTTATTACGTTGAAACCTGCATAAGGTGGGCTATTTTTCCTTTGAACTGATTGTTCTATGAATCTAGTGAACCATTATCTCTGCAGTGATTTAATTAACCATGTTTGGTAGATTTTTAAATCCCTTTCTCTTCTTCTATACCTGGCCTATAAAGCTCTCATTCTAGTAGCGCTTGAGATAGTTGTCATATGAACTTCTTTTCATGTTAATGGAAGTCCTACACGAAGATTTTTACCTCTATCCTCAAGTCAAGGGAAAGAACAGTTCCCTTTCTCAGTAGAAAATACCAGACCTTATTTGGAAGAGATCCTTAGGTGGATGGGTGGAGGCAGAAACATTTGGAAGTAAAATTATTTTAGTGACTAGGACTGGATTTTTTTAGGTCATTTAGTACTACACTGTAAATATAATAAACAAAACACAGTAAATAATGTAAACATTAAGATTCTTGAAGATGCTCAGCAGAGAAAACCAGAGATGAGGACAGATGAACAAAGAAGAGAACTCTTGATACATCAATGAAACCTGGTATGGGTTTGTCAATTAAAAGTTTCATAGGTAGAAAGGATCATATTTCCCTTGAAGTATGTGTTGACATCTTTGGAATTATGAAACATGAATATGTTGACTCCTGGATTATAAATCACCCTATTCCTGACAGTTGCATATTACCTTCTTTTTTTTTTTTTTGTACATGGAATTGTCATTTCATATTCATGTACAGGCAATAAGATTATGACGTTCCTGTTACTATTTTGATAAAACTTTTGTGCTTTAGTTGGATGAAAATGTTCATCAGTATCAGCATGGTACAAATGTTTTGGTTAGGATGCCTTATACTTTTGGGGGACTGAAGTTTTAGAAATTTCTCTTGAGAAATAAGTTGCCAGAGGTCTTTAGGAACAGGCTGGAGAAAGCAGGAATGGCTGCCTTGGTTCTTGTTGGGGTGGGCAGGTATGTCTCGGGGTGCTTTCTAGTCTTGCTGTTCTCTTGAGAAATGAAAAATAATGCATGTTCCTAACTTATTTTACTGGAGTCAGCAGTAGTCAGCTCAGCTGACACGTGGATCTGTATGTTGATCCATATGCAGATGAGTTAATAGCCAGAAAGAAAGTAGGACATTATTGGTTGTGTTAAAAATCTGTCTTGTTCTGAATACAGCTAGAGAACTAATGCTATAAATACTTAGTATCTTAATTCGATTTTGTTCCTTAGCAATCATCTCTCCTTCCTCTGAAACACAGCAGCGGAAGTTAAGTTTAACAACTAAAATTTTAGAATTTATTGTAAGATCTGCCTTTCGTCTAAAATAATAGCTACAGCTTTGTCAGTGTCATCTTTCATTAAATTCTTTTCAAACAGTTGTTTTTTTTTCTAGCAAAAAATACTGTGGCAGTTAGAAAATTGAAGTCAGATTTAGATCTTGGTAAATTGCCCTTGATTTATACCACTGTAACGGACATCAAAAACCAGCTCGTATACAGCAGAACGGTAATAGCTGCTTTATTGATGTAACTGTTGTACAAGCAGAGGTAAGGCTCCAGTACACTGGAGAAATGCCAATTTTCCAAAGGAAAAAATGTTTGGTTTTTTTTTTCAAAATAAAGTATGAATTTTCATAGCAAACAAACAAAACACCCCCTTACTTCTCCATCTGAGAGCAAGGGAGAGGGTGAGGAGCTAATGAAAACACAGTTGTTTTATTTTCTTTCTTATGTTTTCACAATTCTTCATCAGCATTAGCTGAAAGTGCTGTCAACCTCCACAGGAATCTAATGCAAAAGGAGCAGAGGGTCAAAAAGTGCTTTCATTTAAAGTTCTGTATCCCCCCGAAACTGAAAGGAGGATGCATTGTTGCTATAAGTCACACTTTGAGGAAGTTGTGCAGAACTTGCTAGCAAAACTGCTTTTGGCTATGATAGCAAAAGTTATACCTGGCTTACAAAACATGCGTGCTTAGCAGGAAGCTGGTGTTTCCAGTTCTCCATTTTTATTCCATGTACTTCCAAGCAGAATCAGACAAGAGTGAATGGCTGGACATTTGGACATGCCTTTGACCTTAGTAGAGTTGGGCTCGAGTGTTTCATTGTAGTTGGTTTGTTTGCTGACAGAGCACTTGTCCTCTGTGGGTCTGTCTTTCAACACAAGGCTTTAAATCCCAGGTTTGTGTACTCTGTGAGCCTGGTTTGAAAACTCGTGGAAGCCTTTCTATTAATTTGAGCAGAATTTATCTCAGACCACTGTGTAGCCATGAAAGATCCAGTTAGGAGTGAGGGTTTGTCTCAAATGTTCTCTCTGTGTACTGTTGCCAGCTCTTCTCGGCAATTCATGACAGCCACTTGCCATGCCAGATATGGTTGCGTTAGGGTATGCTGCATCTGTGGAGTTCACAGATGTTCTTTGTCCTCTTGAAGAAAGATGATGATCAACATCTCTGTATCTGTAGCTTTAGCTTTAGAGAAAGCAAACCTCCTAAGTCTTAGAATTGTTCTGTTTCTGTCTAGGCCAAATACCACAGGTATTACACCTTGGAGTTTTCCTCCCAAGAGAATTAGTTACTCAAGGCACTAGAAAATCATGTGTTCTGGTCTCCTGCTCCAGTTGCCAGATACAGGTCAAGTAGACGCAAGTGTGTGTACCAGCTCTGTACATTAGCTCAATTCAATTACATGTGTGCTTCAAAGAACGGATTTTTGGCAAATAGATGCAAACTGATTTTTTTCTAGGACCTTGAGCCTGAGAATTGCTCAGCAAGCCATTTGTATGTATGGTTTTCAAGGACTTGGCTAAAATAAAACTGTTGTTCTAAGATGCCTTTCTCAAATAATTTTTGCACTGAAATGTCAAAACTGTTGGAGTTTAAATGTTTAAGCAATCCTAATCTATCAATGTTTTAGGGATTTTTTTTTTTCATTTGATATCATCCTCAACTATGTTTTTTTGCCACAAGTTATGATTAAAAGCTGTAGAAGTTAATAGGAATTTCACATTACACAGAAGTAGAGAAATAGGCCCTGTTGCCTGTGGCCTCTTTCCCATAAACTTGTGAGCTTAATCCCCAGTTCCTTTGCTGGAGACTGTCACCTCCCGAGTGGTTAAATGACTGCAGTAAGCATCTTTAATGCAATGAGCAGATGTGTGTAATAACCACCTCATGTTTTGCTAGGTTTTGCAATGGAACAGGTATGGTTACTGCTCCTGCTGACGATTAAAGTGCTTTCAGTGACTGCTCAGTTCAACGGATACAACTGTGATGCTAACCTCCATAGCAGGTTTCCTGGTAAGTGTTTAATAGACTTTTTTTTCTAATGACTTCTTTATTGTCTTGATTCAAAGCAGTGCTTATTCTTAAATACAGAACTTTAACTCTTTCTGAAGCCTGGGGGTAGGACTCCACATTAAATGAGTGACGATGAAGCTCCTCTAATGTTGCACTTTGCTTCTTCGTTGCACAATGGGTCAAATTCAGCCTAGTAAGTAATGAATGCAACTCCCCTCACATCAGTGGGGTTTGACCCGCTCTTGCCAGCACTCTGTCCTGTCTGAGAAATTCACCAGAAGTCATGTTGTTGGAAATGTTCTTTATAGATTTAAGAGTCTGAAACTTGTAGCTGGGTTTTCTTTCATGTTTTATCTGTGTAAAAGAATATAATTATGTCTTTTTAGTGAAATAAAGAAATATATTTCTATTTTTGAGCAAAATTAAGTTGATGGCAAAATTCAGTTTCTCACTTCAATATTAAGAACTTGGTTGGGGACAGCTGAAGCAGTGGGACATATCTGTATGATGTATACTCATGCCTTAATGAGAAAATGGGAATTAAGTTGTTTTGGGGACATCAGATGTCCAGAGCTCTTAATACAATGAGAAATAAAAATGAAATTTCAGTCTTAGTGACATGTGTATCATGCTAAAAGTGACATTAATCAGCTAAAGAATATTTTTAGTCTCTGTTACATTGCTTATCCTTCCAGTTGTTTCTTGGGCAGAATAATAATAATAAAGGCTGTGAATAGTGGCTGCTCACATCTTGTGTTTCTTAGGCAGCAATTGAATTGAACAGTAGAGTGGTGAACTCTCAGTATAGTGTTATGCTGTAATACCTTTCAGTGTTCTTGCTTTCTGAATAATAATAGTTTTGATGTTTTTTTCAGGAAGGATCAGCTCTTTTATTAAACTTAAGTCAGCAGAAAGCCTACAGTCTGTTTGTTTCCTGTGTTTCACAGCATTGCTAGGCACTTTGTTGACATAAAGACCAACAGTGGGTTTGATCCTTTTTCACTTAATTGATATCAATATGAAAAGCAGTGAAACAAGACATGAAAAGAAGATCAATACATTGCTTCCATCCCTGACAAAATTGCTGTTTAACTGAGTATTTCACAAACTACTTCTATATTCCCCTTTTTAGGTAAAAATTTTACAGGCTTGCCTCAAAGTGTGCATAAATTGTGCCCACCTGCCTCAGCTCTACCTTTCATAGTTTTTCTTGTAATTGTTTTCTTTTTTAGGTGTCTTGAGGTGATTGCAACAGCTGGACTGAAGTTCAGATTCCTCTTTCTATGCTTTCTAAATTTTTCTCTGGTCGTTTTTTGCACCAGCCCTGTGCCAGGATTTTATACTTGCAATGTGATACCCGTGAATTGAATCCAGCTCTTACTTTGGGCTGGGTATTTAGGGGCCACTTGCAGTTCTGCCTCATAAAAAAGGGGTCATATCAGATTCCATGTCTGTGAAATCTGAGACTCAGCAGAAAATCTGTTTAGGTTTGTTCTGGTTTTGGACAAGTAAGAAGATTTTTTTTTTTTTAAAGTAAATGCTAATCAACCTGTACTGCCCATAGGAGCTGAGAGTCAAGTCGTGCTCTTTCTTGTTTGTGATCTCGGGCAGTAAAGATTCAAAGGCTGGAATTTAATTGACAGTCTTAGTGCTGATTTTGAGAGAAAAGCAATGCTGCTTGTTAGCCATGCATTTGAGATAGCGTTTAAAAAACCAGAAAACCCTTTTGTCACAAAATTTGATAGGTATTACTTTCAGTATGCAGAAGGTATGTAATCAGCTATGGGTAGAGGAGCTAAGTGAGGCTGCTGGAACTCTGTTTTCTGGGTTCAAGAATCCCAGAAGATGGGTAAGAGAACCTCTGTGGGGAGTAAGGGGCTTGCCATCCTTACCCTTGCTTCCCCAGAACTTGTCTCAGGCTGTGGCTCTGAGGGTGCTGGCACTACTGGCTTCAGAGTTCAAATGTATGGGGAGTGGTGAGAGAGAGGCCAAAATGGAGAATGTTTCAAAACAAGCATCCTCCAGGCTGAGGTACTGCTTACAGAGCCTGGTTATGGATAGGACTTTCTTCCTGTTCCTTGTTTGTTCCACATAAGAAATCTTCATTGTTGTCAGCTGAAATTCCAAACGTGGGGTGAGAATGGACTTTCTCGCGGAGGTCTGTGGTGTGCAGATAGCAGAGAAGCCATTGGGCTTTGAAGTTGTCTGCTCATTTTCTTTAAAGGCTGTGAAGAACAGAAGCTGTCTTCAGCAAAGATGAGAAATTAAGCCTTCCTAAGGGAGCCTTGGAGCTCATCCATTTTTCATTTGTACTTTTTATCATTCATTGCTTAGGTGACTCTTGCATAGGGATGGTGCTGCGTAAACAGGATGATAAATAATCAGGCAGGACTTTTGTTTCTGCAGTTTGTGGGTTTGTTTTAGAGTGTAGGTATGCAATAATCAGCAAGGATTAAGAAAAAAGATCCGTATTTGGTAGACTGAAAATTACGTGATTTTTATACCAGAAGCAAGATGTGTTCTAAAGAGTATGTAGTAAAGTCAGATCCTGCTGTCCTTCAGAAAGTTGCCTGGAGAAAAAAAGCTTTAATTCTGCATTGCAGTAAAGCACAACTTTTAGAAGACTTTTGGGGGATGGAGCCATAGCAGTCTGTCTGTCTTCAGATGGGAAACACACAGTTTTGATTCAGGGGGCTCTTGCTATAAGTACATATTGAGAATTTAGTATAAGCTAAGAAATACTGCAGCTTTTTCACGTGCACTATGCATTTTAATTCACTATCAAAGCAGTGATTTGATCAAAGAAGAGGCTCATGCAGAAGCTGGTTTTGGGCTTTGCATACCTCTTCTGATGGAATGACTTCTGTCAATGGTGTTCTGTGGCAAACTCTTGTCCTCTACAAGTTTTTCGCTGTATGCTCTGGGGCAAGTCTTGGCAATATGTGGAAGGGCACCAACGCAGAAGCGGGCAGAGAGGCTGTCAGCGTTTGGCTCATGTTGCCATGGGTCCATCCTTCATTCAGTATTGTCTCTGTTGCTCTAGTATCTCTATCCCTTTTGAGCTTTAGTCCATTTTGCATGCAACACCCCATGAGTACAGTTGACTATAAGTAGTTTGTGTGATTTGAGTCGGAAATAGGCCGAGTGCTTTGCCTGTATGGAAACTCTGTGGCAAAGAGGTCATTATTTTTAATGCCCCATCAGCTGGGTGACCTAACCTTCAAACCATTGCCCATCTCTTATTTGGAAAGCCAGAAGCTTTTACTGCAGGAATGCAAATATTTTTTGTTTAAACTTATATAGGAATAATATTTAGCTTTCTAAATTCACAAGAAATGAGCCAGATATTTAGCATCTAAAGGAATATTAGATCTGTTTGCACCTGGTTTCAGATTAATTTCTGAACAAATAATTTTGTTTTAATTCCAGAATGGACGAATTTGGCAACAATACTTCCTTGTAAGGTATTGGGCAGAGAAGGTTCAGTCTCAAAAGGTCATTTATCTTCCTGTGTACACAAAGGGTTTTTTTGTACTGTATGGTTTCCTTTGCCCTAGTATCAGACGAGAATTTTGCAAGTGGTAATGGTACCTTTAATAGGGGAAGTAATATCCTGCTTTTTAAAAGACTTGAAGTGAGTTATAAAATTAACTGAGCTACTTTATATTACATCCTGCAATTTTTTACAGTATGACTGTTTGTGCATTGGTCCAAATAAGTGTAAAGACACACTTTGCCATTTGCCTTTCTGTACTGTTCTCTCTACCTTAGCGTACCCATTGAATGGATTATAACAGTCCTCATGTAGTGAATACCAAGGCATGCTTCTTGATCTTTGTATGTTACGTTAGTGCAATTATGTATATGTACAAACCAGGAGAATTTCATGCCAAATCACCTCCACTCCTGTCTTGCCTCCAATAGCCTTCTGCCCAAATTTACACCCAGTGAGTAACATTTATCACCACATTAGTTCAGACTGAGTTTAGCCTTTTATTTCCTGCACTTGATTGTTTTGGCTTTAAAGCCAGCATTAACGCTGTCTAAATTAAACTGCTTATGCTCCTGTACCATGGGGGAAGAGCTAGCTCATTGTAATGGAGATTTCATTTCCTCTCTGTTGTGACAATGCAGTGAAACAATTCATTTCAGCAGGCTTAATGGTATAGTATTGACTGAAGTTGTTCTGCAATTTTTAATAGCACTTAATCTTTAAGCAGATGTAATAAATGGGTTGTTACATAAAGGAGTAATGTCTGTTTAACACAAGGCAGTATGTCTTTTTGTAAAACACTATGGGGAAAAAAGCAAAGTACCCCCCCAGTCGTCTACAGGCAGAGAAGATCTTATAGAAAAGCTATGTTATAGCTCTAAAGCAAAACAAACTGTTGCTTGTGCCTAATATTGTAACCTGGTGCTCTTCCATTCAAGTACATGGAAATCCTTGGAACTTTCAAATAAAAGGTCAAATTCATCCAAGAAGGTTTTTTTTGCTGTTGTTCAGAAATTGATCAGTTGTAACAATTTCAGTTTTCTAGGTCTTCTGTATTATCATGATGTACAAAGGAAAGATTGCAAAATGCTTTATAGTATCGATCATCGTCTTTCAAGAGCCAACTGATTTTTCATTGAAGCTGAAGTTGATGGTTCTTAAAAAAAAAAAACAGCTTTAAAGATAACATAATGAATTGCTCTGATATGCTGTTGGTTGTACTTTGAAGTCTGCACAGCCTGAGACTTCAGTCTCACACAAAGTGGACTCCAGACAACCTCAGACAAACACATCCAACTTCCATGCCAGAGTGGGCTGGAAGGCAGAGCTTGGCCTCCTGAGTTTCTCAAAGTCACTGGAAATTTCTGTGTCCAGAAGGAAGCTGTTTAATCAGACTCCAAATACTTAACCACTTGCTGTTTTCCACTGCATTGCCGTGCTTCGGTTTATGAATGTTCTTCTGAATGATTTGCTGGGGAATTTTGTAATAATGGTTTTGTTGCATGGTAGACTACGTTGCCATATTAATTCTTGTTTTCTCTTCAGTGAAGCCGTAAAGTCAAATCTGTTCTTCAGAATAATGCAATTCTGACCTTTATATTCCAATAGTTTGATGTGACTAGGGTCTTAAAATTTATTTGATCAGAAGTTACAACACTAGACTAACTGCTACAATAATTATATGGAGTTTAGTTGAAATACATGTTAAAGTGTCTTTCCCTGTATTTTTCTTGCAGCTGAACGAGATATCAATGTTTTCTGTGGAGTGCAGACAATTACTATGAAAATAAATTTTTGCACAGTTCTTTTCTCTGGTTATTCTGAGACAGATCTGGCACTGAATGGGAAACATGGGGATGCCCACTGCAGGGGCTTCATCAATAACAACACCTTTCCAGCAGTCGTCATTTTCATCATCAATCTGAGTACCTTGGAATCCTGTGGAAACACTTTAGTGGTAAGACAAAGTCAAAGTGAAATTGTAGCATGGCTGTCTATACATAGGATCAAGTGAATGGCCTTGACAGCATTGTATCTTTTACAGATAATATTTGTTTTCTTGCCCTGATAGCAGTATATTATATACATGAGAGAAAACCAGAGAAAGTCAGTAATTTATAATCTTAATTATTAATGAAAAGATGTGGGACACAGATTTGTTCTCTGATTAGAAAGTATGTTTTTCATTTTAATATTTTTTCAGTGGAAAAATATGAGGTTTTTCCAGGCCATTTTTAAAACTCTTGCTGAACATGCCTTAACTTTTGCTGAAACTTTTCAAATACCCACTTGGAAAAGGAAAGTATTTTTAAGAGTGGGTTAGACAGATGAGATCTATCCTCTCGGTACCTGCTGCTGTGCTGTTATAAGAAGGGCTTGCTGACTGATTGACTGATCTGCATGTTCTGCGATAAGGCAATGACTGAACAACTCAGGAGACGTAGTCTGGCCAAGGGGCCCAACCCACAGTAAACACCTCTGCTAGCAGTGTCTTGAGGTCTTGCACCTCCTTGGAAGGTCTGAGCTCAATATGGAACTGCCTGGCGACAAACTGAAGTTTTTAAGCTAATTATGAGTGATTGACACAAAGGGTTGTCTACCTATGCACTCAATTCATGACACAAAAGTAGAGATGTGGGACTGAAGTTCAGATTTGTATGTTCAGCTCTGATCTCTTAATGCACAGGCACTCTGTGCTATGATGCTTTGCCTGGTAGTTTGACTTCAGCATCTACATTTTGTGTTGCTGTTTTGTGCATGGATAATGCACGTCTTTGTACAGCTAATGACTAAATCTAATCTTTAGCTGTGGATGAGATTTTGGAACCAGAATCTGATCCAAGAGCTGACTTTGTGGTCTGTTTTGTACTAGTATAATTTCATCATCCTCAGTTAAGCTATCTCAATCTGAATGTGGGGTCGGTGGATAGGTCAGCTCTCAAACCTTCTAAACCAAGGTAGAATTGTACCATTTGTGTGTATATCACATTTTACAAACAGTGATGACTTGTATCTAAGTATCTATGAATAACTTACAAAAACAAGTGTAAAAATTTTTTATTTTTAAGGCTTTTATCCTATCTGTAATTCATATTTGCACTTTATGATACCTGCCAGTTTTTATAACAAACCTCTCGTTTTCTTTTGCTAATAATTTTGCTGAACTGGGCTGAAATGTAACCTATTTGCCTCAGGCTACTTTTTCTTTTAAAATTTCAGTGAAAAAAGTTCAGCAAGTTCAAGATTCTCTTTTCCCATTTTTTCGTGAAAAAGCTGTAGCACTTCCTTGACTTGCAGTAGAATTTGCCAGGAACCAACTTTTCCCTGTTCCTGTGGAGTCAGTCACATTGTAAAGTCCCTGAACTTGCTATTAGATTATAATTGTAGGAGCTTGATTTTTAAAACAAACAAACAAACAAAATCCAACCAAAGTCTGTCTTTGTATCCTGTACAGCCTTGTGGTGGGCTTCATGGGGAGCTATTTGGACTTAACAAAGTAGTAGCTGCTAAAAATAAACCCAAAAAATCACCTCATCCTGTCTTAGTTTATGCATGCTGTGACACAAACAAAGAGGATAAAGGAGCAGGAAGAATTTCTTACCGTGTTTCCCACACTGGAGTAGTACAATCCCATGCATTTCTTGGCTGTGTTTCACATCAAAGACCTTCAAACTAATTTTCAACAAAAGTAAGGGAAAAACAACAGTTCAGGCAGAACTCAGGTAAAACCCGGGTCTGATTTTTTATTGTTTTCCTGCCATTTAGCAAATGATTAGGTAGATTATTGGCAAAATGTATGGCTGCACCTGTCTTCTAGAGGGTTTTTCTGTAGCCAAAGGAATCAAAATACCTGCTGTGTATCCTGTGCTACTTAGTGCAAAAGTGCACTTTGGGATGATTCTTCCGGAATGAAATAACTTGTTAAGAAACTGTGTATTCTAAAGATATTGAAAGCATCTGTTTTGCTATAGAGTTATACCAAAGAAATGCTACAGTGAAAGCCCAGTGCTGTGTTCATTAGCCTTATTGGGTATGTGCCTACTGAGAAAGTAATTTGGGAACGTGTCTGGTGTTCTCAAGCCACGCCTTTATTCAGATCAGTAGGTACAGATAGAGTGGGACTAGGCTGCTACCAGGAGGCAAGGCTGACCTTCAGTTTTCTGGACAGATGCGTTGCTGGCTCTGTACGCTCTGTGAGCCTGAGCAACACAGGATAGCATGTGTCCAGGGACTAAATTAAAGTTGCATTGGCGTTAAGGTCGTATTATTTTTCAGCTCTTGTGTTTCTGACAGTGTTTCTTTGCACATAGTTTATAATTTAGATTTAGAGATGTATAATGTAGACAAAAATACAGACTCAAAGATCAGTGATTTGGCTTGTATCTGCTTATAAAGTACATTGGTTTTGATGTGCCAAAAACAAAATTCAAGAGTGACAGAATATTGTTTTTGTGAATAAAATTGGTTGTATATTGACTTTATTATTGCATATGGAAGCTCATTTTAAACTAATAATTTTTTAACTGTGATAGAAAAAGTTTCTTCAGCTTTTCCCAGTCACATAAATTCACTGGGAATGCTCAGAAGAAAAGTACCTACCCAAAAAAATGCTTCCAGAGTTCATCAGTTTTTTTCAAATGTTCCTCAAGTCTCTTTTATATCACTTGTGAATTGTATATGCATGATTTCAGTGAGGTGAAAAAGAGAACACAGGGAACAAGTTATTAAAAGTTATTAAACTAAACTGAAAGATTTCCTGAAGTTATCTCTCTATAAATTATGGGCTAAAGCATCAGTGTTCTTAGGTACCTTTTGTTCCACAGTTAACTTTCTGATGATAGTTGTTTTTTGTCTCACTCAACAGGTATCCTCATCTCGAGGTATCAATGCCTATGGAAATACCTCAGTGGTGCAGATAGGTAATGTTTCAGGCTATATTGATACACCAGACCCACCAACGATTATCAGCTATTTGCCTGGGCTTCTGTACAAATTTAGCTGTAGCTATCCACTGGAGTATTTGGTTAACAATACCCAGCTTGCTTCGTAAGTGTGCTTTTCATTTCTGTGTCTTTCATTTCCATGTTTATGTAATCCCTTATGTATGCATACACACCTGAATACATGCATGCCATAGCAGTATTGTCAATATATCAATTTTTAGCTGTGTGGAAAAAGCACTGAAAGAAGATGTGATGCACAGGAAAAGGAAATTCTGTAGCATCATTGTATGAGATAGCATAGTTTATGGAGAGAGCCTTAGATAATGTAAAACTTCCTATAAAATTCGGATGGTAGCAGCAAGAAAATGGAAATTCTTCCAATAGTTTGTAAGCATGTGCATTAGGAGTGCAAGCAAAAAATATTTCAATGAGTAAACCAAACCTCGTACATCATCAGAAGTGGGTTCCATTTTGTCACTTTGCTTCTCTGCTAATTATTTTTCTGATTCATGTTTTCAACAGTATCCATTACTTTCTGCATAGTTAAAGTTCTGTCAGTATTTCCACTATAAATTCCTATTTCTGAAGTTTATAACCCAACTGCATAAATTAACTCCTTGTGACATGACTCAAGTTATTTTAATGATAAAAACCACTGAAGTATGTAAACACAAAAATAAAATATCTTCATGATGGTTTTTGGTTTCTGCTCCTGTTGTAGGTCATCAGCTGCTATTTCTGTAAGAGAGAACAACGGTACATTTATCAGCACCTTGAATTTGTTGCTTTACAATGTGAGTATAAAACACAGTAGTATGACCTGGACTAAATCCATCTTGGCACTATGTGGGTGCAAACTGGATGAGCAGAGCAAAGTATAGACTCCATTATTTGCTGTTCTCTTCCCAATCCTTCCGTGAAGAACCAGGCCTTTCATCTGGGCATCTTTCATCTCTGACTTGTCTTGCCCTTTGCATTTGCATGTACCTGTTGCGTATTTATATGGCTGGTCTTTGAGGACACACAGAGTCTTTTCTTCTTGTATTCATACAGTTCCTCAATTTACAGCTCTGGCTTTCAGATTGTAGTGCCATGTGGATGATCACTTGTACTACTACCACTAATCATATTCTAGAGTGCATACTTGTGTTTCCATTTATTGAGTATATATGTGTGTGTGTATGTGTATAGATAAATTGTATCAATACTGAGAGAATTCTGTAGAATTCTGTAAAAATATTCTAGGCTTGTTCCCTTAGCAGTAAACTGTAGCACTTTTGCTGTGGTGTTTTTATGTTCAAGCCTCATCAGAGTGTTTTGATTATCTGTAATTGTAGTGAAGGATCTGGGTTTTGTTCCAACTCTATAGACCACTGCACTTGTTGCCTCATTGTGTGGACTTTCAAGATTTTAAGGGTTAATTTTAACAGCTTTACACATCTTCCATATGTTTTACATAATTTAACCTGAATATGCATTATTGTATAAGCTTTTACTGTGTAAATGTGGATGGCGACAGTAAAATGTGAAAAATGCACGGGCCTCTACTTAACAACATTAATCCCTGAAATGATATTTTCATGTTGATTAAAATTTTTATTCATACATTTTAAATACCTGATTTAAATATAAATTTTTCAATCTATCAAGCAACATTTTTGTAAATTATGAATCAGATTTTTTTTGCACTATTATTCATGCCATCATGACGCTGAGTTATAATTCATGCAACTGATTTAAAAGTCAATGCTTTACGCTTTGGACATGATGAGGTATAAATATTGTAACAGGACATTTTCCAAAGGCATGCTTGAAAAAAAAATGTTTGTTTGACAGAGCAGAGTTCCAAATAACAATTTATAATCTGTTAAAATGAAGATTATACTTTTCTCATTTTCCAATAAAGCTGTGACCAAAAAGATGAGACAGAGTGAGTGTAGCCAAGATCCTCAGCCAGGACAAAGATTGACCCACCATGTGTTTGCTGCCTTTCAGGGCCCAGTTCTGCACACAGTCAGGTATAAATGCTATTGATTCTTGTCCTGAGCACATTTTTTTTTTCTCAAACACCGCATGCCAAACTGAGCTTTTGTCCTCCCTACCCCAGTAAGTTTGTAAGTCATCCACGAACAGAGGTGTCTATCCTTCTGATCTCAGGCCTGTTACTCTAGTGAGTAGCACTAGTATGAGTAATACAGCTAAGGCTGGTAGATTCAAGTGGTGGATATGCTTTTCCGGTTCACGTCCTTGGGCTGGGTGTATACACAGGCAGCTTGTGTATTGCCTGCAGTCTGACAGGTTGTGAGTACCTCGGGACACCCATGGCCTTGTGAGCTCTGATACTGTGGGCTCACTTGATACCTGTTAGAGAGTCCTGGTTTTTGGGAGGGACCCTGAGGTTCCTGTCCACCCTTGGTATTGGTGAGTGGGTGTGTACAGATGTGGCTCCTGTCTGTGAGCAGCCATAGTTTGAAAATTCATCTGTAATGTTATTTTCTAACATCGATGCTTCATCTTCTCAGCTCCCTTCCATCTTCCCTCACAAGGTGATGTTTACATTTACTTTGTGGTAGTAGCATGTTAGTGTTAGGAAAGACAAGAGGAGCCATTATGATAGAGTTTAGTAGCAAAATGTTTAATGGGCTTTCACCGAGCCTAAGTGGCTGTGTGCTTTTAGGTCTTTCTGTAAGTGACTGTCTAAGTCAATAAAAACTGTCTTTTAAGGAAAAAAACTATGGAATGTAATAGTGAGAGACTTGCTGTAGACTTCTTAATCGGTTTGCAAAATGTGACAGAGCTAAGTATTGAGAAATATATAGTGAATTTTAAAGAAGGTGAACTTATCTGATATCACTTGAATGGATCTTCAAGGACTTGCTTTGTGTGTATTGCAGAGCTGGTCTGTGTGTGCGTGTGTATCTCCCAAGGCCTCTCATGCTGCCTGTGGATGTTGGGCATGCTGTGAATTTTGACATGGTTTCCTCTGAAAAATACTCGATCTATGTGCTTAATCCTTCTTGTTGCTGTCAGCTGCTGCTCTTGGTTTTGCCTGCCATGTTGAATCTGGTCAGAATAATGTTTAACAAAATTTTTCATCTGGATTGAGTGTTTTGACCTTTTGCAAGAGGTTTCAACATGCTAAGTCCCTGTGCTTTCTGGATTAGCAACCAATGTGACATAGGTGACATTACCAGAAAGTGTATTTTGATATGCTGAATTAATGTCTGTCACTCAGACCTGTTTCATGGCATTGTTGCTAAAGTGACATTAATGGTTCAGCCTTTGAACAAGAAATCAGAAAAAACAGCTATGTCTATGTAGTAGCATATGGGGATTTCTCAACTTTTATGTTATATGCAGCTTTCTTGATATAGCATTTTTGAAATACTAGAGTTTAAATAACAATGTTTGTTACTTTGAACCTTTAACAAGCCAACTTCCATAGAAGCTACATTTTGGATAACAGAATGTATCTGTTCTTCCAGACTACAGTTTAAGATATATAAAACCTGGTGGTATTGCTATCTCCGCTAAATCAAATAACCTGTCCTGGTTCTGGATGGGACAGAGTTAATTTTCTTCATAGTAGCTGGTAAGAGGCTGTGTGTTAGATTTGTGCTGAGAAGGCAGCTGATAACATACTGGTGTTCATAGTTGCTGCCAGGACAGTCAAGGACTTTCCAGCTTCTCTGCAGGTGCAGGTGAAGCTGGGTGGGAACACAGCCCAAGTTACTAGCCTAGGATTCAACCTTAGGTTTAGGATTGAGACCAAAATAGAACAATGATATATTCCATATCATGCACGTCATGCCCAGTGTATTATGAGGGGCTGTCTGGAGAAGCTCTAGGTGACTCGCTCTGTCAGTTTGTTCTCATGTGCTCTCTCTCTGTCAGCTTTCTTGGTCTCAAACTGTTGGGCTTTTCTCCCTTCTGGGATTGCGGTTTCGGGGCTCTCTGCTCTGGGATAATTCACTGGGAATGGGCTGAGCCTTGGTCATTGGGTGGTGAGCAATTGCACTGTATATCATTCATTTGTATATTTTTATATATTACTATTATTATTATTTTCAATTTTATTGTAATTTAGATATTAAGTTCTTATCTCAACCGATATTAGAAAAAAATTCTTCACTGAAAGAGCGATCAGGCATTGGAACAGGCTGCCCAGGGAAGTGATAGAGTCACCATCCCTGGAGGGGTTCAAGAAACGTGTAGATGTGGTGCTTAGGGACATGGTTTAGTGAGTTAGGTGGTGTGGGTTGACGGTTGGACTTGATGATCCCTGAGGTCTTTTCCAACTTTAATGATTCTCTGATTCTGCGATGGGTCTCTTCCCTTTACCCCTTTAAGTCTCTCCTCTGTGCCTGGGAGAAGGAAGGATGAGTGAGCGGTCATGTGGTGTGGGCTGCTGTGTGGGTCAAATCACAGCATAACCTGAACAATCTTCCCTGGAAAAGGGTGCATGTGACAACTCAGTTAAGCTGCTCCTTTAAACCAGAGTAGCTTCTATATTTGCTTGTAGGCGCTGGGAGATGTACTGGGGTGTCAAGGCGTTATACCTTTTCTTTAATCACAGATCCAACCACTTCCTATAGAGTCCCCAAAGTAGTTACATAGGATAAGGCTAGTCAAGTGTTGTTGGTCTTTACAGACAAACTTGTAGGCAAATTCTCTTGCACTGATTTTTGCTTTTTCTCTTACAGAGGACAGAGTAAATGACTCTCCTATGTAGAAAGGTCACAAAAATTAGATAGGACTTCACTCTGCAGATGCAGATGAGTTGTTACAGTGGGATTTCTGGTACACTGAGTCAATGTTTGTTTTTCAGGATTCAACCTACAGCCAGCAGCTCCTTATTCCAAGCACAGGTTTACCTTTGAAAACCAAAATATATGCAGCTGTAAGAGCAACCAACCTTGATGGCAGGTACCATAAAGGATGTTATTTCTTGTCTTGCTTGCTATTTAGTTCTTGGTGTTGCAAATTTTTCTGATCTAGAAGCAACTGTCATTATAACCTTTTGTATGTTAAAATAATGTTTGGTGGTTGATAATCATTGCCCTTGCTGGAGGGTATCAGGTCCTTGATGGTGAATGTATATCTTGCTGCTGTCCTCATTATGAAAGTTTTCCTGAATTATACTTTAAATCCTGTATTGCCATTCTTTAAGAAAGTGCTTCTGTAAGATTAAGTGAGAAACTCCAGGGCTTTTAAAAGTGGTATGGTTTTGATTTCTAGTTCGGTGTGGCCATGATGTCTGAGAAGAAGGTATACAACATGTGTGTTGGTATGGTGTTGGACTTGCATGAAACCAAATTATTTGTTTTATGCAGTACTGTTAGTGTGGTGTGCTGTTTAGTTTTCTAAGTCATGGGAGGAAACAGGCAATATATTGGGATTGCAGAATGACTTGTACGTGACCTGCTAAACATGGTAGCTCAGCTTCAGTTGTAACAGCCTGCATTATCAGTTTGTACGCTTGCCTGTACTGTCTTTCAATCTTATCTCACTCACTCTCCACCCCTACTCATACATTACCAGTTCCCCTCATCTATCACTTTGCTCCTTGTGCAGGTGGAATGTTTTGATGGACTACTGTTACACCACGCCATCTGGTAATCCTAGCGATGATCTTCGATATGATCTTTTTTTTAGGTAGGTCCTGTGCAAACTCAGTGTTTTGTGAGTCTTCCTTTTAAAAAAAACCACTTATAAATCTCTCTAATAGTGGTGTTCTAAACTGCCTAAGCAATATTAGCAGGGAGGACCGAGGGCTAGGCTTACAGATAATGGGTCAGAATTTATCTTGTTTGTGAACGTAAACATAGAAGCAAGTGCAAAGTCGTAAACATTATGAAGGCAGAGAAGCAAATATCTAGAATGGGTTTACTAGAGATAACAAACACCCAAACTGAATGGCTAAACTGGCCTTTGTTTTACCAAAGGTACCTTTGTGGTGAATGACAGCGATACAAAACATCATAAGCTCCACTTCAGGAAAGCAGTTAAGCAAATAATTAAAGATAAATAGATGTTTCTGCTGTTACTCACAGTAATAACATTTACTGGAAACGAAAATTTGAAAAACATCTTGGCAGTATCTCAGATTGAATTTTATCAGTGACGATTGCTGGAGAGATACTGTCTTCATTAGGAGTTACCTGTCTATACCAGTTAGCATACTTGACTACATTTTGCTTCAGGTCTCAAGTTGCTTTGGGCACTGGAATTAAATGATATAGCTGTGTTATATGTTATAGCTGTGATGTTACAGATCAAAATATAATGTTTTTGTATGAATGCATTTCAGCACAGGACTGTGCATCCTAACAGGCAGACTGTGGCTGCCTATGTTGGACATTAGAGAACTGTGTTTTTTTCTAAGGAGCTAAAGCACTAAACTTGCTGCTTAAGTTATCTTGTTCTCAGCTAAGATCTTCAAAATGTTAATCATACAGCTGCTTATCCTAGTTTTAATCTTCTTTTTCTACAAAAAATAGCTGTGACAAGGACCCGCAGACAACTATAATTGAAAATGGCAAGAGCCAAATGGGCCGGTTTTCCTTTGAGGTGTTTCGCTTTGTGAAGCACAAGAACCAGAAGATGTCTACGGTCTTCCTTCACTGTGTGACAAAGTTGTGCAGAGCAGATGACTGTCCCTTTCTTGTGCCAGTAAGTTTCAATAGGTGGAAGTTACTGTTAATTATCTGAATATAAAATAGACACACTGGAGTTATTCTGCATCCAAATGCTGTGGAAGTTTGTATGGCACAGGATAAGGGTGACTTGTAGAGTCTGAAGTAAGAACATTTTGTGTGTCTGAAGGAATGTAAAACAACTGATGAAGAACAGGACAATGAATATTGTCATCTGGAGATGGAATAATACTAGACCTGCAAAACACAGGTTACTGAACACATGAGAAATTACCTCTTTGCCTTTTGGTCCTTGATTCATTTTTAAAAGTAACAACTCAGCTTCAGAGCTGATATTCTTCAAGGTATCCATAATCACAGTCGATGAAGATAAATATTTTAGAAGAGAAATTACAGAAAACTTAAAGCTATAGTAAGTGCAGCTATACTGACAAGGAAAACTTGAGTTTCTGATAGTGAAAAACCCCCAACCTACTACATTCCCTATATTTTATTACCACCTCCCTTATAGTTTGGAAAGTGCTATTATGAAGTTCATTAAGTTATGTCAATTAAAAAATTGTTTCATTTTAGGACCATCAGAAAGAAATATATTTTGTAAATGGAAACATTTAAGTAAACAAATAAACACAGGATATTCTGTGTTGATGTCTTCAGAATAGAGTATCACTTCCTATTGAATGACTTTCCATTTATAATTTTAAAATTCTGTTCGTTCAGTATAATTCTGATGTTTTGTATGTTATTTTATACTTTTATGTTGAACTTCTAAATAATTAATTGTTTCTATTAAGCATTTATGTTCTGAGGTTTTCAAAGTTCTTTCACAAAAAGTTGAAATTAAAGAAATGCTCTTGGTTGAACTATAGTTGAGTACCCAAGATTAAGGCAGATGATAAGTTAGAGATGTTAAAGGTGGATTCCAGGTGACAGAGTGCTGGGGATTGTTTTAGTGTCAGTCATTGCTATTTAGAACTCCATGGAAAATGTTTGAGCTTTAACTTGAGAAGCTTGCTAGAATAGGGATTGTAGCATGTTCTCTATCCCTAGTCAAACAAAACAAATTTGTTGGAGAAAACTGTCTGTAAACAAAGCTCTGGGAAATTAACTACTGAAAATTTAATATACTATAAGATGGATCTTGTACACAACAACAATGTAGTTCTGTAAACGAATTGAAGCAAAATACAACAGGAAGCCAGGCATTTATAAGATACATTTCTAGGGAATATTGCAGCTGTTTTTATTGCAAAGTAATTTAATGCATACTAAGAAATAAAATCAAAGTTGTAGTATTGCTTATAAAAGCGTTTACATTAAAGCACGAAGCACAGAAGGGCAATAAGTCCATTGTCTGAAACTGTGATTGTTTTGATTAACCGCTCAGATTTGCAGTAACAGAGAAAGAAGAGATGCTGGTGGGAGGACAACTTGGAGCCCTCAGAGCACCTCTGGCAATGCTGTAATCTCTGCTGGCCCCATCATTACAAGGAGTGGTAGGAATGAGCAAGCTTTTTCTATGGACTGATGGAATTTCAGAAACCTGGTGAAATGTTTTGCAGTTTAATATAAATTTGCAGTGACTTAGAGAAAGGGTGGATTCTCCGTAAGTTTACTGGGTATTTTTCCCCTACTGTTGGAGTCTTTGGTAGAAATTTTGAGATAATACTTCTGTTCATAGAATCATAGAATGGTTTGGGTTGGAAGGGACCTTAGAGACCATCAAGTTCCAACCCCCCTGCCATGGGCAGGGACACCTTCCACTAGACCAGGTTGCTCAAAGCCTCATCCAGCCTGGCCTTGAACACCTCCGGGGATGGGGCATCCACAACTTCACTGGGCAACATGTTCCAGTGTTTCACCACCCTCACCCTAAAAAATTTTCTTCCTTGTATCTAGCCTAAATTTGCCCTCTTCCAATTTAAATCCATTACCCCTCATCCTGCCACTGTTTGCCCTTGTAAAAAGTCCCTCCCCATCTCTCCTGTAGGCCCCCTTCAGGTACTGGAAGGCTGCTATTATGTCTCCTGGAGCCTTCTCTTCTCCAGGCTGAACAACCCCAACTCTCTCAGCCTGTCCTCATATGGGAGGTGTTCCTGCCCTCTGATCATCTTCGTGGCCCTCCTCTGGACCTGCTCTGACAGCTCGATGTTGCATTGGGGGCCCCAGAGGTGAACACAGTACTCCAGGTGGGGTCTTACGAGGGCAGAATCACCTCCTTTGACCTGCTGGCCATGCTGCTTTTGATGCAGCCCAGACACCGTTGGCCTTCTGGGCCGCGAGCGCACACTGCTGGCTCATGTTCAGTTTTTCATCTACTGACACCCCCAAATCTTTCTCTTTAGGGCTGCTCTCAAGCCATTCTCTGACCAGCCTGTATTTGTGCTTGGGATTGCCTTGACCCACGTGCAGGACCTTGCACTTGGCCTTGTTAAATTTCATGAGGTTTGCATTGACCCACCTCTCCAGCCTGTCAAGGTCCCTCTGGATGGCATCCCTTCCCTCCAGCGTGTCCACCACACCACACAGCTTGGTGTCATCAGCAGACTTGCTGAGGTTGCACTCAGTCCCACTGTTCATGTCACTGACAAAGATGTTAAATAGCACCAGTCCCAGTACAGATCCCTGAGGAATGCTACTCGTCACCAGTCTCCATTTGGACATTGAGCCGTTGACCACAACTCTATGAGTTTGGGTCTCACGTGCTTCCTCCCTACGCCAGTAAATCACCGTGGGATACTGCTATGCATATAAGGTCATTATAAAAGCCCACACACAGTGGGTTGATTTCTTTTTTTGTCAGATTTCACTGAAGATAATGGAATTTAAGGTACTGTGTTCAATGTTGCAATTTAATTTGGACAGCTAGTGAATATTCACTGTCACTTTCTAGTCACCATTTCTTCCAGCTTCACCTGTGGGGTTTTTTCTAAGTATTGCATGAAGTTAATACATGCTATGCTTAACCTTCAGCTATAAAAAAAGAAATAGAGCAAACACGCTGTAAATTCTAAACAGAGCGGGCCAAAATCTATGCTTTTAAATTCAAGGTAGAGTTCCGTGATTTCAATTTTTATTGCCAAAGTGGTTTGGTGTTGTGTTTGGTGGTTTTTTTTTTTGTTTTTTTTTTTTAATAAAAAAGCAGCTCTAAATGCAACCTGCAGTCTCTGAAAAGAATTTTTGACTGCTATTTGCAAAATAACAAAAATAAAATACTTGAAAAATGTTTAAGAAATTCAGTTTACAGATATTTATAAGTAATTGCAGTTAAGCAACTGATTTCAGCAGTCTTAGATTTAGGAAGCTGAGAGCAGGACTGAACCCTGTCTAGAAAAAATGATTCGAACACTTGAAAATAAATCTTTATGTACAAAGTGGTTGTGCAGAGAGAACAACTGGCTCTCCAGAATCAGGAACTATCTAGCGAGAGACCATTTTCAGGACAAATACTCTGTTACAAGTGACATTTCTGCAATGAAAATGAGTAGCTTTCTTCTGCATTATGCATGGTCCCAATTGAGTTGCTGCTATCTGATTGGTCAAAAAAAGTGGAAAGAACTAACTTTCAAGCTACACGTATGAGTACTTATGGGAAATGAATGGCAGATTTACTCAGATAAACGTGAATGCTAGAGGCATTCTACCTTAGGCAACGAACAGAAACTAGACAAAGCTTGTTATGTGAGCAACCCCTATTAGGTAATATACTTCATGGTTCAAATGTTGTGAATGCTATTTTTGCAATTAAAAAAACCCCCCAAAACCTCATCAATTACCTTTAAATACTGCATAACATCAAGCAAACAAAGATCTGTCCACAGATGTTCAATAATCCCAAAGAAAGGATAAACTATTTTATAATTTCTTAACTGTTGAGTGTTTTTTTTCTAAATGAAAACATGAATAGGGCTAGAAATGGAAAATAATTTTTTAGGTGTCTTCTACTTAAGATATGTAGCTGAAGCTTTATAGATGAGACATATTTTTGTGTGTCCATAGTATGTTTTTGGAACATCCCACTCCTGACAAAGGGATGGTTTGATGGGAAGTACACTGAAAAAAAAAAAAAAAGGGATTCACTTCTGAACTCTGCCATAAATTTCCTGAGTGACACTGGGCAAGTCACTTAGTCTGACTCACACTTCAATTTTCCGTCTGAAGCAGAAAGAAGGAATCAGTATTTCTTCCCCCTGTCCCTTCCCATTGTGAAAATAAGTGCATTAAAAATGTGAGGTTCTTGAATACTGTAGTCAAGGAAAGAAAAGGGGGAAGGTCATGAGAGAACTTGAACCGAGCTATCTGGTTTTGGATGAGGAGTGCTGGGGTGCAGTGCTGGCTTAGTCTGGTGTGATGCTGCATGGAGGTGCTTGTACTATTTTCAAGGCCAACTCTGGTCCAGCTTTAGATACATTGGAACAGAGCCCATCCCACCTGCTGCACTTGACTCACCACAGTACGTACCCCAGTATTAGGTCTGCAGTTGCGTAGATGTGCAGCCCCTCACTTTTCACATTTAGGGACAGGTTGCACCTGTCCCAGGGCTGTTACTGTGCGCATCGGTGTCTGCAGAGGCACCTTGAGTTAGCCGTGTCTTCCCTTTAATCTAGCCACCAGTTGTTCTGGTAACAGAGCTATTTATGCAGTTACCTTGCCAGGAACTGAATAACGCTACTGCAAGTGAGTAATGGTCTTTCTCCTGTGTATTTCTGAACTCTTATTTCTAACATTTTGTTCTTTTCAGAGAAACTTTATTCTTGTTTGTTAATCTAAAATAAGTCATTACGGGAGACACACAGAAGAAAATGTTTTAGTCTCCGTGTATAGAAACAAAGCAGGTACCTACTTGTGAAGGTGAAACTGTGTAGCTTTTGATGGATGTCTCACTTAAACTTAGAAGACAGCTGCTCAAAGCAAATTTATATGTGAGCTGTGCTTACAAGTTGCACAAAAAAAGCAAAACCAGTGACAAGAAATGTAGTTCTGAGACGGACAATGGTAAGTAAAAACTGAAGACAAAATACAAATATTTCCCTGAGTATAATGCCAGTGTGTAACCACTAAATGAAAAGTGAGCCTGGGGAAAGGGTATTTTTGTAATAATTTATGGTCAGTGATGTGTTTTTTCCTTGAAAAACTCAGGTTAATTTTTTTCCTCTACAGAACTTCTTGTAATATGATTACCAGTGAAGGGACTTGCATATAGTACTGTGCTTATGGACACATTTTTTGAGGGACAGAATAGAACTGGACACATTTTTAATTAAGAGGTTCCTGCATGAAGATGTGGTTTGTTGTTGAGGTTTTTTTTGCCACAGAATACTAAGTAACTTCATACTGGTGCGCTCATATTAAAAATGAAGCAATGTCACGTCACTGATGATGATGTCCTTGTTCTACCAGAGATGTTAAAACTAGCAGTCAATGTTGCAGGTATAGCTGATGTGCTCTGAAAATAAAGCTAGGGCTATTGGCTTTTGGGTTGCAAGGAGGGAGGGAGATAGGCAGAGGTATTTATGAAATATAATGCATCTCTGTTTTGTTTTATACAGATGAAACGCCAACCAACAATTCACAGCTTGGTAAGTTAATCAGAATTCCAAGAAACATAAGAGAGTTTGAGTGAAACAGAACTAAGGAAATGAACCATTTTGATTGAGTTCTATGCACTGAGCTGGAATTTTTTTTTCTTTTTGGCTTGTTTTTGTCATTTAAATGAGACAATACTGACATGCTATAAAGAAAGAAATTGGTGAATCTGGAATGCTGTTTAATTTGTGTACCCAGCCCCACCAACGTAGCAACTTCTAATTCCTGTGATGGAATTGAAATTAAAATCTGCTGCTATGACATATGAGGGTTAGGGAACATTTCAACTGCCAGACGCAAAATCAGACTTAAGCAGTAAAGTCTGCTCATGCCATGCAGGAGTAGAACAGCGAAGTGGTTATTATGGTGCAGTCCAGCTCAGTTCACAGCTCAAAGTCAGAAGAGCTCTGCTTCGGCTCCTTGTTCTCCTGGCATTTAATCAGACAAAGAGCCTATGGAGAAGCTGGGGCAGAACATGTGGTCTTCTAGGGCAATGAAGGAAATGGGCTGCAGGGGAGATCAGGTTTTGGGGTGCTTCTACTTTGGGCTCTTGGAGGACTTGTTTCAGCCCATCTGTTACTGTTCTCTACTGGTAACAAGGAGTAGCTGGTGACTTAGAAAGGATAGTCAGGATAAGCAGAGAGTCTGTTGGGCCGTTTCACCTCTTGCTTGTTCATAACGGGACCAAGTGGCACAAGCAACCTACCCAGTCCTCTGAACTCTAATGCTATTTGTTCCCTTCTTTTCTTAACTTAGACCACATAAAAGCAGCTACCTTTCTTTCCTGGCACGGAAACAAAGTTCTCCCTGTAGTTAATTACTCCCTGGTATCTCCTACCCATGGGTATCTTTAAAATAATAATAAAAAGCAAATTCTCCATTTGCTGCACACAGCTTGCTGTGTTAATCGCTGCTGCCTTTCCTTCCCATCCAACAAAAGCAGCAGCCCTCTCTTTCCACCCCAGCGCAAGAGCCTTTCCTGTGCCTGTTGCTGTCCCAGTGGAGAGCGTAAAGG
This sequence comes from Pterocles orientalis, assembly GCA_011057875.1. Taxonomy (NCBI): domain Eukaryota; kingdom Metazoa; phylum Chordata; class Aves; order Pterocliformes; family Pteroclidae; genus Pterocles; species Pterocles orientalis. The sequence goes on along the minus strand of WKFP01014177.1, from coordinate 245,223 downwards.
TGCATATGTGCATAGGACGTTGTAGTGGAAAGACAGACCTGTTTGGCACTGTTGAGAGACTGTAAGCAAATCTGACCTGTGCATTTTTGTTCTCCTTGCAGCTCATCCAAATGGACCTCCTTTCCAGCTCAACTCAGTTACCAGCGCACTGATTTCGGGCGTTGTCGTCCTAGGAATTACAAGCATTTTCTTTTTTGTGTGTTCCCTAGCTTTTCTGCGCAGAAAGTGGCCCAACAGTTCAGTCTTGAGTGGCATCCGAAACCCAGTTTTCAACTGAAAGTGATTATTCACTTGCACTTTTTCTTTGGGTTTGCCTTTCTTGTCCATGAAATAGGGTTCCATTAAAAAATAATATTAAGGCAACACTCCAGCTGTTCCCAGCTTCTATTCCAGCTATTCTGTATTTGTAGATTTGCTAGATGTTGTTGTTTAGCTAAGCACCATTGATACTGGTAACAGTCCTAGAAAACTATGAAAATCTCAGTTGTGTTTGTGATCAGACTGTATGACATTATGCTCACGGGTGTGCTAACAATATAGCTTATGTCCCCAGCTTCCCAGTAAGGTTTCAAAGCTGAAGATGCTGAAGGTGTGAACCTTTACAAGTATGCTGTTCTTATACAAAACCTGACACATTCAGAAACATTCATAAGTTCATAAATGCCTACTAAGATAAAGATAATTTCTATTTTGTCACAGTGTTTTTCACAAATTTGAAAAAACAATTGTGTCTCAGGAGGAACTTGTTTTTGTCTATCTTTGCTAAAAATCACCCTAGAAAGACTTAGAATAAGTGAATTTTGCTTGTTATTATTTTGGAAATGTTTTCTTAGATGTATCTTCCATTGAATTGTGGTAGTATCATGTGAAGGACATAATTTGGCTGGGTATTGTTCAATCAGTAGTTTAGGGCGAGCTGTAGTTGGTCCCAGGGAACAATGCTGCAGTCCCTGAGGTGGAAAAAACTTTTTCTGGCACAATCATTGAGTAAGAATCAGTGAGAGCTTTAAATCTAATGTTCATCAGAAAGTTAATACTGCACAGAATTGTCACATCTGCAGCCTTCAGTCAAATTCTAACCCTAGGAACTGCTCCACGGGGAAAAGGATTCCTTTCCCTCTGACACCTTGAACAGGCAAGCTAATACGAACGAGTAATGGCCAAACTTTTCCTCATACAAAATTATTTTTGGGGCACTATTTGGCAGCTGAGTAAAACTCTTGTTAATATCCTAATTTGTAAAGGCCAGTTTTGCCCCATGAGTTTTGCAGTTCTCAGATAAGGCTTTCCTTTCTACATGAAGAGTTATTTCTGTAGCAGATTTTCTGCATGGATTAGACTTCTTCACTGCATGGATCAAGAGGAGGGCAACTAGAAGGATAATACCGTACTGTTGACTCTAGTTAATTTGATAAACATCAGACTTAGACGAAGTGTGAGTGACCAGGTGCCCTCCACCAGGAGCACAGGGCAGTGGCATAGCTGTGTAGAGTAGGCAAAAATGCTGGTACTAGAGAGGCCGCCGTAGATATTAACATACATTAAGCTAGACTGGATAGATAGTTGGGATTTTGGTCACACATAGAGTAGTTAAATTTCATTTTTCATGTACTGTATATAATGGCCTAGAAACACCTCATTGATATTTATCATCATCCTGTGTTCATATCTGTTTTCACTGATGTGACACAACTGGCTAATGATCAGGGCATTTTGGCTCTCAAGACTAAAGACAAATACAGATTTGTTCTCGGTTTTCTCTGATCCTGCAAATGCTGTATAAAGGCCTGTTGTTTGCAAAGTCCACTGTCCTGTAGTGTGGTATCCCTAACAACCGATACCGTGCCTGTTTTCCTCCGGTCTTAATACCTCAGAAACAATTTTGCACTTCAGGAGTTAGGTCTGGTAACATGTAAAACATGATTGTTTAATAAAATTATTTGAAACATTTCAGAATGGATGGTTTGTCTGAACTGCTTTCCTCCCTGGGTCAAATTGTTACAGTTTTGTATGTGCTTTCAGTGACCTCATTCCACAAACATGAAAATTGGACGTGTTTTTTTAAGTCAGTTTGGTAAAAGCTTTCAATATATATAGGATAAAATAATGTAAGTATAGCTTTACTAGCTTTTAAAGGAAGGCAATAAATTCTGGAGATTTGACTCAATCTGGGGATAAATAAATTCAGATAATCTATTTTAATTTACTCATAAAGACAACCACAGAAATCCTATTAATGTAATTACTACTTCATAACCAGCAGCTTTAGCTGAAAGTTTCCAGTGATGGAAATAGCCATTACCATCCTTAGTAAGTTGTTGCAGCAGTTAATTGCTGTCTTTAGTCCTTTTTAAAAGACTGTAATGTGAACGTGCCCAGCTTAGTTTGTCAGCCATTAGAAACTGTTGTGGGTTTGTCTGCTAGACTGAGAGGGACCCTTCTTCTAACAGAAATCTAACATAGTTTGGTTAAGACAAAAAAAAGAGTGAATGGTGTTTGAAAAAAAAAAAAAAAGGAAAATCAAAAGCTGCTAATAAAATATACTTGTCCTGTTTCAATTTCTCTGTGTTTCTGGAAAGAGTTGCTTTTTGATATAAAGAAAAGTAATTTACAGTAATTAAAAAGACTTCTTGACCAAATTTTTTGAGGCTTGGGTAGCCTATTACAAAAATGGAGTTGCTACCCAATAATGTAATAAACAAAATCCTTTTCTTATGTTAGTTAAAATTTCTGGAATGTTTGTTTTTGTGAAGAACCAGATAAGATGTTCTTTGTGTAACTTTTGCTCATGTGAAAATTATTAGGTGCCAAATGGTGATCCCAAAGCAGTTAAGTCAGTGAACAGAGTTCCCAGAGTCATCTGTGAGAGTCATTAATGTGCTTGCTATGGATTGAATGTATTTGTCTCCATCATTCATTAAATGAGATAAATACCTGATCCTACTTGGTAAAGCAACATGGAGAGTCATAGGTGAAAAATGGTGTCTAAGAACAGGCTTATTCATTTGTAGATCTGACATGGAAATGCTTTATGAATGGTTTTTAGGGTTGGGTGAGTACTTGCAGTTACTATCTCACTTACAGAGTCAAACCCTACATCTAGGTGTCAGGGGTGCAGAGCTGAGTCACTGCCATATGATGGAGTAATACCTGTGGGGCTTCCCTCCCTCTCCCCCCCCCCAGACATGGACTAGTGGTTGCACATTGTCATCACAGCACTGTAACTTGTATGGCCAGAGCCGTGAAGCAGGTGGCCGGGATGGCTGCTCCCAGCCAGCCTCATCATTGTCTCCTGGTGCCTCCTAGGCTGTGGGTCCAACTCTGGTAGCACTCTGGATGTGCTTTGTAACTTTGCAAAGCAAGAGCGTAACCTTGGCGATGTTTTTGCTGTTTGTTTATGTTGCTGCACGTTCATATGGCTGAGTAGCTTATTCTACTGCATGTGAAGTCTGCACAGACTTGCTCTGGTGGCAGCACTGATTAAATATGCTAACAGAAGTGGATGAATTGTTGGGAAATCACTGAGTAACCTCCTCTCTGGGTAATTGTGTTTGCTTCCCCAAACAAAGGCAGAGGAGGCAGTGTTATGATCTCGGGTATGAGAGCGGCAGCCCCTACAGAACAAGCTGTCGAGATGTCAGGTTGCAAGGAAGAGACATGGCTTTATTCCCTGTCTGCAGTCACCCAGCCTTCAAAGGCTGGTGAATGTGTCATGTAGCAGGAATTGATAATGCTGTATGGTATCTACAGGGCAATCACCCCTGTTCTTGGCCGGTTACACTCCAGGGCAGTTGGTGCATAATGTAGGCTCTGTACTATAACCTAGGAAGGACGGTGTCATTCTAGGGAAATGTGCTTTGATACTGAGCTTGCAACAAGATCACAAGTGGACAGACTAAAAGCTTAGGCAGTCACATACTTTCCTCTTGTATGGATCACTTCTGCAGCAGGAATGAGTGTTTTGCTTCAGTGGCTTTTTGATGTTCTCAATACCGTCATCTGGGAAAATCTTTTATTAGTTCTTGCAGAAGACTGCACTGGTACACTGGTCAGATAAGAACTTCTTTCTGGGAGCCTTTATTAAATTAATTGCACTTAATCAAGATGGTTTTGGTCTGTCAGGCCAAATCTGTCTGTATGGCTTGTGCCTTGGCTCTTAAATTAGTGTTAAACTCAGACATGCTTTGAGTTTCAGACACTAATTTTAATTCTTTAGAGTAGAAATTGCCATGAGCTCATGATGCTGCTTTGTCTTTTCAGATCTGCAAGTTCTTTAAGCATGTTAGGTTCTCTCCAGCCTGAACAAACTCTATTCCCTCAGTCTTTCCCCACAGAGCAAGTGCTTCAGCCCCTGACAGTCTTGGTGGCCCTCTGTCAGACTTGTTCCAGTTTATTGATGTCTTCCTTATATTGGGGGGACAAAAAAAAATGACACAGTATCTAGATGTGGTTCAAAAAGTGGTAAGTAGTGGGGGACAGTTGCTTCCCTGAATCTAATGGCCGTGTTCTTGTTCATACAACCCAGGACACCGTTGACTTGCCTCGCTGTCAGGGCCCGCTGCTGGCTCCTGGGCAGCCCGCTGTCCACCAAGATCTCCAAGTCCTTTTCAGCAGAACTGCTCCCCAACCAGTCAGTCCCCAGACAGTATCATTGCAGGTGTTATTCCCACGCAGGTGTAGAACTTTCTTGTTGAATTTCATTAAGTTCATCCTGTCAGCCCATCCCTCCAGCCTGCTCAGGTTCCTCTGAATGGCAGCACTGCTCTTGAGTGCATCAACTGATCCCACTAATTTGCTGTCATCTGCATCCTTGACAAGTGTGTACTGCCACATCCCAAGGTCCTTGATAAAGGCATTAAACAGGATAGGTCCCACATAGACCCCTGCAGTACTCCATTTGTTGCTTGTATCCAGGTAGACAGGGACCCATTAGCCATTAATGTCTGCAATCAATTATCCAACAAAATTTTTACCACCTACCTGTTCACCCATCCAGACCATAATGTTGTAACTGAAGCGGAAGAACGCTGTGGAAACCTTGCTGAAGTTGCAGTGAATTATGCACGCTGTGCACTCGGTCATTGATTCAGTCATTTTGTCAGGTTGGTTAAACACCATTTTACCCTTGGTAAATCCATCGTTGCTTTTCCCAACCACCATCACCTCCTCTGTGTGCCCAGAAATACGTTCCAAGAGCACTTGCTGCATGATTGCTCTGAATCCTGAAGAGCACTTGGGATTCAACCCAGGAGGCTGAGTGTTGCCACCTGCAAATAGCTATGAAGCTTGTGTTTGAAGTCTGTTTCCCGTTCACCAGTCATCACGCTGGCCTGCAATCGCTACCGTTCCTAAGAAAGAGACTGTTGCTGTCACTTCAAGATTAATGTTCTGCTGAGCATGTATGGTAGGGACAATGATGATGCTACACAGCAAAGATTGTTTTATTTGTTTATTTTTAACCAGGAAATTACATCAGAAATCCAATCCTGATAGGCTAAAGTTACAGAGTAAAGCATTAAGAAGCTATGCTCAAGCGTGGCGTGCTTTCTTAGGAAGGCCCTTATTTTCCATGGAGCCTCGTTTGGCAAGGCACAGGATGAACAGTGAACTAGGGTAGTTTCAAATAATGCATGAAAAGGAGGTTACTGCCTAGTGGAGCCCTGTCTCCTTTACTGAAGAAGTTACAGTCTGCAATGGGTGAGGGAGGGAAGTGCTTTAAGAGATGGTGATCACATTATTAAACTGATTGATTCTAGTCTGCCGATTTAGACAGTGCTTCTGGGTCAGTCTCTTGTTGGACATGGATGGGTTGAATTGATGGACTGAATTGAGGTCGTGCTCTTACCTTAATTCTTAACCTTCTTCCCAAATCCTCTCTACTCAGGCCAAAGCCTTAACCCTTGGCATCATTATTGCTGAACAGCTTTCCACCACTGTGGGTGTCTGACATTCCAACTTTGCCTGCTTCTGAAGGACTCCTTGGTGCTATAACCTCTGTGCTGTCCATTCCCATAGTTCTTGCTGCTCCCTGGCTGGGTGGGGTGGGTGTCTGCCTTCTCTCATTCCTGACCTCAGCTTGCCTTGGCTGCAACTTTTCTGTTTCTGTCCGGGCAGCCTAGCTTAACTCTAACCTGTAACCGTGTGGGAGCTGTGTCAGTGCTACCCCCACTGTGTTTCTGGTTCCCTCCTGGGATGGGTGTGGTTAAGCCCAACTTCTCTTGGGTGGCTCTTGCCTTCTCAATTTCTGTTTACCTGTGATAGGGCACGTAGGACCTCTGGTTACAGTGATGAAAGTATACAGTGACTAACAGTCTAGAAAATGAGTTCTTGTTTTGGTAAATGTCAAACTTAATGTTCCTCCAGGTAAGTCTTGAGCAAATAAATCTTGATGCTCAATATATTGAGCATGCTCTGCTGCTGTCATCATACTGGAAAGAAGAAATACTAGTGTTAAGAGGAAGCAAAAAACGTTAAGTAACAGCAAAACCTTGTGCTAATATTTTTGCACTTCCCTCATAATTAAAAATAAACCAAAATCTATGTGCTTCTGTAGGTTTTTTTTGGTGTATTCTGTTTTGGACTGGAGTTGTGCAGAAATGTCAGTGTTACACTCTGATTTACATGGTTGCGAATCCATCATGAAGGCCCTCTATGGTTAATAAAGTAAAGCAAGCTAGACTCTTGTGTTCTCAGAGGGCATCCCTCTTATGAGCTCCTCAGCTGTTTGTTCATATGATTTGTACGGGTTTGCTCTTATGCTGCAGAAGCTATTTGCTATTCTCATTGTTTATGAGTTTTACAGTGGAAGAAACCTGGACAGAGACTTTTATCCTGCTTCTTGTTTCTGTGGCTATGATTTGACTGGGTTAATTTTGCTTATAGGTGTGTTGGGGCTGCCAATAATCTCTTTTAAGGTGGGTGTGGAGATCACTTGTCTTTGCCTGCCTGCAGACAAAGAAGCTGAGCTTTGCTGCCGTCTGGAAACAGCTTCTCCCCGTGAGAAATACCTTTGTAATGATTACAGGCAGTGAATATACAACAGAATAGCTAACTGTATCTGTTGATTTAATGTGCTGGAAACAGTTCAGGCTCTCACAGATTTGCCTCAGAAGCAGTTCCCATTTGAATTGCTGAAAGAAACATTGAAATAGGTGTATTTTATAGAGAGACGTAAATTTTGTGTACGCAGTTCCTTTTCCTTTGAAATTTTAGTTTATGACCTCAGAAGCTCTCTGAAACCTCTTTCCTTCTCTAACATTCACCTTTCAATACCTTCCTCAGCATTGCTGAAGCAGAGTTCTTCACCCTCTAACTTCTGCCATAACCCGCTGGTGTCTATTACGGTTACAGTGCTTCTGTTTCTCTGCTATTTTTAAAGCTTATAGGGACAGTAGGAAAGGTATCTATGGAGGAAAATAATAAACAGCAATCAGAGGTTTTTTTTGTCTGTTAATTTTTGCAATACATCCTTGACTAAGTACTTGCTAAGGTATAGCAATCATAGCCAGGATTGTCAAAGTAGCCTTTGGGTAGGTTTTTCTTTGAAAAAAATTTGTGTATTCTTCTAGGTTGGCTGAAGCATCTCTTATGTCTTCTTGGACTTTAGAGCGTGCTTTATCTGCATTTTGTTTTTATTGGGTGACTCGGCTGGTCAGGGTTTCTTCCAGTAAAATATAAATGTGGAGTACTAGTGCACAGAGAACACATGGACTGTGAAGGTTGTGAGGAGAGCTTAAAAACCAAGTTGTTTGTTCCCATTTTATTTATTCAGTCATTTGAAGAGTTACACTACTTTTAAAATCAAGGAGATAGAAAGATGTTCCTGTGAGATAAAGCACACCTCTCAATGTCATGTGCCCACTCGTTTTGAGGTGGCAGAAGAGGTTCGGATGTGGTGGTGGTGTCCAGGTTTGGTTGGTATCCAAACAGGATGTTTGGGAAGGTGAGTTAGCTGGGACTCATGCATTCCTCAACTACAGGATCTGGCATCTCGTTGGGTGCCGAGTCCCACTCACTCGAGACAAGCCTGTGCAATCCTCAGTTGAAGGATTATTTACTGATGTGGTAGCATCTGCCTGGAGTAAGTGACTGTGCACAAAGCTGAGGTACAAAGTTGCAGCTTGCAAACTGTGCTGTGGTAGCTGCCCATCTTCACTTGCTTCCAGGGTTGGGTAAGACTCCTGATATGGGGTAGCTACCAAAAGATAACTAACTAAAACATAGTCTTAGTTACTGCCCAACTTAGTGCGTAACTTCCTCCTGGAGCAACGGGAGGACGACCGCCCACTTTTCAGAGGGCGGAGTGCACATCTTCTGCCACACTGAACAATACCCATTTGTCTCAGAGAATCTTCCTTACAGCATATCCCAAAGGGAGGCAATGTTTAACCTTGTGGGTTGGATAACAACAGGAAAGTAGGAAGGAGGCAGAGTTAGGATCAACAAACAAGAAGAAAAAGAGGTTTTGCCAGTGAAAGCTGAAAATGTGTCAAGCCCAGACAGTTTTCCTGAATCCAGACTGGAGTTGTCTTAAGGATGTATTGCAGCACCTTCCCTGCATGGACACATCAGCTAGATGGCTTATAGCCCTGGAAAACAATGATTTAAAGTTTGTTTATTTTACTGACTAAGGAGTAAGGTGTAACACCAGTCAGCTAGCAAATATTATGATTGATACACAGCTACAATCAGATTTTAACAGTCGTGATATTTTGTTTCCAAACCAGCATGTTTCCAAGTCAATACAAGCCAGCATGAGGGGCTTACAAGCTGCTGCTGTTAGTTTATGGCAACGTTAGTACATTTAATCAGGCGTCACAAAATGGGAATCGTTCAGGTTAGTATACTTAATGGTGTGGTGTCAGCGGTGTTGGTGTGGGCTCCTTCCTGTTAGCACTTCTGATAGCACTGGCTGTGTGAGGTAGTTTCTTGGCGTAGTGTTGGGGAAAACATCTCTCTTACAGTTGTCACACTTCATATCTAGCAGTAAGGAGAAGACCCATAGTGCTATTAAAGATCAACATTAAAAAAAAAGTGTGGCATATCAGGACTTTATATATCTGGACATAAAGAGATGGCCTAAAATTCTGGACCTTATCTCTTGTCTTCTGTTAAAAGATGTGAAGCTGCTGTCCTCCAGTTTCTGATGACGGTTCAATTCCTCTCTCTTGTTGGGACTGGCTTATCCCATGAACGGTGGGAGAAATTGGAGCCCTGCAGCTTGTATTATCCATCTTGGTATTTTATATCATGTCTGTCAATCATTAAAGTATTGAACAAGGCCGTTTCACATCCCCCAGATGAGTTCTGAGAAAATGACTTTGTGCTGCAGAGTAGTACTATGTTTGCCTTTATAATGCTGTACACTGTACTACAATATGATGAGATTCTTTTATCTCATAATATGGCACCATTATTTACTTTTTCCATGGCCAAAGGCCAAGCAGATGACCTTTGTTGCCTGTGTAATAAACTCCTTGGTAGTGGCAAGAAGGAATAAGTTGCTTTTTCAGGGGTATTAACTGAGCAGTAAAAAAGCCAGCAGCAAGTGCAAATAGATGTGTTTCCTTTTATATTAAATACTTTTATTCTCTTTAGAAAGAGGAAAACAAACTTAGGAATCACTTTGCAGTATTGAACAGCACCTTTTTGACTAAAAGTCCTTATGTGTCTGTAGCTAGAAAGTCTTTATGCTTAGGCCTGTCCTTCTAAAATCAGCCCTGGAGCAAACCGCTTTCAAGGTGGGGTTCCCCTCGGCTTAGAGGAAAGGCAGGAAAGCCTCTGCTGCAGTTGGAGCCATTGAGAGCAACTGTCAAATACCAGAAATTGACAAGAAAAGAAAAAATCACTTTCGCTTCTGTGATCTCCTAGTCTGGGATCCTCAGGGTTTGGCTCCTCTCTGCTTGCAGGCAGGTATGGTCAATAAATAAACCGTACATGGCAGTGAATGCTTGTATGGTGCTGGGGGTGTTCCAAGGCAGAGGCCCACACAGTCTTCTGCGTTGTCATCTGAAGGGATGCATTTAAAGGTTGTGATTTCAGACTTCATAAGGCCCCTATCAGTCAAGGCAAGCAGGGGTTCCTTGACAGATCTTACTCAATGAATACAGATTTATGGTTAATTAGGTACTTCCTTTAGATTTTGACCATCTGCTATCCATCATCTGCCAGATATGTGCTTTGTATCTTTATTAATAATGAGTCATGACTTGTTGATGTGCTTATGTGCAGGATGGGCTGGTCTGCACGGGCTCATTTTGTGCCCTGAGTAGTGAACTTGGGAGCTGCTGCTCTTGGTGTTCTTGTTCTGCAGGGAAGCAGGGAGGTTAAGGCGCTGCCTTGCATCTTGCTTGCACAGCTCAGGTCTGGCCACGGTTTTTCAGGTCAGGTATCCTGCCAGAGGGCAAGGGGGATGTAGCGTCGCTGTTAGGTTAGTGTTTTTCCAGAGGTGCTGCCATGCCATAGGTTAAAAACAAAACTGCTAGAAGTCTAGTAGCTCCAGCAGTTTTTCGACCGTTCTGTTTCAAATTGAATTCCTGTAACTGTCTCGTCCCTGCTGGTTTTCTCTGCCCTATGTTCTTGTGGCTCACAACCTGTGAAGTTACCAAAAGAAGCAAAGAAAGCTTTTTTGTTCTCAGGACGCACCTCTGTACACCTTAGAAAGTTCACTTAACTGTTTACGTATGAGACTTAAGCAGTTTTACTTTGCTCTGGCCTGATTTTTCAAATGATTTACTGAGCACTCAAACTCCCTTAACTTTACAGGAAGCTGGGGCAGATGACATCTCAAAACTATCAGAGCAGTAATCCTTTTGTACTCAGATTAAAGGGGTGGTCACTGATGGTGACTTTCAGATGCCACAACACAGACCCCTAGTGACATTCTAGACATGTTGGAATGTTCTTCCTGGTCTCTGGCTTCCACTCCATGAAGATGAGTGTCTCCTTTAGGTCGTGTGGCAGATGTCTTGCTCACCCTAGTATACTATAAATCCGTGCTGAAGTGCCTGAACTGTTGACTAGCTCTTTGTTCGTATGATTTTTGTTCAGTGGTTGAAGGGCATCATGAGCAGATACTGTCAGTTCTGAGCTTCAGCTCAGTGAAGGGTACTGATGACATATATATATTCATCTCTCAAAGGACATCAGGACAGGCAGTATTGGAAGGGCTACATATACGAATGTCAGGGGACATGGAAAGCACTCGTTATTTACTTTGGAACAGAAAATGAGAGATAATTCGGTGTTAAGCACTGTTGACATGAAAAAACATGCAGAGCACTCCCGCGCTGTTCTTGTTCTCCCCTCTTGTATTTATTTGTTTATTCCAGAGCCAATTAGAATGCCTTTGGCCTCTTTAACCTGCAAGTCTGTAGTGTGCTGTGGAGAACCTCCAGGAGCAAGGAGATACCTAAAGCAGAATGGCAATGAATTTTTGGCTGATAAAGTGCTACTGCATGTGCCCTGACACAGAGAGCCAATTTGCAGAAATTTCTACCTTGTTACCAGGTATGGTTGTAACGAAGAAGTTCTCAGAATCATCATTGGACTACACAGAGCAAGTACCTGCTAAACTCTGAGCTCCTTAGAACATAAGCAGAGAGCCACGAGGACTTTGTGTAATAATCTCTTGTTTGGTTTGATTTGGTTTCTTATGTTAGTCTGCCCTACCTAGAAAGAAAGTAGATGATGCACATGTGAGCTTATTACATTTAATAGTTTTCTCCTATTTTTGGTGTCCTCTGTGAGAATGGCAGGGGGGAAACCATATGGTGCAGAGACCTTTTAATATCGTTGGATGTCTTCTGTGAAGCAGAGAGCAACCTCTCTCTCCACACAAGACGAGACAGGAATATTGCTTTATTTGTAAGATAATGGGAGGTGAAGGGTTGGAGAAGGAAAAAACCTCAGCATGATAGCATAGATTTAATTCATGCTTAGGAGTAAAAGTGAGGATATTGTATAAGAAAAAGGAAAACATCTTGGGGATCACAGAATCACAGAATGTTAGGGATTGGAAGGGACCTGGAAAGATCATCTAGTCCAATCCCCCTGCCGGAGCAGGAACACCTAGATCAGATCACACAGGAACTCATCCAGGCGGGCTTTGAATGTCTCCAGAGAAGGAGACTCCACAACCTCTCTGGGCAGCCTGTTCCAGTGCTCTGTCACCCTCACTGGAAAGAAGTTTTTTCTCATATTCAAGTGG
>WKFP01014177.1:206702-231405 GCA_011057875.1 Pterocles orientalis | reverse complement strand
CCTGCTGTCCACCAGGACCCCCAGGTCTCTCTCCCCTACACTACACTCCACCAGGTCAGTACCCAACTTATACTGGAACCTGGTGTTGTTCTTGCCCAGATGCAAGACTCTACACTTGCTCTTGTTCAATTGCATGAAATTTTTCCCCGCCCAAATCTCCAGCCTGTCTAGGTCTCGCTGGATGGAAGCACAGCCTTCTGGCGTGTCAGCCACTCCTCCCAGTTTTGTGTCATCAGCAAACTTGCTGAGGGTGCTCTCTACTCCCTCGTCCAAGTCGTTGATGAATATATTCAATAGCCCTGGTCCCAGTATTGAACCCTGGGGGACTCCACTAGATACAGGCCTCCAACTAGACTCCATCCCATTCACCACAACTCTCTGGCTTCTTTTCTCCAGCCAGTTCACAATCCATCTCACTACCCAATCATCCAGATCACACTTCCTTAAGTTTAGCCACGAGGACACTGTGGGAGATGGTGTCAAATGCTTTACTGACATCGAGATAGACCACATCTACTGCTTTACTAACTTCTTAGTACTTTAATATTGAGGCTATTTGTGTCAATAACTTACTGCTACGTAACAAATTTGCAAAAAGTTCAAGACAGTGATCTTTTGGCTGCTTTTCAAATCAATAGGAATAAACGAGGCATTTCAACAGTTATTTTTCCATTGAAATAAAACGACATTTCACCCAGGAATAATTTCATGGAAATAGGCTGCTACAATTAGAAGTAATGTCGATTAGTGATGATCCATTTCACAAAATCTTCCCCCAAAACAGAACAGACAAAAATCTTTCTCCCCAATAAAAATGCTCCCACAAAAACGATCTTTCTGTTTGTGCTTTTTCATTTGAATAGAGAAAAAAATCAATTTGATGTTAAAGCTTTTCTGTTTAGAAAAAAAAATCTGCCCTCAACAGAATCAACTACTGGAAAAGCTATTTTTCTGCCAAGAGGCTGCATCATTAAACTGGGAATTAGACAAATGAGATCCTAATGCGTTTTAATAAAAACAATATATTTCTCCCCTCATTCTAAAACCCAGTGGTCTTCTATATTTTTTGTACTTTGGCTACCGGCTGTGTGGAGCTCAGTTATAATTGTTCACCTTATAACTTCTTCTGACACTTATACCTAGAGCAGAGTGTGTTACAGGAATGTGTTCTGAGTGCATGAAATATTTTGTAGTTATTCTAGAACTCTGTTCAGGATAAATGAAGGTAGTTTTGAATGGTTCTTCAAACACTGAAAATATGAATCCGTTATGCATTTTATGCATATTATGCATATCTTGCTATTCTGCGTTGTTCCATTAAAAATATGCATTTTGAAAAATAATGGCAGTATGTAGAAATAGCATTTCTCTACCTAACAATTCTGTTCCCTGAGTGTACTGAGCCTTATTTATTTCCTTTTGTGAGTAAGACTGAGTGTTACGACTTTTATTTCTTTTACTTTTTTTACTGGCACCTAACATTGAAGAAAAAAAACCAGAGTGCTGAGCCAGATTCTTGTCTCACCCCTGCACTGTCTGTTTGAGCCATTTCCCTGAATTCAGCATTCAGGATTCTTCCTGATGATGTATTAGCCCAGGACAACTTTCTGGCCTTTGGGCACAGAGCTGGGTTTGGATGCCTACCATCCAGATGCAGTGAAAGGCAAGGGAAACTGGTGAAAGGGGAACTCTTCCATCTTGTGAATAAGCCATGTTTATTTTGTGAATCACATTTAGATGTGAATGCCTCCTACTTAATTTTTACAGAAGTAGTTTTTCAGTTTTCCCGTCTGCATGCAAGAGGTACTAAGCTACGCTTCCTAGCTGTGCTAATCGATATGCACCATCCCTTTTCACCTGTTTGACATTTCCTCCCGCTTGTCTTCTGTTGCTTAAGCAAATCAGTTATTTGATATCCCTGCTGCATTTTTGGCTTTTCTGTTTAATGTGTTGTGGTTTGGTGTGGGTTGTGGGGTTTTTTTGTTGTTGTTGTTGTTGTTGTTGGTTTTTTTTTTTTTCCCCCCCTGATATGCACAGCTCATGTAAACTCCTCAGGATTTGTTTCCTTCTGTAACTTTATTAGTGTTTCGTGCAGGATGAAATGGAAAAGCTTTCAAGTAGGAAACAAGTCCACATACTGACAAAGTAATGTGGATATTAAACACTGCACAAGAAATACTAGTGAATTTTTTAATTCTTCTGAGTGGAGTTGGCATTCCAGTGGGAGGAAGGATTTAAAAAACTGTTGCTGATTGTGAAGTGAGCAAACATTGTGTGGGGGAAGCTTTGCCACTGCTGTTTCCCATTTCTTCTTCAATTTTCACTTTCAGAGTACTTTGCACATGGTTAGATCAGACACCCGGCAGCTCCTTGTCCCCTGTCTTTCCCTTCTGCTTCTGCTACAGGCAGTCCTCCAGCAGAAACTGCAGCCATGAGCTCCTGGCTGTCAGCGCCTTTCTCTGAGCTATGGCAGGGGCTACAGATGTGGCCTGCTGCTCCCTTCCTCAGCAGGCTTCCTCTTTTCTGGTGGCTGCTCTGAGGGAAAACACCAAGATAGTGATTTCCAAAACCTCTGCTCCTCTGCAGCCAAGAGGACCATGCTAAAGGAGCCTTGGCTATGTGTGGTGGAGTGTGCTCCTCATTACAAATAGAGACAGAGGTTGGGCCACGAAGGCAGGCAAAGTGTGCCGGTGGAGAGCATATTGAGTGCATTGATCCGTCACGTCGGCAGGCTTAGCCACGAGAATTCATGTGGTGAATGTAGTGCTGGTCTTTCAAAGAATTGTCTGAACTTCCTTGTTTTTCATTTTCCATATTACTCTATATGGTGATGAGAGATGCTGATGAATTAAAAGTGGAGCAGAACTGGAAGGAAAAACGAAACCCCAATATTTTGCCTGTAGACCTACTGGTAGTATTCATGGATTTGAGTTCATGTAGTAGTGGTCGGCAAGGGCATGTATGGAGTCCACTGAAGTATTTCCCTTTATTCATTGGAAGGCAACCCCGAAGATCAAGTGTGCACTCAAAGGGCTGCCTGTCAGTGTGATCGAGACACTGGGCATAGCCTTCAGCTGTGCCTGGGGTGCCTGTGCAAGCGCAGACAAAACGCAAAGGTGAATTTTAAACATTTCCCTCCCCTGCTTATGGGGGCAGTGAAGGTCAAGACCAACCTTAGACTTAAGGTTGAGTTGCCACAGGGCTGCTCACCCTTTTCTTACTCGTCCAAACCACAAGTGCTGCAGATTTGGTTCCATCGCTGCTAAGATAGGTGAGGCTTTGTGACCAGTGTGTATCTGTCTCGCTCACTGGATGTTGGTGGACAGGGGAACTCCTCTGACATGATTTGTAGTTTCTATGGTTTTTTAGAATCTTTTCTGCTTTGTTTTCCAGAGATGCTGACTTGTATAAAATATAACACTACTTTGTGCAGTGAGTTATAGAACTTTTGTTTGTTTTTACATGGAGTCAGAGGTGAAGCTCATGACTTGCTTTGTCTGTCATGCTTCATCTGTCACAACAGAACAAAAAATATTTCATGGTCTTGATTCAAACTAAATATAAGCATGGAAATTGCCCACTAATTACCATCAATGTCAAGTAATTTTCTCCTATACAGTAATTATATTTGTTTATTATGCCTGTTTATTGCAGTCTTCCGGCCAGTGCTCATGATCAATACCCATAAAGGAAGAGGATTGTCGTTGGTTAAGAGAGAGAGAGTTAATTTTTTTTTCCTTCTCTTCATAAATAGTTAGCAAGAGCTATGTTTTGGATTTCTGCTCAGGAGAAAACTGATAAGAAGGAATGTTTATAGTTATTGCCATACTTTCAAGGACAAATACATTCAGCCTCTCTCCCCTCCACGGACAGAGGGGGGTGGGAGACACAGTCCAGCTTCTAGCTTGGGATTTGCTTTTAGGTCAAGATTGAGAAGCAGACCGACCAATTATTCCATCCCATGCACGTCATACCCAGTATATAGGTGAGGACCCTTCCGGGAGATCTCTCTTTCACTTCCCTTGGGATCTGGATCATCTCACTTTGGGTGCCTGTATTCGCTCTCCCAAGGCCTTTTCCCCCCCACAGACGCCATTAGCTCTCGGCCCGGGATGCTCGTTATCTCTGTTCCGTGAGTTTCGGGATCCTCCCTCTCCGGGGGGATCATTAGCTTTTTTTTTTTTTCCCCCTGCTTTGGTCAGCTCTCAGCCTGGGACGCTTGGGCTGTTATCTCCCTTCCATGAGTGCCTCCGGGAGCGGCGCACCCCCCCACCCCCCCCTTTTCTCCCCCCTTTTTTGGGGCAATCGTGAGTGCGGTTTCTGAGGATCATCAGCTGGCAACAGGCTGAGCCTTTTGGAGGGGGCAGTATCATTGTGTATCACCCATTCCCTCCCTCCTCCGGGGTCATTGGCTGGGAGTGGGCTGGGCCTTTGGTCATCAGGTGGGGAGGGGCAGTATCACTGTGTATTGCATTGCATATTTTTATATAGTATTATTTCCAATATTATTGTAGTTTAGTTATTAAATTTTCCTTATCTCAACCCATGAGTCCTTTTTTTTCCTTTACCCCAAAAACTGGGATACACATTTAGCAAAAGCCGCTTGGCTAGTCAACACTAGAGGATCTGCCAATTGGGCTGGTTCTGCCCAGTCAGAACCTTTTCAATTTACCTCTTTAATTCTCTCCCCTATCATTGGGTGGGGGCAGGGACTGTGTGAGCGGGTGTGTGTGGTTTGGCACCCAGCCAAGGGCCAACCCGCCACAGGATGTAGAAATTTCAGGGTCTGACTAACAAAGCTCAGTCAGAAGTACTATAGCTTAGTCCAGCCTGAGAAATACAACATGATAGTATTTTCAGTTTTGTTATCCTGTCCTAGATTCTCAGACACAAAACTATCTTGGGTATCTGAAGGTCTTTAATTTGTGAAATAGCGTAAGTATATAAAATTGGTATAGGTTGTAATTCTATTTTCACTTGCTGTCTTCGGGTGCAGCTCTGAACGTGAGGCTCCCTGCCCACTCCTAGTCTTTTCTCAACGGACAGTTTTGCCAGCTCTGTGTTGCTATACATCCATTGATTCTTGTTATTGCAAAAAAAGAGTCACATTTTCTGGAGCTGTATGATTAGGTGAGATTCTCAGGCTTTGTTTAGAAAGTTCTTGATCTTTTTTAGTGGTGGAGAGGATTTTGAAAATGTGATCTCCAAGGGCTCAAAGGCTGAAAGAATGAATGTCAGAGGTATTATTTTCAAATTTCATGCATTCTGATATCTGATGTGGCTTTTTATGGCTTGAAGAAGGCATTACAGCCTTAAAGTACCTGACCTAGTTGCCATTATGATGAAAAGACAATTATTTTTGCTGCACTAGCAAAAAGACAAGTTGGCACTGAGGTGCCTGTACCTGCATTTTTGGTGCAAAATTAGTGTCTGCTGCGGTTGTGGAGCCACAGAATCCTGCACCAGTGTGGAAGGCTTTTCCTCCCTGCTTTGCTGGTTGCTTTGCATGAACTGTGCTGGATTTGGGAAACAGTGTCCTCACATAGGTGAAACCCAGGACTGAAAAAAGGTGGTATACTTAACACCTCATGCTATTATAGATCATAGAATGGTTTGGGTTGGAAGGGACCTTAAAGATCATTGAGATCCAACCCCCCTGCCATGGGCAGGGACACCCTCCACTAGACCAGGTTGCTCAAAACCTCATCCAGCCTGGCCTTGAACCCCTCCAGGGATGGGGCATCCACAGATATAGTGGGATGTATGCATTTACTTGTTAGCTTGGTGAATCTTGGTTATATTTTTCTCATCTCACTAATGGAACCATTTCCTTCCCCAGTGCCTCCCAAACATGGTCTGGGAAAGTGTCCAAGACCAAGTGAAATTCTGACCTTCAGTCATCTAATTGATGAGCAGCTTTTGTGGTGCTGGTGCTAACAGAAGTGATTCAGGGCCCTGCCTGACTCTTTGGGAGAAGGCTTGATTTGGAGAAGAGGTCAGATGTGGGCTTTCCTTTTTGTTTACCCACATGTGCACTGGGGTCAAAAGTAGTTCCTCATGGTTCAATGTGTGGCTCATACTCATTTCCATGAGGTGGATCTTCTGTGACCGAAGTCTGGTTTGTTTCAGAAGGTTTCATGTGTAAAGCAGTTCACAGCCTGAACTGGTTTAATCTGCAATGTTCAGAAAACTTTCACCGGAGTCCCCTGAAACGTGAGAGTCTGAGCCCTAACTGAGGGTAAGTCCCAATGGCTATTGAGAGCTGGCTAAACGTACCCCTTGAGGTGGTAGAAAGAGGGATGGTCCGGAAACTATTTAGGCACAGGGGTACAGAAGCACAGAGAAGCTGTGGATGCCCCATCCCTGGAGTTGTTCAAGGCCAGGCTGGATGAGGCTTTAGCAACATGGTCTAGTGGAAGGTGTCCTTTGGGGGGGGGGGTTGGAACTCGGTGATCTTTAAGGTCCCTTCCAACCCAAACCGTTCTATGGTTCTATAGCAAATAACTTTTGCTTAGAGACTTTTCACAAGGACTAGGACACATTTACACAACAAAGCATCCAAACAGTTTCCATAGCACGGCATTGTTCCACAGCCTTGGAGCCCAGGCACAGCCGCTCCTGAGCACTGTGTGGCTGCTGAAGTAGGTGTGCCCTCCAGTTCCTTTGAAATCCCAACTTTCGGCTTTATAAATCCCTTGGTGATCCTTGTAAGAAAATGCCTGTGTCAGAGCAAATTATTATTACTACTGACATGATAATAAAAGGTGAAATCAGACATTGCTTAGAAAATTGAATTCCTGCTACAAAATACCACTGTCAGGGCTGGGCTTTACACAGTACCTGCATTTGCTCATTTAAAGTAGTACATCATCTTCAGCTCTACAACTGGCTTTCGGCTCTTTTCTTTCCCCCCTAATAATTGGCAAATGATGGGATGTGATTACATGGCCATTTACGGTACTTATTAGCATTTCATTTATAACATTATCATATAAAACTGACTTAATTGCCCTCTGGGTGTAAACATTTAAATTTTGTAAATGGCAGCTCCATTCACTTGCCTGCCACTGAGGAATACAGTATATTACTTCTCAGAAAAGAAAACACAAATTTGTCACGGACGGCTACATCCACTGTACGTGAAGAAGAAAGAGCTTAAAAAGAGCTTAAAAAATGCTATGGCTCCTTGGGAGTAAAGACAAAGATAACAACATAATTTGCATTCAAATATTTGCATATATGGTACAGTAATTTGGCGTGGCTCCTTTGGTTTTTATCTCGTAGGGGAGAAGGACTGTCATTTTTCTATTTAGTATCCTAAAAATCACAAAGTTTAGCACTGTAAAAAGTCTTTGTGAGAGCATCCATAGCCTTGCCACTGTAGAATTGTTCCCAATAGAGTATTTATTGGTGCTTTGCCAAATCTGCATTTAAATATACCAATTGATAGCTTGGTATTCATTTCTGTCAGAGAGTATTCTAGAAGCTAAGCAGTGATCTGTCTAAGGCTTTTTTTCTTCTTCTTCTTGTTTAGTCCTAAATTCCACTCCAGTTCTCCCTCTGTTCTTACCTGGTCTGTTGCCTATGTGCTTATTATTATTGAAGGCTAAGGGTCTTTTACAGCCATAACCAAGAGGCAACAGCAATGAGCTAATAATCCTAAAAATATATATATATATATATATAAAAATGATTGGAGTAATTTTTGCAGCTGGAGGAGGCTGGAGGCATTTTGGCAGGGTGGGCAGAGCTCATTTGACCGTGGTGGGCTGGGAGCAGTGCAGTAGGCGATGCTCCCCGTGGGCTCTGGGGTCAGAGGAGAGCTGAGGAAGACTGTGGGGCAGGATGGGGAGCCGGGAGGCTCCCTGGAGGGCTGGGAGGATTTGGTCACAGATTAACTGTTTACTTTGTTGGAGTTTAGTGGGAGCAAAGGGAGAAGAAGTCTGCAGGGCTGGTGGGATCTCAGCAGCTTTGGGGGAGTTGTGGCTGACTGGGTATCAGTGTGGGTTCTCTCTGCTCCTGAAGCCAACCCCTACTCCTGTCCTGAGTATGGGGAGAAAAAGTTGTGTCTGGAGAGGTGAATAGTCAGGGCTACACCAGAGGCAGCAGCACACCTGAAAAAACAGGCATTTCGCTCCTGTGGTGTTGGGGGCAAGAGTCACCCATAGGACTCCTCAGGAAAAGGCTGCACAGATGAGGGATTGTGAAAGACTGCTTGCAGTAGAGGAGCAATGCCTCTCCTGCTTCAGCCCTTGCTGGCACGTTGCTGTCCTGAGCAGTCACCTGCCATGCCAGCTTCTCTGTCTGTGGGCTCAGCATCCAGTGGAGGAGAGGACAGCTTCTCCCCTGGAGCTGTGGGCTCCTCTTCTGGTCTAACCTCTCCACCGGGGCACCACTCTGCTTTCACAGTGTGGTTGTGTGCCGTTTTGTGCTTCGCTTGCTTCCAGCACCTTCCCCTTTCAGGCACAGTCCTGCTGGCTTCCTCTGTCCCTGGAAAGCCGGCCCTTAACCTCTTGCCCTGAGCTGCTGCTCTATCTTCGCTTGCCCTTTTCTTTCAAGTCACCAGCCTGGCATTTGAGCACTCACTTCCTACACTATAGACAGGATGGAGAAGGTGAGGAGAAAGGTGACATAAACCTGTGTAGGAGCTTTTTGAGGATCACTGCAGTTATGTGAATTGGGGTGGTGTCAGAAGCTGCTCGGTGCTCTGTTTCCCGCGTGCCTCTTGGGCTGATCCAAGGGCAGCAAGAGTGCCCTGACTCTACACCCCGACTCGTAACATGCCTTTCAGCTGACAGTCTGACAGGCTCATCCTTATCTCACCACCCAGTGCTGGGGCCTGGAAAAAGTTTGTCAGAGCCCACAGTGCACAAGAATGGTCTCTGCTTCAGGAGGTGCTGCCAGGATGCCCTGTCATCCTCCCCAAGAAGCCATCTACACTACCTGAAACAGAGACTGCCCTCCTTGACTGAGGTGAGGCAACACATGAATGCTATCAGCGTTATTTTTCTTCTCTCCCGCAGTGTATTCAGTCTCATCCAGGCTTCCTGCAGAAACCAGATAATTTTTTTACTTTTTTATCAAAGACCAACAATGCATATTTCCACTACAGACTGAGCCAGCTGGCTGATATCCTTTGCAACAGCAAGATTGTTAATTCAGATTTCCTTTTCCTTTCAGCTTTTGTCCAAAATAGCTTGATTCATTTCAGTGTCTCGCTTACTGACCTTGCAGGTTAACTTTTTCAAATGTCCATGAGGAGAAAACATCCTCAGGAATAACCCAAAAATGCCATTGTATCTTAATACATGCAGTCTGGATCTGAAATACATTTTTAAATTGTTTTCCAAAAATAAAGGAAGGAATGTAAAAAAATTATTTGAGATTAGGAAGGAAAACATAAGGAAAGAAAAAGATCAAAAGGAAGAAATGTGCAAAGAAAGAGGAAGGAGAAAAGAAAAAGAGACTCCCTTGCCTTCAACAGATAAGTAGCAATTGCAGCGGCCACGTTTCCATAGCTCATTGTTGAGGATGCACTGCCCCCTGCCAGCCCTTAAGCAAAATGCATTGGACGAAAAAGATGTAATTCCTAATCGTACTGTTCTTTAACTGCCTGAATCAGCACGTGGCCTATATATCCATTTTAAAAATAAACCTGCAGTCAGGGCTTTACATATGTATTTATACCCTTGCATTCCACATTATGCAAAGGAGCAGAATACATTTGCAAGGTGAAGAGCCCTGACCCCAGCCGGAGATGGGGGTGGCTGGGCTGCAGTGGGGAGCTTGGGTCCGGGGCTCCCTAGAGCCGCTCCTCGCCCTGCAGAAGGGACCCTGCACTTGGCTGAGGGTTGCGAACAGTTTAGGGGGAAAGGCACAAGTAAGGGAAGTTACAAGAGGTGTCGGTTTATGCTACTAGAAGGGATTAAAAACTGCTGCATGTTAAGGGATTATTAAATGAGAGCAGAAGGAGTGAGTTGCTGAAACTGGGAGGTAACAGATAACGGAAGGAAAGGAAATTCTGGTTTAGGGTGGGTGCCCAGGAGTAACAGGATGACATTTCAAAGGGAAACATGAGTGTTGTGTACTAGGAAACGCTTCCTCATACCAAGATCTATCAAGCTGTGAATAATATCCCAGAGGAAGCCTCTTCACCCCAGGCATTTTTAAACTAGACTAGAATAAATGATATGAAATCATTACAGAGTGAAATTTTATAGTGGTATGGGGTTGAAACAGATGATCTAATAGGTTTTTATTTCTTCTCAGATTTTTTTGCTCACCATTGTCTTTCATTATGCAGCATGTACAAGCTGTTCAAGTTGCATATCAAGCAGTATACTACTACTGCTATGTACACAAGTGTCTGCTAAGCATTATTTCAGTTGCACAACCTCTGATAAAGGGTATGTGGAGTACAGCTTCATCTTGAACTTGTTGCAAGTGGAAATGTAAATTGAATTTTTGATCTCTGAGCCTCTTAGTCCTGTTCCAGATTTAGCTGTTCTTGAGCACTGTGTAGGGTCCATTACTGTGAAGAACCTCATATATGCTTTGTTCAGGATATTTCTTAGAAAAAAATATTTCTGTCATTTGAGACAGTATATCATCTTACAACCTTACTGAGTCAAAAGCAATTTAGTAACCACAATCCGGTTACCTGCTCCTAAAGTGTCATTGTCTTTTCTTGGTAGGGTTGTGTGGGATGTAAAAATTCAGAAATGCCTCTGGAAATCAAGCAAGCCTTACATCTCCCTGTTAAACTTTGAATGCTCTTCTCTGGGTTGGGATTGAGATCAAAATAACTGTCTTGTGTTCGTGACTGACTGAATACTTGTCACACTTATTCTTAGCAGAGACTTTGTGACAAATGGTAAACAAAGAAATTATTATCTCTTGAGAGTTTGATTGTCTTTTTGCATACAAAGGTGAAAATTAGTGAAAATGATGGAAACACACAGGTGGAAAAGCACACTGAGAGCAGAATCAAACCCTGATTTTTATAACTTGGTTAACTGAGTTCACTCCAAAACATTGGCTAAAAAGTAATCTTTTTTTTTTTTGCATGTGTCCTGAAATGCAATTTAAAAAGAACCTCTCTAACTTTTGTCAAAAGCAATCCAAGTTCATGTAACAGCCGTTTAATAATATCTCTCATAAAGGCACCATATCAGTTGAGCACAGCCTTATGACCCCCATGCGTTAGCTGCCATCGATACATTGTGTGTTCAACTTCCCTCTTTCCTTGTGAAATTGACTGTTTTTCTTTTTTATTTTTCCTCTCTCAACCATTTCAGAACAAGTTGCACTTACAGATACTAAGAGAAGTCTTAATTTAGAAAGGTGGTTTCCATATGCTTGAAACTAGGCATGTACCAAGCCCTGTTTGCCTTAAATGAGTATCAAGAACATGTGCATGTTTCAAAAAAGCAGTCCTTGTCTGCCATTGAACATTGGGAACTGAGTTGGTAGTTTTATTCTTGAGAAATACAAATTTTCCTCCGCACTGAATATAAAAAGAAAAATAGTTGCTGTTATCTACATAGTGATGCCCAGGGCTACATCACTCTGAAGACCAAAGGTGGCCCACTGAATGTAGTAGTGCCTGCACTAAGAAATTGCTTTATCTCTGGTGAGACCAGCAAAATATTCGGTGCCTTAGCTCTCAGTCCTCTGGCTGGACCAGAGGGCAAGTTAGGGTGGGCATGTAGTGGTCTTTTCTGTCAAAAGGTCTCTTGAGTTTGGCTTTTCTCAAGCACAGCATGGAGACCTCTGAGTCCTCACTACAGATAGGTTAAAAGTCAGACGAACACCAGTCCCCAGGGTTCAGTGTGTGGAAGCTCATGCTTCACCCTGCAGTTCAGGCATAACCGGTGGCCAATCCAGAGGATAGTTTAAGGTACAACAATGAGAGTGTGGTCTTCTAAACTGATGGGTCACAAAGCACAGTGTCATGGCAGAGCACATGAAGACTTAAGTTGGGCCTGAGCAGCGATTCCTTGTAATTTGCCTTAGAATCTGTTTTGAAAATGGACTATCTGAAAAACAAGGTGGTCCCTGCTGCAGAACCATTAGCTTCCATCAGCTTCCCTTCAGGACAGAAGGATTGGATGAGGAGGGGTTTGGCAGGTTAGGCTGAAGTTAGTGCTTTGTGGATAAGGGACAAAGGTGTTGTGAAGTGGATGGGGAGGAGTCAGGTGGAAAGTAAAGCAGCTGTAGGGGTTGGATGATATGCTAGAACGAAGAACAAATCATATGGACTGACTTGTCTTCACTATTTTGTCTTCTGGGCAAAGTATGCTATGGATTTGCACACAAGGATAATGAATGCTTGATAAATATAGGGTATTTGGTAGGACTTCCTTCTGATCTGGTTATGCCAATGTCAACTTATGCAAGAGGCTGGTTTATTTGCAGTCTCTGGAGGACAGGAACAAAATACCCACCTCATTAATCCCTTTTAAAGTAATACATGGATGGGCTAAACACACTTGTACAGTTCTATTTCTAAATAAACAAGGAAATAATTATGAAAAGTTTGTCAGTATTGTGTTGGTTTATCATCTCTATTTTTTCACTCCTATTGCATAGTCTGCAAGAATAAATGAAACTAAATGAGCCTTTATGAAGGTCCTTCTTGACAACGTTTTTGTTTAGAATTTCCCCACCAGCACTGTAAAGCTCTTTACATCTCCAGGTTCTCAGACTGATCTTACAGCATCTATTGTGTTTGCCAAAATGTAGAAATGAAAAGGAAAACCTAGTTCTCTTCGATATGCCCTCTGGGACTAATTATTACACTCGTTTGACTAGACTAGCAGTTAGATCTGAATTATAGTCGTGAATAAGTTAGATCTTAATTAAAGTCATGTTTGGGTGCAAAAGGCAATGTCATACATGCAAAGAAGCTGCTTTGTAATATGTGGAAATCAGTGTTAATAATAATTTGTGTATGAGATTAGGATTTCAATTTATTCTTCATATTGCTCTCTCTCGCGGTTTACCCTTATAACAGTACATCCTGCTCCCATTTCCATATTTGAGTACTCTCAATGCAATAAAAGGTAAAATATTGCTAACCAAAAAATAAAATGACCCATTCAATTCACATCAATATTTAAGGAGCTTTGTAATTGTTAAGGCCTTATCGAGTGTTTGACAGTGTCTCTCTTCTATTTGGAATATGTTGAAAAATGGAGTATCATAGTGTAGTATAATTGCTTTCTTCTAATGACTATCATAGTTTCCTAGGAGGACAGCCTAGTCTCACATTTTTTTCTGGTCTGCACTGATCTCTCCCATAAACTTACGAGTAGCCCATAGGTATACGTACATACATAAGTAATAACACAGCACACCTTAAAACACTATTGCAGTCGGGTAGCCTTGCTTTGCTTTGGACAATGGAATAAAGCTTCTTAGGGAAATATCTGCTCCACACAGGAGACAGATGACTCTAAAGCATGGGGAGTTGGCATAAGGCTAACTGGCTGCACGGGGCTGAAAGATCGACATAGAAATACCATCTAGACCACAGGATGTCTACATGGAGTAACCGAAGAACTCCAGAACAGCAGCAGCTGTGGATTGTAAGTGACTATTTCTTCATGGTCTGTTCATCTTACCGCACAGTGATCAAGGTCTTGAAGAGTAAAAACTGTCACTCCTATTTAGCATGAGCAGGTAGCCTGATCCACAAGGTGGAAGCTTGGCAGACTTCTTTCTTATGACATGTTTTCTGACAAATGCTGTGTCTGAATATGCTTGGTGACAAAGGATCTTCTACATTTTTGTGAACACTTTGTTATTTCTTTTTATTTCTGAATAAAACTTTCTGAGAAAGTCAAAGTACTTTATTTTGATATTCTCTAAGGAACCTGTTGTTTCTTGAAGGAAGATGCTATCTTTTCCTAATCCTAAACAACTTATTTTTTGACACTTTCATCCATTCATTTAAAGAAATAAGGAGGAGTTGAAGAGACAGAGAAGTTAAAATAGAAATGAACCTTTTTTAGATACACT
The DNA here is from genome assembly GCA_011057875.1 of Pterocles orientalis. Classification (NCBI taxonomy): domain Eukaryota; kingdom Metazoa; phylum Chordata; class Aves; order Pterocliformes; family Pteroclidae; genus Pterocles; species Pterocles orientalis. The sequence goes on along the minus strand of WKFP01014177.1, from coordinate 217,383 downwards.
ATATGCTGAGGACAATCCAGACAGGCAGGATGTACTTGGTCACAGAGGTGGATAGAGATGCAACATGAATTTTATGTTTCACTGCTCAGGTCAACGATTGAGTCTGGTTTTCCACTGAATAGCACTGAAGATCCTGGGTATGGGCCTCACAAATACAGCATCCAGAGGCTGCGGATCACAGGAGTTCTTCTTGGAAGACGGATCTAGAGCACAGAGTTGCACCTGGATAGAGGTCAGGTCATGGTGCCTATTTAACTCTGCAGCCATTGCATCACTGCCAGTGCTGTGGTTGTGGACCCCGCAACTGTGCAGGCAGAAATTGCTCTGTACTGCTCACTGTGCTTTTAGTGGTCATTTGAAACCACTGAGTGTCCAAAACACTTGGGGCGAGGGTGTGTAAGACAATCTGCTTTAGCAGGAGTTATTTGCGCTACAGGTGTAATGACATGAACACAGCAAATTGTGGTGGGTTTAAGTTGCAGCAAAGGAATTGTAGGCTAAACATTGAGACAAGCTTTCCAGCTGTTAAGTCCTGGAGTTGTCTATCCATAGACCTTAAGGTCTGTTTCCTACAGAATTTTTAAGAACAAATAAGTCAAATAAGGAATGATTTTGATTACGTCAATTCATGCTTGGCTAGAAGATAGAGAACTTCCTGAATTCTTGATGCTTAGTTAAATCATTCACGGAAATTGCCCACAAGATACTAAGGGTAGCTCTTTACATAGGTTTGGTTTTAAGATGTAAAATATCTCAGGAAAGCAGTAGAAATTTTAGGACTTGGTCAAATACATTATAATGAAAATAAAAGTATATAAAGTAAGTAAATATTTAAAGGGATAATTTGGATCTTTCTTTTTACCTTTAATTGCTATTTCAGAAATGAAGATAACTTGTTAAAGTACAGGAGGAAACTGGAAAATTCATATGAAAATACTTTTTTTTTTTTTTTCCCCCACTGCTTCTTTTTAACCTGTGAAACTCACTGCTTCTGGACACAACCACTGAGGCACTGAATTTGACTGGAGAGGATTCCATTCAGGTGAATGTCTGCAGCTGCACTAACTGGGACAAAGTAAAATATTAAAGATCCCAGCCCTTCTGCTTCAAGACATTAGCCAATCTCAAGTGCCTTGGTTTTGGAAGAAACATCCTCTATGGGAGCATTACTGTGCGACTGTCTATGAGGATTTGAAACACCTATTATTGGTACCTGTCAGAGACAAGATACAGGCATAACAGACTTATTCCTGATTTAGCCCAGCAGTTAACTTCCTCTGTAGGACTTATTATCCAGTAAAACACAGAGCAGGGCAAAGTCTTGCCACTTTTCTTTTGTCTTAGGTATTGCTTTTCTTCTAGGAGAAAAGTAATAATTGGAATTGTAGAACTTTAATTACAAATACAGGTAACATTCCTGTAAGTGAATCACTTATTGTTTAAGAACTACTTAAATGTATAAAATCTCCATAATTTAGGAATTAATTACAGGGTATAGGTGCTCTAAGATGCAAAATGAGTCCTGAGCATTTGTATGCGTGCATTGTGCTGTGAGGGAAGTGCAGCTGATCCTCTTCCTTGTCCTTGCATGGGATGATGTTTATGTGAGTTACTCGAATTTGTTTAAAATTTTCTTTTTCTTCTTTTTTGTGGATTGTCACACAGTCAGTATCAGTAACATATTTACTCTTATTTAGTTGGATATATCCATGTCTGGTTCAAGGTACTTTTTTCCTGTTGGCAAAGGCAGAAGCACTGTAATTCCCATTCATGAAAATAAACCCAAAATGCAACTCAGGAGCTGATATAATTAGAACACATTTATGCTTGTTTTCCAGCCTTGGTCTGCTGAACAGCAATTACTTTGAAAGATAGGTCCTATGGCTGATTTTTGTTATTTATTTATTTTTTTCTTTTCTAGTGTTCCTTTTATTCAGCCATGGGCTTGCAGCCGAAAGATGGAGGGAGCTGAGAGGTACACAATGCTTTGCGTATTTCTCAGTACAATGAAAAAGAATACAATGTACCTGATAAGAGAATCTTCAAGTGTACAAAAATAGCTGCAAAGAGCAAGAGCCTTGGATGGACAAAAGTATTTGTGAAAGAAGGCTAGAAATAATGGGCATATATTTCACCAAGGAAAATAGAGATTGGTTATTAGAAAAACTCATATTTAGTCCAAAATAACACTTCTTGAGGAAGATAGAGGCTTCTGTCACTGAAAGCCTTTAAAACAGGTTAGACTAATTGTTTAGGAAATGCTTATGAGTACTTGATCGTGCTCGGTGCAGAGCAGCAGAGAAGATGGCCTCTCAAAATTTCCTCTAGCCTTCATTAGTTGATATACACCTTTGTTGCATTATGCTTCAGCTGTATATGCACAATTCTCTCAAAACGTAGTTATACAGCTATGACAGTGACGGAAGCAGTGTAAGTATACACCAGCAAGATACAGTTGCCCCTGTGGAAATGCCAGTCCCTGCCAAACACTGCCAAACAGCAGAGCTTGGAGCAGAGCAGGAGATGACTCTTAACTAATTATAACAGCGATGACTACAGGGCTCACATACAAATAAGTGTACCACATGCCATCTGCTTCATTGGTGAAGGTATAATTGCTTCATGCTAGTACAGAGCTTTCATCCAAGGACCTCAAAGTCTTTTACAAGCAGAAATAGAAAGTGACATTACCCTAATTGCACAGTTAGATGAGCAGGTTTACCACCTTCCTTAATTGCATGCCGATATTGTAGCCTGGCATCTTCATGGAGAGGTCTTCCTTATTCTGGGTTTGTCTATGCACGAAGGTTGTTTTGCTTAACCCTTCTGGGGATACTCAGAGGTAAAACTTTTCTGTTGTGCCACAGGCCGTGTACATGTGTGTATAAGCCCATATTTATTTTACCAGCAGAAATTCTTTACATAGTGGATGTTATGTAGTTCTGCTGTTGTGAGATACCTTCTTTATAGACAGATGAACAATGTGCATCCAATAGAGCCATTTTTGTATGTCTGCACCACTGGCAGTGCCACTGAACTGACATATTTACGTTGATGCAGTTTAGTTTATGCCCTCAAGAATGAATTTTACTCCCAGCCAATAATACCTAGAGTTACTTATGTGAATAGTAAACGACCATTACCTAACTAGTGTATTTTCACTCATCTTGCACAGAAGCAAATAGCTGACGATGCTAGGGATGGAGAAACAGGCCTTCTCCTTTGCAGCATTTCTGATTTCTTACCAACACAGATATAGTATACTTTGCAGTAGACATATGTGTACCTTCTCCCTGCCCCAAATATTTATAGAAATAATTTCCTGGCCATCTCACTGCATATTTAGGACCCTAATGTGGAGAGAAGTTACCTTTTATGGGACACTGAGTACACATGTAGCAGAGATGTCATGACTGAATGTGTGTTGGTGATAACTCGTATCCACTCCAGTTCTTTTTCAACATCTGTCTAAGCCAAAGTGCGTGTAAGATATCAGAGTGCTGCATGGAGGCCACATAGATCCGTGTTTGGACCCTAATAACATCCTCCAAAACTTCCCTTCAGCAAGTCATTTCTCTTCCTGCTCTCATTTTTTAAATCCAGTCTGCAGGTGAGATAAGAGGATTCTTTTTTGCCCTTAAATTATGGCAGTTACAAGTAATCTTTGCTGTCTCTGTACATATGGGGCTTTTTGTTATTTTTTTTGTCTTTCTTTTTTTTTTTCCCTGAGGAAAGCAAGTGTTTTGTGCTCATGGAAAAACAGGAGATTAGCTGCACCAGAACATGAAGTACGAGTTAACCCGAGGCAAAGCACAGCTGAACAGCAGCAATACAAACTTCCCCTCGGCTTCAGTGCCAGACATCTCCAATGATAAACCTCCAGGGGCCATTAGGTGGAAACCAAATGTCCCTTTTAAAGTTTCCTTTTTTAATTAAAAACAGTAAATATATAGCTGAATATCTGATAGTAAATAATTTCCGCCCATCCCTTTGCAGATAAAGGAAGGTTTTGAAGGGCAGCAGGTACTTAATCTCAGAAGAAACAGATTCGAGACGGTTTGAGGCAGAAGCTGCACTTGTGATCAGCCAGGTCAGTGACATTAATATTGTTTCAATGCATATTTAAAGGCTCTCTGACCTACATACAAATATTTTCAGGACATACACATTCTTATTCTAGCTGGCGCCTTTTATGTGACCGGAGTGGCCCACACCTTTCTCTGCAGACAAAGGTGCTACCTCTCCTGGCTTTGACTATGGAGAGGATTTGGAAGATGCTTGGACAAATTATTTTTGGTAGATTTTAACTGGGAACCACCAGTTCAATTGTCTTGAAGCTAGGCACAAACTTGAGTTAGGTTCACCAGATACAGGAGTCTGTATTGAATAAAAGAATATCTTGGGAGAGAGAGATGCCATTCAGAGAAGGGCTATAATGGTGGTAATGTGTACTCTTATTTGTTTCGGCAGTGTACACAGTGACACTTGGGGACATGGCAGAGACAGTTAAATTGCATCTGTCTGGATTAGATTAGAGGATATAGGGTAGTCTGGGAGAAGTGTTCCTGTTGCAGCTGTTCTGCTTGTATGGGTGCCAGAGAAATATGAGCAGTAATTAGGCTGTTCCCTAGGACACCTTTGTCATAGCCTGTGCTCTGCCTTGAACACAGAGAAGCTGCTGAGACATCTCCAGCAAGTGTCAATTACTAAGGTACATGGGCAGGACCATATAGCCATTTTCTTAGGCAATCCGTGTTGCTCAAGCTTTTGTCTTGCTAAACAGGCAGGTAAACTATTGTGACTTAGTAAAAGTTTGGAGAAGAACTGAAGTTTTCCAATTCAAGAGGCTTATATTTTCCTTTCTCAGGAGAATGGTGTTTTTACCGTGGTGGGAGGATTTGTGTTTGTCTTGAGCTTGTAGGGTGGCAGGAGCGGTGGGTAAAGGAGCCTGTCTGCCTCTGGAGCTAAGCAGCAGTGCCAGTGACTCTCTGATGCCCATCCTTCTCCAGGCGCTTGGGGATGTATAGTAGGGCTGCAGGTGCTTGTTCAGATGAAATAGGAATTTCTCTTTCTCCGAACTATGCCAATGTCAATGTTTTTCCAGTGTCACTGCCCCCTGCTTGGGCAGGGACAGTGTGGCTCTGCTAGAGGATTGCTAGAGATTTTGAACTTGAACAAGGACTGTTGAAGCTGACATGTTGTCCCAAGAGGCTGCATCTACATGTTGATCAAGTCTGAGGAAAAGCAGAGTGGACACTTTTGTCACCTTCCAGGACCCGTAGGTAGGAGGAGTTTTGACTTGGCCTGGCAGTTGTCTTGTTAAAAATGAAAATGAGAAGTGGCCAGTATAAGAGTTAGGGAGTGTGAAAGAGTTATCCTCTGCTTTATGACAGAGCTAAAAAGGAGAACGGGTTGTCACAGAATCACTTATTCAGAAGGAAACTGGAAACAAGGATGAGAGAACTTGAAGAACAATGAGGGAAAGATAAGAGACATCTTCAAGGGGATGAAGTAACAGCTTAAGGGAACACAAGCAGTTTCTTACTTTTAATTGCCCCTAAAGACAATTTTACTTATTGTTTATTTGCAGAGCTGTTGGTACAGACAAGGCTGGAAAAGAGAAGACTAAGTTTCTCACCCTAGAAAGAAAGGAAATAATTACTGCAGTCATTCACATTTCAAGCAAAGTGGGAGTTGTGCTTCTCATGCCTCTTCAAGGCAAGTTGGCAGTCAGAAGCACAGGGGGACTGTGTTCCCCTGTTGCTCTGGAATAGGTCATGAGATTGCATTGCAAAATAGCCATGAAAATGTTAATTTTAAAGTATCTGCTGTGTTGTGGGAAGAGCAAGTGGGAAATTATGATACATGAGCAGCATCAATCAAACATCAGCATGTACTGTGATCACCAAGGGCTCAGGCAGATGTCTTTACTGCTTAGGGAAGTTCCTCTGCCTCCCTAAGAATCCCCTGAGAGGCTTTTCTGTTAGGCAAAAGTAATACTGCAGGAACTTGTGAAGTGTTCATTAAGTACAGTAAGCGCAGGAACTTCGTAAGTTACTGAGTGTCGCTTTGATGGATAGACCACAGTAGGTTATACTCAATAAATCCTCATGATCTCTATGTGCATTGCCATTCAAAATGAATTATTATTCCTAGATAAAGAGCTACTGAAAGTCTAAAAGGTCTGCACGTTGTGCACTGTCATGTCCTGGGTTACTGGGCCATGTAACTGATGCCACACATGTCAGTGTGGAGATGGGGAATTAGCAAGTTTATTGGACCCTCACAGGGTTGGAGCTGGGTCAGATGCACTGGAAGAGCTCTCCCTGTACAAGGGGCCCAGAGAGAGCTGGATAGCTCTGAATGGTATCTGATCTCTAGGGCTTCCTAAGGCCTCCTCAAACACTAGTTTCAAGACCAATGTACAGTAATGTTAACATGTGCAAAGGGAAGTAGGAGAAATAGAGGTGACACTTTTTTGAAAAAATGAAGGATTGAAAATGCTGTGGCATTAAAGCATGGCCCAGTTCAAATTAGTAAAATTTACTTGGCTTTCACAGTATTAAATCTTAGGCACAATTAAAAAGGACTTTGAAGAACTGGAGGATTCTTTAGCAGATGTGAAAGGGTAGGAGGATAACAAGGTAAATGTGCCATCTGCAACCGTTTGCAAGTGGAACTGAACTTTGTTAGCTTGGTGATCGTCCGAGAACAAAGCTAACTTTATTCAGCTTTCAACCTAGATATTGGGAGTCATGTATGATCTCATTTAAACTTTGTCATTAGATTCCATACCTCATCTGTGCCCATGGGTGTGACAAGGGTACAAATAGGATTTACTAATTTTCCAGTTACTTTCATTGAACCACGGACAGAAAGCAAGCAGGACAGATGTGGATGCAGTATTCCAGGGCCAGAAAGAGACACTTTTTGATCATGTTGCTGTATAATATCATAGCATATAAAAGCATTCGGTATTGAAATATCTAGCCACCTGATTTCCTAGAATCAGAACTAATTAAAAAGCAAATTGGAGTGGGGAGCAGATGAAGAATATCCAACTATTTCTATGATCATAACTGCTTGCAGTAAAGGACAGATGAGTAAATGTGTTTGAATTGACAAACATTCATTGTACAGCTTCAAGGCTGCTGAGAAAATGAAATTCAAATTTTTCTTTTTTAAACAAAGATGCATTTATTATTCTTCCTGCTATTTAGTACATAATAGCCTTAATACATACAATACAATAATAAGGCTGCTGGATCAGGTCCAAAATAAACCTACAGTCATAGAATCATAGAATGGTTTGGATTGGAAGGGACTTTAAAGATCATCTAGTTCCAAACTCCCTACAATGGGCAGGGACACCTTCCATTAGACCAGGTCACTCAAACCCTTAGCGAAGCCACGCTGGCTGTAACCAATCACCTCCTTATTTTCCATGTGCCTTAGCATAGTTTCCAGGATCATCTGTTCCATGATCTTCCCAGGTACAGAGGTGAGACTGACTGGCCCATAGTTCCCCAGGTCTTCCTTTTTTCCCCTTTTAATTTTTTTTTCCCCTTTTTCAGTCATCAGGAACTTCACCAGACTGCCACAGCTTCTCAAATATGATGGACAGTGTCTTAGCAACTTCATCCTCCAGTTCCCTTAGGACCTGTGGATGCATCTCATCAGGTCCCATGGACTTGTGCACCTTGAGGTTCCTTGGGTGGCCAGGTGCTATAATACGAATATCCGAGTGTGTTGTTTTAGTTCACTGAATTGCCCTCCTTGCTCTGTTTTCCAATGTCTACAGGCAGTGGCCCTGCAAAGTGCCCACATTTAGAGTGGCATCAGTGGAAAGTAGTGGGGAAGGGGTGTTCTTGGCCAAGGGGAGGCTGGGTTCCTTTCTCCAACACTGTGTGTGGTAGAAGAGGTTTGGGGAGCAGTAGAGTTAGAAGCAATCATCAGATATTGTGGAACGTGCCTATTCTGAAACCTGCGCTTTTCTGTTATCCCCACCTAGTTTGGTTGATGCTAAAACTGTGTGGAAAAGTATTACCCACCTTTTGGGTCTCTGCTGGGGTGAGCAATGATGGAGACTGTATACTAGTACAGCTATGCAACCTGGGTCTTTGATAATGGCTCTGCAGAACTGGTTATGTTGTCTTCCTTAATCTGCTTTACATTGTTTTTAGGTTGTGAGTCTGAGCTAGCATTTTGCTGGAGTAAATTTTCAAGAAAAGCCAGTGACAGCGTAAGAATTTCTGCCGATCTTCTTAACTTGCACTGAAAGCCTATAGTTTCTCTAGTGGCAAGAGCATGATAATGAAGAAAAAATTTGGCAGCCATCAAAGCATGCTCTTTGCAGAAATTTCTTTCCTGAAAGAACTCTACTATTCACAGCCCTTTTGAGAAGGAAGAAGGAAAGAACAGAAAGGTGCTGGCCCTATGACTGTGGAAAACTTGTTCCAGGAAAAGCAGTTTCCCACAGTTTCAAAAGTACTTTCTCAGCTTCTTGCTTTACCAGGAGTTTGTGCAAGGTATCTTGTGAACTGTAAGCAAAGTATAGTGCTTCTGTGCCCCTAAACATGCCCTACAGGTACTTGTTACATGATTGGTAGTCAGCACATGATGAAGACCAGAAAAAAGGATTGTGTATATGAGAAGTAATAGTTCTTGAGCCAGATGTGACAGTGTGGGGCCAGGTTTTACGTTCTCTCACAGGCAAATCTTTACTGAATTCAATACAGGTTGACAAGCCTTGTTGGTGTTGGGAATTGGCCTTGGCTGGCTACGAGGCTGCAATAACTCTTGTGGCATAGTGATTTAGCCCTCTGGTAGCAGCACGTGCTATGAGAGTTCCTGCATGGTGGACATGCTGCTCGTCTTGGAAAAGCTTGCTTGATAACTCTGGTCTTGCTTCTCAAGTTACTATGGGTTCAGCAAGCATTCGCCGGCAGTGTGTGCAGGCTCCATGCTCAAAGTATAAAAAATTGGGTATTGTTTTACTTGATTCCAATTGTTTTTTGTGCTCTGGAAACTAAACTCTTAGAAATAAATAAGCTGACCATTAAAGCTGTTTTTTCTTTGGTTTTAATGGCTTGTATTAATTAATCGGTTCCTGTCTAGTTTCACTTGAGTGAGAGTGGCATGGGCACAAAGATCACAGGATGGCATTTACATTACTCTGTTTCATTAAGCAGAAAAATATTCTGTTTAGCAAGAGACACCTCTGAGGGAAACAATGCCAGAGGAAACAAAACTATTTCTGTGCTCAGGAGAACAGGGCTTCAATACAGTAGTCTAATTAAGATGGCTATCTGCTGGTAAACAAACATAGCTGACTTCTGTACAGTGGATGGGAATGTAAGGAGCAAATGTATTGATTGAGTCTGGAAGAAGGGCTGCAGATCAACAATACACCAGATAAACACATATGCTTTCTCTTTCTTTCACATTGAGAAGATCTGATTGCATTGGGGTAACTTTTTTTTTTCTCATTTGTGGTTTTCTTTTGTTTTTTTTCCTATCAGGCTCTTCTGTGAAAGACTTTGCAGCAACGGATTTGTGACTTGGGTCAGCCAATTCAGCTCTTCAGTGAATCACTTTGTTTAATTCCTTATTCTTTGATTCTGTCAGTTCTGAAAACACACTGTTGGGGCTGCCTTGGTTGAAATTTGTCTGCAAATCCCTGCTGTATGAGTTACAGCTTGTACAGATGGTGGCAGTGCTGATCAAAATGACACTAAAGAGTTGTTTTCTCTTTTCTAAAGCCAAGCGAGAGCATTTTAAACAAGAAGCAGTCAGCTATTACGATTTTGGTGGCTTTTATCGCTGCTCTGTAAAAAGGTATAAAAGCCCTTTGGCTGCCTCTTTTACTTGTCTAATCTGAAAAAATAAAAACTAAAACCTCCCTGGAAACTGGTGGATATAACTGTTGCTTTGCTTCAAAATATCTTAGAAATTGTAACTTTATGAAGGGACAGATGTTTTGGTTTTGGTGTGAAGCCTTACTTAGACCAAAGACACCCAGGAGTGTAAGGACTGAGGAGGTTTCACTGAGCACTGCCAGAGTCCAAACAAACAGTGCCCAGGCAATGCTGAGGCAAGGCTGGAGGAGGATGTTGCAGAGGACATCTACTGAAGTCAGCTTGGTGCTATGCACTGGCAAAGCTGTCTCTGATGGCTTCATTTCACTTGGGTAAGTACCTTGCCTGTTCTGTTGTAAATGAACAAAACATTCCACCTATTTTTTTCTTATTTTTGGAATAAACTGCAGATATATCTGCATAGAGGTATCCAAGCTAGCTCTAAAAAAGGTGAGGTAGACTACCAAAAACCCCAAAACCAAACCAAACCAAAACCAACCAAACAAAAAACCCAAAACAAAACAATAAACCTTTTTTTAGTCAGGTCTTCCTTTACCCCTAATTTGTGTTACTGACTTGTAAGTTATGGAATAAGTCACTGGGAAGCTGCAGGAAATACCTCTGGTCTGTGAACACAGGTAAGGCAGGGAATTGAGTTATGCTCAAGCCATGAACAAGATAACATCGACCACCCCAGTTTCTACTACTCTGGTTTCCATAAGTTTCTCACAATTGAAGAACCTGAACCTGATTCAATGAGATGTGTTGGACAAAGCTGAATGGCATTTCTGTGTGACTCTCAATGGTTTGGCCCAAACATCCAG
>WKFP01014177.1:143741-206682 GCA_011057875.1 Pterocles orientalis | reverse complement strand
TTTTTTTTTTTTTTTTCTGAAGAGCAAAACAATGAGCAGGTTAGTAAACACCAAAGTCCGTTGTGGATAATTTATGAACAGAAACAAAAGGAGGTAAGTTATGAACTGCAAATAGTTCTCCTAACTGTACTTGTTGCCCTGTGGAATTCAATCAATGCCTAATATTTTAGAGCTTTTTTGAAAAAAGGTAATTTAAATGAATCCAGTTCATTTGGCAGAGTGGACACAGTCAAAGAGACCAGGAAATGCCATGCAACAGCTAGACAAAGGGAAGGAGTTGGTGTATGTAAAGTGCTCTTTGATTATGCCTTTTTGTGTATATGGTATCTCTTTTCTACAGAGGCTCTTGGACAACATCCATCAAGTACACAGGAATGCTATGGGGATGAACACTGTCCATAATTTGGACTAGAGTGGCAGGTCAGACTCTATGAGTGAGAGATACAGACACAAACTTGATCACACCTGGCAGAGAAACCTGCAGTGCCAGAAATTTTAAGACAGCTTTTTAAAAACCTGTCTGAGAATTGGCAGTAGGGAAGGGAACACAGGACTGCCAGCTAAAAAGGACTTAAAAGATGCGAACACTCTTTAAATATGTAGTTCTCCCCAAAGCAGCCATCCTGGTGGACTGAAGAAAAGCAACTCACAAAAATGTGTGCCTTTGTATGCACAAGAGGAGAGGAATTGTCACTTTGATTTTCTTCCAGACCTTCCTCTAGTAGCTTTTTCTCCTCCTTTCTTCATCTCAAGCTGCACACGCCTCAGATCCACGTGCCAAGTGACCTGCCAGCCTCACGTTGGCTCTCCTGTTTGTCATGAGCGCTGACCTCTATCACTTGCATTAAAGAAACTTGTCCTGCAGCTAAGATCATTAGGTTGCTTTAAGCATGAAGTGGTCAAAAAACATTACAGAGACCAGGGTGATTGGTAACTGTGTTACAGATGCAGGGAATATCCACTCGGAGTTTCTAAGGGCCAGCAGTTTTTAAAAGGCTTACAAACCAGCTCTTGTTAAGGACTCTTTCAGCATTTTCTCGGCAGAGATGAAGTAATCTCTAAAGTACTGCAATCTACTACGTGAATGCAATGAGCAATGTGCTAATGGTGCTTGAAAAACTCGTGTGAATCTTTTCTTTTGCTTTCTAGGCTTTTCCATGCAGAGCTTTTGTTGAAGTTTCTTCTCTTCTCACTCCACGGCTTCACAGTCTGAGTTCTCCTTCCCAAATCAGGCTGCTCCATACATGAGACCTTCTCCTGCTGGGCTGTGCTGGGCATGCCAAGGATGTCAGGCAGGAGGTCCTTTGTACAAGTTGTGCAACATTGCTTTCAGATGGAGTGTACAGCATTTCCCGAAACCATATCTTCAGGCATTTTAGTGTTTCAGTGCTTGATAAAAATTACCAGTTCACCTGAACCTGTCCAAGCCCTTTTTCTTTTTCCATCAAATGGCAACCATTCATTGCTTCAGGCCTTGAAACCTCCTTCTTTGCTTTGGAGTATGGGGGAGGCTGAAAAGTCCATTTTCCTTTAGCTGACAGGCGTGCAATCCCAGCCTCTCAGTCCACCTTATGGACAGAGCTGGGCCACGAGTTCTCTTTCTAGCAGCACACGTGGGTGAAGCAGACCGGTCTGATGGCACTCGGTGATAGCACAGTCAGTTTAACATGGTCACCCGGCATCGGCAGGAGGTCAGAACTGTGTGCTGGTCATAGGTTTGTAACATAATTTCAACTAGAGAAGGTATGGAATAAAAGAACTGTTGCTGAGAAGAAAATCAGAGACTTCCTCAAGCTCGGTTTGAGCAAAGACATGCAACTCCGTGGCTGCTAAGACTCATTGGAAATTTTGAGAAAAGACATTTTTAGGAGGAGTGAGCATTCACTTTCATGTTTAGGAAAAAAGCATACTGTAAATGTTGCTTCTCTTTCATGTTCCTTCAGAGCTTTAGCTTTCATCCTTTGCCAGAAGTTGAGCTTCCCTTTCTTGACAGTGAAGAGCCACCATATTACGCTGATTTGTTTCATCACTCATGACAGTGATGAACAGCTTAGTTATAGTTAATGTGCTGTGACATGGTAACTCTGCATGTGGAAGACCACAGTGCTGTTCTAAAGCAACCCCCCCCAAACTGGTAAGTTTGGTGCTTTCTGCTCCAGGAGAGCAGCTCTGTCCAGAAGGGTCACAAACTATGTGTAATGTTTTGTGAGTTGTGTATGTGTCTCTTTGGGGACATCACATTCTTCCTCAAGCCTCCAAGAGAGTTACACATGCATGAAAGGAAGAGAAAATGCTAAAAACATAGAGGGCCTCCTTTTAACCTTTCACTAAACGTACCATGCCCTTTTGAGTCTGCTGTGCTCCATCCAGGCTATATTGCTCTGGCACTGTGATGAAAAGCAGTTTCCTTGATTCATCCTTAGCCTTCTTTTCAATAATACCTGAGTAACATTAATTCATAGTAGGACAAATCAGTATGAATCCAGGACCAAGTCCTCCTGGATGGCTTCAGTGTCTACTTTGTTAAGAGGCATATCCTGAAAATATAGATGTCTAACTTACCTCTTAATTCAGTGCCAGTTACTCTGACAGTGCTTGTCAGAGTTCAGCTGCTTTGGGAACAAGCACTGTGAGTTTGAAAGATGGTGAGATACATTGGCCTCCTTTGCTGATCTTCTACTGAGTCCTCACACTAGGAGTAGACATATATTTATTGTCCATCTCAGTCTGAAAGAAAAACATATAGACATTGTTCATCTGTGTGCCCTTTTTCATTGCACTACATTGTCCTCTTGGGAAAGGAGAAACAATCAGCTGTGACAGACAATGGCATTTACACATCTTGACTTGCTAAAGTAAATGTATATACACACATATAGACATATACAGTAATTTGTAGAAGACCAAAGGTGATACACTTCAGGAAGAGAGGCATGTGGCTGAATAACAGTGTAAAAGGCAGGCTGAAAAAGAAATGCAGGGATGTGTGCAAAAAGAAAAAAAGTGATATTTTCAAGTTTATAGCCCTTGAATTGGCATTCTTCACCTTTTAATGCCACTGCCTGGAGCAGTGTGAATTGCACTGGGTGCCTGAAAAAGCAGTTTTGTCTGGTCTTGAGTCCAGTGGGGGGAAACATGCAGAAGCTGCTGCATGTTTCATTTCCAGCTGTGTGCCTGAAATGACCTCGGATTTAATCAAATGCTTGTCTTCTAGTCACTAGCTGCACACATGAAATAAGCCAAAAGGGATTTTACTGTGGTGTTGAACAGGGGCTAAAATCAGGCTCAGAGAGCCTCTTCTGATCTATCTGATAGTGGTGGTCTGATTCAGAGAGGTCCTGCTGTGGGAGCTGGATCCCAGCTTTGGGGCTCCCTGGGTTTGGGGTGGAGGCAGAAGGGGGTCAAGATTTGGCTGGGCTCTCTCTGTCCTCCCTGCAGTGGGTGGAGAGAAGTGCATAAGTAGCAGACCAAACCCGGAGGAAAGGTGTGACAATCTGCTGGCCTCTGGGACATCACGTGCTAACAAGAATGTTGTGGACTTCACTGGAAATCCTGTGCTGCTCCCAAAGCCTGGGAAAAGGGTAGAGAAGAGTGAGAGATGGGTTTAAAGATGAGGGATGGGACTAGCCCCTCCAGACTTTGCTGGAAACTACAGTCTCCATGTGAATTACACTGGTGGATTGAATCAAAAACAAAGAATTAGAAAATGAGTCACTTCCCTCCGAAACGCTCACATTTTTACAAAAGAAGGGGGGGGGGGAAATGGTTGGGATCTGGAGAGAAGGGCAAGGACAGGGTTTATTTGATCACAGAGGCTGTGAGATCTTGCTGTAGCCATCGCCGCTCTACCCCAGGGAGGAGTGAGGGAGATGTATCTCGGAAGAGCTCTTTAGCTGTGCTAGCCAGTATTTTTTTTTTTTTTTTTATTTCCCCCCCTTCTTTGCCCTTGAATGCCCCATGAAAATTTCGGAGTCAATCTGGTTGAAACAGTGTGTGAGAGAATAACCTGATGCATTTTCTGAGCTACCCAAAGACAGATCAGTGTACATGTGTGTGAGAGGGAGCATGTGTGTTGTCAGGGGAAATGGGGAAAAGAACCCACCTAATGTTTGCAGGGGGAGAAGTAGATATGTCTGTTTGGTTCAGTGCATGTCACATGGCAGAGTTATTGGTAACTATTTGTCTTTTTTTTCTGATCTCTCTTCAGTCAGAGGTGTTTGGGGCTGGCTAGTGGTTTCCTTGTGTATTTTTATGGCAACAAGCACCTGACCTCGTAACAGAGCCTCCAGCTGTAGCCCTGAAAATACCGTTACTGTCCGTGTGAGTGACGCTAAAGGCCTGCCTATGCTCTAGGAAACAAAAAGAGGTAACAGTAGGCTCACAAGCGGCTTGCTGAGTGTGAACAAGGCACCCAAGTCTTGTGTCCTTTGCCTATTTCGTAAGTCCACGCAGTTCCTTTGTGGACTAATAATTATATTATTCCTTGTATCTTTTCCCCTAAGAGCATCGGCTTGCCAAGCTGGTGTAAGAGATTAATGGCAGCACCAGCTAAACGGTCTGTCATTCCCACTCCCACGCGAAGCTGGATGCTAGGATCAGCGCTGCCATAAGCCATCCTCAGGTCACTGCAGTCTCCTGCCCGGCTCCTTTTCCTGATGTAAGTAAGAGAGCAGCTATAGTCTGAGATATTTGCTCCATTTAGTGTCTCAGTTTCCATGTTCTTACAGCCCTCAGCATGTATTTTAGGGATCAGGAATACCTCTTGTTTTAAAGGTTGAAAAGCACAGACATCAGTCCAGAATTGCGAGGTTTATGTTTCTCAGTTTGCTTAATATTCTGTTTTAGCTTTAAAAAGTTGGGAGCAAGTGAGACATAAGTACCTCATTTTTTTAAAGGCCAAAATATAATAAAAGTACTGACAGATTGACTGAACACAGTGCACGATTAGGTGTCTCGGGAATGGTTGCTTGAGGTATGGAAACTTAAGAGCTCTCCCCATGCATCACATGGGAAAAAACAATGGGGAAAGTTAAAATGGGGTAGTCTGAACTTAAACTTTCATGGAAACAGGGAAGAAACAAACAAATCTGGGTGGGAATGGCAGCCTCTGAGAAGAACAGTAATTAAGAACAAAGGGTAAGCACAGCAACCCCTTAAATTTCCCTGCAGCTGAAGAAATGTTATTTTTCATGAGTTGCTGGTTTTCTTTCGATAAAGTCTTTTGTTGTAAAGAAGTGAAGAAAAGAACAGCAGCTCTTTTTGGAGATTCTGCTGCAATAGACCAGAGGCAGGACTGCGGACAAAGATAAATTTCTGCTATCAAAGCAGTATGAACTTTGAAGAAGCTGGGATAAACATAAGCAAGAGGCAGAAAGGTGTAAGAGAGTCAGGGGAAGGACTGGCCTGAAATGCAAACTCGGAGGGTAGGTGGAAACGCAGAGCTGTCCTTTCATAGAAAGGAGATGTCAACTTAGATGATGTGGCACTACTGAATGTAGGAGATCCCAACAGAAGGGCTGAAAGATCACGTGTCTAGAATAAAGCATCTCCAAATTTCTAGTCAAGCGAAATACATCTGGGTTCTTAAGCATCGAATGGTTCTCACATGACAGCTCTCAGACACATCCTCTGTTATCGCTTCTTCCTTTCCCTCACCCCTCCCAATACAATAGCTGGTTTTGCTTCTAAAATCTAGCATATAAAAATGATGATTTTTCTCCTCTTTTTCATGCTCCTAAGAAAAGGCTGCATCATTACGAGAGAAGGAAACTTCACTGTTGCTCTGTACTGCTGCAGACTGCCATGAGCAAAAGCCTTTTGTCTGGGTGCCTCAGGGGAACAGCCAGCTGAGCTGAGGGACTTTCTTCTGCATCAGCTTAGCCTACCTTTCCTTTTTTCAAGTGACAGCCAGATTATTCTAAATCAAACATTGATGAGGAAGCAGACGTCACAGTTAAAAAAGAATTTCTGTAAATGATCTAAATGTTCACTTCTTGTAATGTGTTCTATTAACATGCTTTATCATAGATAGCTCAAAATAATTTTTGAGTCAGTAAATGAAAGGAGGTCTTAGTCTGACAAATGCATTGCATTATTTCTGTGCTATAACAGACTGACATGTTACATACAAGAAAAAGATTGACAGCTTCCTAGTGAAAGCAAATTGTCTGCAACTATTTGAGTTAATGAAAGTGGGAAAAAAGAAGGGGGGGAGCTTGTATTAAGCATTATATGATCATTAAACTAATGAGAGGAGCATTATTTCACCATTAGCTTAAAGACTAGGAATTTATAGTAAACTAATATAAGAATTGCACTGAGTTATGTTTCCATTTCCTGGTGAAGTAGAAAAAAAGGTCCCAAACTGTAGGAATTGGTATATTTTTTGCATGCTCATGTGTTTGTACTGGTGTATGTCAGTTTACAGGTGAAATATATACCTTATACCTGGGAAGGAGTTTTAATCTTGCCTGTTCTGAATAGTGTAAACATGACTGAAGGTAGCGTTTAGCTGACATAATGTTTAAACTTCACAACATGGATATCTTTTTCTGTGCTCACCACACTCTTCCCTCCATACTGGGGTGGGGGGGAAATGATAGCTGCTTTAGGGCATGGCCTGTTTGACTGAATTTATTAATGCATATTAAGTTGAAATTGATGGCCTCAACAAGTGCTCATTTTTCTCCATTGACTACAAATGGTGTCCACGCTGGCTGCCTTACATTTGAACATAAACACATTTAGTCACATGAATTCTATACTAGGGCTCGAATTCAGTTCATGTATTATTACACTTAAATATCAGTATCTGGGTGTAAGCAAGGTGTTTAAGCTGCCATTATAGCTGATGAAGAATCTAGTCCATCAGTCCAGAGAACTGTTCTGCCAACTGTATGTTGGGTGTCTGCACCAGCAGAATGGAGGCTGGTATGGAGTAGGCTTGCTCAGCATAAAAATGTCAGTGTACTTTTTCTAACTGAAAGCTTAATAACAACAAAAAATGTGTTTAAGGTGTGATACCTGCTTGAGATATTGAGACTAAAACAACAAGTTTGGGGGATCAGGAGAGGAAGAAATAAATTATTGTCTTTTTAGCTAAAAATTAAAGTTCAACTATCAAAACCATGGTAATCAAGATGGGCAAGGTTAGCTGCTTGTATCGTGGAAAATTATTAGTGCCCATTTTCCTTGACGTTTTGTCCCAGTTTCTGACAATCAATGGTTTAAAGACTCTTTGAACCAGAGCCTGCATTAGAAATACCATGTGAATAGTCACTTAAGGATACATCCCTTCCTGAGCTTGCTAATCTCTTTGAATCCATTTAACCACCCCAGCATCCTGCTGCTTTAAATTACACCATATAATAAAGCATTATGTCCCATAATTAACAAATTCCTTTGTTTTAAACTGGTAGCTGGTCAGTCTTGGGAAACCTTGGGTACTGAAGAGCATGATTGCTCCTCATTCACCTTTTTGGACACCAATCAGTAGTACCATTTTTTTCTTATCTTCTGTCATATTCCCTCTAACAAGGGTGACTTTTCCATGCTGAAGTTTAATTAATCTGCAGGTTCCTTTCCAGCTGAACCCATTTCACATTTTAGATCATCTCTGTCATACTTCTTTCTATCTGGTTTTTAGTTTCTCCCAGTCTTATGTTTGACATTGGTCTGACTGTGGCTACATGCTATGTGGGGAAGGACTACATTGTGGCTTAAGGCAATGGCAAAAATGCTTTTTCCTCTCAAGTCCTTTTACAGAGGGCACTGGTATCCAGTTTTCCTCACGACCCTCCAGACCACTCTGCTGGTGTGTTCTGAAGAGTATCCATGATGGCTTTCCTTTTGCTGGTAGCCTAACGCAAACCCATTTGTTATCTACATGTAGCTAAGATAACACTTTTTCTCATATACATCACTTTGCTTTTAAGAACCCTGAGCTTCACCCAGCACTTTATTTTTGGGTCACTTACAGTGTTGTGAGATACTTTGGAACTCTTCACTGATGATTTTAAGTTTTACTAACAAGAATTACTTATTGTTACTGGCAAATATCAACATTGTTACACTTCCTGTTTTCTAGATTGTTTCTGGATGTGTTGAATGACATGGAGCTCACCTCGTGAATGATGTTAGGACTTGGTGGTGGGTGGCAGGGGGTAATCTCAGGATTCCTCACCTGCTTTACTAAGAGGTAGAGCAAATATGATGAAAGATTTCAAGAAAAGCACTATTAACAGAGATACCGGAACCTTAGCAATGTTTTCCCTATACGTGTTATCCTCTAGACCTTTGGGTCATGTAAGCAACTGCATATCTTGGAGACCATTCTCTTGAGGCTCTTATTCAGTTATGCTTAAACTAGGCAAAGATCTGCAACAACGCTTTAGGTTCTGCCAACCTAAATATCTCATTGAAATGCCGGATACAAGATCTAATAAAATAATAGATTGTATCTACTGTCCTAATTAGATCAATTTAATAAATAATGATCAGGCATTGGTAGTACAAGATTGCTGACTGAATTAATGACTGTCTGTCAATACTTAGATAAAACCTTGCTGCAGTGCTGCTCTGATACAGAAAAGGTGTTTGACAAGATTAGGTTGACTTGGTCCTTTGTGTAGATTTGGCTTATGTGATCATCTCTCACCTGGATTTTGTTGCTCTGTTATAGTTCACAATCACTCTGACATAAAAGGAGGCTAATTGCCTAATTCTTAAAAGCTGTGCAAAAGAATAGTGCATCCCCTTTCACTTCTTTTATTTAACACTGCCCTTGAAAGGCTGGAAATACAAATTAGGGCTAATCATAAACTGCAATCTGTGAAATCAGAACATGTGAGGTTAAACTATTACTTTATGCTGACAATATACTTTTATTTATATCGGATCGACAAAAATCTTTTCCTAATACATTGGACATGGTAGTCAACTTTGGGAAATATGCCTGGTATAAAATCAATTGGACTAAATCTGAGACGATGGCAATCTCCCAAGAATAAGAGAGAGCAAACTAATCGATAGTCCCTTTCAGTGGCAATAGACTAGTTTTAAGTATTTGGATGTTCAGTTTCCTACGAAAGGTAATGAAATTGTTAGAGCTAATCTTAATCCTTTAATTATGGAACTGACTAATGACTTAAACAGATGGTAGGCTTTCTCCCTCTCATTATGGGGGAAGGTTAATACAATTAGAATGAATATATTACCCAGCCTTCTTTCCATCCTGAGCACATTACCAGTTTCTGTTCCCACTCTTACTTTTTTTTTGAAATTTAATATGTTTCAAGTTCTTGGGGATTAGGAAAGAAACAAAAAGTCATCAAGGAAATTTAGGAGCCTTATACTACCCAAAATTATGCTGCACTATGTGCCTGCTATCTTGGGGGCAGGTGGCCTGGTTGATAAATCACTGTTTTTCAGAGCCCTCAGTGTGGCAATAGAGAGAAGAGAATTTGTATTTTCCCCACATTTATGAGGCATTTTGAATTCTGATAAATTGTCTCCTCCAGGTTATTTGCCGTGGTTGGAGGCAGCTGGAAATCTCCTCTCTTGTAGGCAGAATTTTCAGCTTGGTTAAGCTACAAATATCTGTTGCTCAACCACCTCTGCTGTGAGAACCATCAGAGAAAATCTGAAAACCCTTGCAGAAAATTACAGATGTATGCCTCCCATCCATCTTGAGGAGAAACACGCACTCTAGTGCAGGAAGCAATGGATACATGGAGAGTGCAAAACTAAAGCATTGCAGTTACAGGACATTTTGGGACTAAATATTGTCACTGTATTGAATCCTCAAGAACCATTTTTCTTGGTGCACTGTGGCCCTTTTTGCGGGATTAGAAATGCTCTGCATGAGCAGATGTGGCCTATGTAAAGGTCCAGTCACCAGTGTAACTACCAGCCACTGGCATCTCACATTATTCAATCTGAAACCATGTATAATATAGCTCTTTGGACTTAGGCATCTGGTCATAGAATCACAGAATCATTAAGGTTGGGAAAGACCTCAGGGATCGTCAAGTCCAAATATCAACCCACACCACCTAACTCACTAAACCACGTCCCTAAGCACCACATCTGCACGTTTCTTGAACACCTCCAGGGATGGTGACTCCACCACCTCCCTGGGCAGCCTGTTCCAATGCTGATCACTCTTTCAGTGAAGAAATTTTTTTCTAATATCTAGCCTAAACCTCCCCTGGCACAACTTGTCCTATCACTTGTTACTTTAGAGAAGAGGCCAGCACCCACCTCACCTACAATCTCCTTTCAGGTAGTTGTAGAGAGTGGTAAGGTCTCCCCTCAGCCTCCTTTTCTGTGAAGACTGATTGTCTTCACAGAAAATTCCCAGGAGTAGGCATTAGACTCACGGAAATAGTTTTAATCTGCTTCTATATGTAGCACCAATCACTGGTGCTGTCTGTGAGGCTACAGGGACAACTTGTGGGATAGTGGTGTGAATCCTCCTCTCAGTGATCCCTCTTCCTCCTTACCTCCTTGCTGTTTATTTTCCCCTGCTTTATCTCCTCTTCATTTTTATTACTCTTTCTGCCAGCTAAATTTTATGTGATGTGTTTAAGATAATATGATTGGTAGTTTTACTCATTGTACAGTAATTTCTGTTGCCATTAAAAAATTCATTAAAAAAAGCAGAGGAATTAAAATTAAAATGTCTTATTTCTGACAATGTCTGCATCATTTGGAGAAAAATTTGGGAAAAAGACAGCAGTGTCAGCAAACCACCAAAAGACAACCTTCATACCGTATTTACATCTTCCTTTCTGGAGATTATGCAATATCTTTTTATTACAGACTATGTTTTAATAGGCAATTCTGATAATCTCATTTACAAATTCACCCATTATAAAGGGACATTGATTTTACATTAGCCACACTTCCAAAGTATTGCTGTTGCGTATAAGTAAGCGCTGCAGATATTCTACAACAAGCTGTCGGGAAGATCTTGTGCTGTAGCTGTTTAGGACTTGTAAAATATACTTGTGCATACTTGCATGGCAGCTAGCCATATGGGCATAGGAATAGCATTCCTATTTTTACTGCAGCTTCTTGGTGCAGATGTGAACAGAAGTATTTTGCTGAATGGGCATAATATTTGGTATGCATCTTATCTCTTTTATTCCTTAGCACTTTGGTCATCATGTTTCTTTGTTTTTCTCTGTTTCTTTTTCTAATTACCCTGAAGTCAGTTTGGAGAATACATGTCTAACCTTTTCTAGTGTGATAAAGAACTAAGGTGACCCTTTTCTGCCACAAATCTGATTCTCTGCTGTATGGAAACAGAGATTAAAGAAGAAATATCAAAGGACGACTATAGCACTCCTCAAGAGAAGGAAATATAGTTTTTTCTCATGTGGGCAAGGCAGGGAAAGTATTTCAGGAGAGAAAAAATTCTAGAGTAAGGGAATCTGATAAATCAGATGAGATGGGATGGATATTTTCTGGGTAGATAGACCATTGCATCCCCACCAAACCCCACCGATTTCAACAGCTCCCCTCTATCAGGCAGAGAACTCCTTGCAAAGGGTTTTGACGTGTGGGTGAAATCTGGGCTCAGCTGGAGTCAGTGAGGTTTTTGTCATGATCTTTGTGAACACTGGTCTGGTTTCTGATTTCAGTCTGTGCCTTAGATTAATTTTTAAAATGGAACAAATAATATTAAAAATAGATACATACTTCAGAAAGAATTACCAGGCAGAATGTGAAAACACGACTTCTAAGATGGAAAATATGTCTTTTAAAGATGGTTTTATATGTGCTTTTGTGGAGAAGCACACGTGGAAAAAAAAAAGGATTCATAGCTCAATGGGCAGAATCATTGAATGTTGATAAATCATATTTTTCTATCACACTAGGATAAGACAGTGAAAATACTGTGTGGGAGTCAGGTAGTTATAGATAGAAATGAACACTTTTTTTTCTTTTTTTGGTGAATTTGTTGAATTGAAACCTACATTAAAAATGTAGTCTTGGAGTGATAAACATTGCTTTTCAAGTTTGGGTCATATTCAAGTCATGTGGAAAAGAACTGGAAGAAGTACCTGAAAAAAGTTATAAACTTTTTGGATACTTTTTTTTCCTTTAATGATAGAAGAAACGAGCTCAAGAGCTCAGTTGCACATGTAAATTATTTTTTTTCTTTTGAGTTTAAACTCCCAAGTCCCTTTCTCCTACACATATATATATTTATCTGGTGGAAAATGACAAATACTGTTATTTCTGCAGTGTCATAGCAAACGGATACAGCTGGTACCTGGGCAGATGGAGAAGCTATCAAGGTCAGAGGTTTTAAAAAAGGCAAACAAGTTTTGAAATGCTTAAACAGGAAGATTTTCCCCACATCCAGTCCTCTGCAGACCTTTATGGCCAACCTGGAGAAGTCAGTCCTGGATCAGTAGGAAAGGCCACTGACTGCTGTCAGAACAGAAGATATTACCTTCTATTTGGATTTGGCCATTTTTTTTTCACCAAAGGAAGCGGCACAGGTAAGTGGGCTTAACTCTGTAATCCTCACGGCTTCGTACTATCCCAAGAGAAAAATGTGAGGTGCCATCTGTGTTCAGAGCTTGCTTTTTCCCTCAGGTGTGCAAGCTTTAACTAGAGGAAAAAAGGATTATCATCTTTCTGGTACCAGATGTTTCTCCATGAGAGGCAAGATCTGGGTGCTTATGAAATGACTTGCTGGTGAGAAAAGTTCCTTCCTGCACTGGTTAAGAGGTTGTTTATGCTCTGATGTCTGAAGGTTTATATCCTTTCCAGACTTCTGCATTTTCTGGTGTTTGTATGTAATGTTTTTCCAATACAGAAAGAATTAGGCCATAAAACTGTAGGTGACAAGTTTGAAAGGAACCTCTGACTGTCGTGTCCAGCCCTCCTCTTTCTGCTAGGTAATACGATGGAGAAATAATTCTGAGATGAATTTGCATTTCTCTTTCTTGGCTGAATATGTCTGTCTCTCTGAGTTTGCCCTCTATAATGTAATCTCTGTTTGTCTTTATCACTCACCTTCCATCTTTTGAGTTTAGTAGTATTTTAAATGCCTATATTATTTAACTGAAGTATGTAAAATGTGCATGTTTGCAAAGCCTTTCATGAAAGATACTAGGACAATGATAGAGATTGCGTGACTTTGGTACATTTTGATTTATTGTAGAGCTGCATTAATTCAGTGTTTCGAGCCAAACACCTATAATTTGTTTTTGCTTGCACTTTTCAATTTTATAATGTATTATACAGCTTATTATATTACATACATCTCTCAAGTATAACGGAGAGTTAAGAAAGTGATTAGTCTTCCCTAAAAAAATTGTTTTAGTCCCCAGTTTAACACTTTAAATCCAATCTCAAAAGCAGCCTTGTGATTATTTGGCTGTGGGACTATTATGGCTTTGTTTTGGGTATCAATAGATACCAGGAGTCAGCAGCAGCCATTTTGTGCTTTGTTCAGATTGTACTTGTAGGTCTATTTATAAGGATGGTGTTTTATATTTTTCTTCTATGAATTTTTAGTGAATATTTCTTAAACATTTGAGATATGCGGAACTCTCATATCATCATTGTTCTGTTGCCTTTATTTAGTCTCTTAAACCCAAAGGTATAGTCTTCATACTTAAAAGCATGCTTCCCAAGACATGAAAATGACAGAAGTTGATAATGTGTCTTTGAAAAACCACATTGATTGGGACCATCCATAGTTATCATTTATTATTGCTTTTTTTAGGTTTTTAAAAGCAGGTTAAAATGTCAGTGAAAAATTATGTAAAAACTACAAGTGGAAATGAAATCCAAGAGTACAGGCAGTTACACAACTGTTCAAAATTTTAGGATGAGACACTGAGCTGATAATTTTATAGCTGCTTATTGCGGTGTTTTTTTTTTAATGGTGTTTATCTTGCAGACTAGAAAAGAAGTTCTTGTTTTAAGTTGGAAAACTCAACGAAGGGCTCATGAAAGCTATTCTTGTCGAGGGCATCAGTAATAATCGTTAAGAATATGCAAAGTGCCATAACAAGAGCAGAAAGAATTTGTTGCACTCTGTCAAAGGAGGAGCAAGGTTGTGAGTCCTTTCATAATTTCCATACAGTGCTTTTGCACCTCCTTGTCCTTTTCCATAGACTTCCTAAGTCAATACAAGGACTTTTTTTTTGCTGCAAGGGCTGACTGGAGATTGTTTGGATGGGTGCACTCCCTCTGCATCCTCAGCAGCATCTCCCAATTAAACAATCCTGGTTAACACTGAAGGATGTTTTTCTCCTCTTCTCTGATTTTTCATTATAAGATATGTAATGATAGAATTCTGACAAAGCAGGTTTTTCCCAACATGAATATAGTTAATGTATGTGTCATGGAAATTGGAAGCAAGGGCAGAGATTGTACAGGAGAGGGTAGTTTTTCGGAAGGAATACATTTAGAAGGTGCACAAGCATCTCTGTACCTCCTTATATTGCAAGTTTTATTGCTGAATAGTGAGTGCACAAAGTACAGAATGATTTGGATGAACGGTCGCAGTCAAATAGTTGTGGCCAACGGAACAACATCCAAGTGGAGACCAGGGACAAGCAGCGTTCCATGGGGGTCTGTTTTGGGACTGGTGTTGTTTAACATCTTTGTGGGAGACATAGGCAGTGGGATTGAGTGCACCCTCAGCAAGTTTGCCAATGACACCAAGCTTTGTCGTGCAGTCAGCATGCTGGAGGGAAGGGATGCCATCAAGAGGAACCTGAACAGGCTTGAGAGGTGAGCCCATGCCAACCTCATTAAGTTCAACAAGGCCAAGTGCAAGGTCCTGTACCTGTGTCAGGTCAGCCCCAAGCACAAATACAGGCTGGGCAGAGAATGGATTGAGAGCAGCCCTGAGGAGGACTTGGGGGGTATTGGTTGATGAGAAGCTGAACCTGATCCACCAATGAGCACTTGCAGCCTAGAAAGCCAACCATATCCTGTGCTGCATCAAAAGAAGATTGGCCAGCAGGTCAACGGAGGTGATTCTCCCCTTCTACTCCACTCTTGTGAGAGCCCAGATGGAGTACTGTATCCAGCTGTGGGGACCCCAACGTAAGAAAGACATGAACCTGTTGGAGTGAGTATAGAGGAGGGCCGTGAAGATGGTCAGAGAGTTGGAGCACCTCCCATACAAGGACTGGCTGAGAGAGTTTGGGTTGTCCAGCCTGGAGAAGAGAAGGCTCCAAGGAGACCTAATAGCAGCCTTCCAGTACTTAAAGGGGGCCTACAGGAGAGATGGGGAGGGACTCTTTACCAGGGAGTGCAGTGACAGGACAAGGGGTAACAGTTATAAGCTGAAAGAGGGCAGATTTAGATTAGGTATTAAGAAGAAATACACTGTGAAGGTGGTGAGACACTGGAACAGGTTGTCCAGGGAAGCTGTGGATGCCCCATCCCTGGAGGTGTTCAAGGCCAGGCTGGATGAGGCTTTGAGCAACCTGGGCTAGTGGAGGGTGTCCCTGCCCATGGCAGGGGGGTTGGAACTTGATGATCTTTAAGGTTCCTTCCAACCCTAACCATTCTGTGATTCTATGATTTTAGAAAGTCTGAGAATAACTCCAGCAAATTGTCTTTTGAGGCACTTTACAAAATCAGTCATGCCGTTGTTGAGTGCATCTGGAAAGGGCATAGTTGTCTGTTCTGATGTTAGAGGCAAAGTCTCTCTTTACAGAGCAGCAATGTAGTTTTAGTGAGTACATAGCAACACCATAGAAATTAAAAACACTAGACCTTAGAACAAAAGTGGGTTTTTGTATGGTCAGAGACTTGAGCAAAGGGACAGAGTTACATACTACTTCAGCTTAATTCTGCAGCTAAGACATTATTCTCCTACCTTTCTCTAGTCAGTCTTTCTTTCACTGCTTCTGCAGACACAGTTTTCTATCAGGTCTTAGAAGGAAATTAAAACAAAAAGGTAATTTTGATGTCATGTTAGTGGTTAGAGCCAAGAAACAAAAGTTGTCCTTGGAGACAATGTGTTAGAGTAAAAAAATCTACTGAGAACTTTATCATGGGTACCTGTCTCCCTATATACACAATAGAGAAAGAAAAAAAAAACCAATAATAATAGGGCTCAGATGGGCAATAGCCTACAGATCAAGTTGCATGTGGAAAACATCTTTAGCCCAAGTTACTGCAATTCAAACTTATCGAAAAAATGACCAAACCCATGGCTAAAGCTAATCAGTTTTGTCTTGAAATATAAAGGCATTATTAAACAAGTGTGCAAGAGGCTGGGAATTTCAAAGCAAAGATGAAAAAAACATGTTAGATGGAAACAGTTTCTTGAGCAAAGGGAAAATATTTGTTGGAAACGTCTCCAGATCTAACTGAATGAGTAAGTGCTTCGGTGGAGATATCTGGGATATGCAAAGTCCATAAGGAATGGAAAAACTTGTTGAATGAAAAGTGCAAAAGTGCAGGACTGCCTTGAGAAATGATGAGCTCAAGTGGAGCTTGCACAGGGTAAAAACTAGGAAGCATTCTTTAACCTCTTAAAAAAAAAAAAAAGTCTGAGAGAAAGAAATAGCCCATGGTGTCTCATATATCCCCTATGAAATACTGGGATGAAACAAACTTGAAAGAAAATATCTGGAGTGCTCTTCTCCTCCTTTCCTCCCCAAATACACTGCTGCATTTTTTAAGAAGGGTAATGTTAGGGTATAAGGGCAAAAGGCAACAATTCCTTGTCTCAGGTAAACTTTTCTCTGTGACCCTGAAAGAACAGCACAAGAGCAAGGTTATAGCTCTGCAAGAATGTGTTATACCTCTATTTTAAAAAGGATTAAAAGGAATCTGAACAACTATTCATCCTGTGGTGTGACCTCAAATACAGGCAAGACTTTTAGACTGAGTTTGGAAAACTTTTAGACCAAGTTTGGAAGAAAATTCAATGGGATAAGGGAGCCAAGCAGAGACGGAGAAAGTCAGCCTGGGTTCACTCAGTAATAAATTGCACCAGTTGATTAATCTGGTATTTCTGATAAGATATCAAAAAAAAAGTAGAAAGAATGCAGTAAATCTAGTCTCTTGGACATCAAAAATGTTTGCTACTGTCTGTTTGTTGGGAAAAAAAACCCCTGTATTTGGAGAGATGTGGATTACTCCAGGAACTATATGGCATGTCAGGAGTTAACCATGGTGGTTAGGACTAAACTTCCTCTAGCTTCAGAACTTCCCTTTTAATGAATAATCTGTCTTGGATCATATACGTAGTAATATTTTCACTAGGCCCCTGATTAAAAAAGCTGGGGTATGCCATTAAAGCCATCAAAATTTTGCTATGGAAAAATGGAATGATCTTGATAGTCTGGGGGAGCAAAGGTGGGGTGAGATTTTGTAGCACAGTGTATAAGACATTAAGCACTTGAGACTAAATAAGAAGATTTTTGTCTATAAACTGGGGGCTCATAAGATAGAGGTGACAAAGATTAAAATGGGTAGAAGATGCTTGTGACCCACGGTGTGACAGGAAAGACTAATGCAGTCCTGCAGTCTGCCAGAACAGAGAGGGAGGACTTCCACAGTAGATCAACAAATCTTGATGCTACTGTATGAGGCCACAGTAATACCCAGGGCCACCTGAGGTACTGGTGGTTCATGTTTGAAAGAGTAATTCAGGCTGGAGCACACATGAAGGAAGGTTACCAGCGTGATCAAAGGAAAAGATGTGGTGCACTAGCATAATGTGTGGTAATGGAGGATCATGGAGCAAGCCTTCCAAAAGAAATAGTAAAGGTAAGACATCTGCTGGTTTCTTAGATGGATCTTGCTACATTTATGAGTGTGATTATGATATATCTGCCTGCAATAGCAGGCGACAGACTTGATTTCTCGAGGTCTGCTCCAGCTATATATTTCTAAGCAACCCTGCCGATAAGCATGGGAGAGGCCATTGTTTATTGGTGCACAATCAAAGGCAGAGTCTAAATGCACACTTATTTCACACATAAATGGTCCAAAGGTGTTAAAGCCCACACACTTGTCGCCACAGAGGGAGGTATTCACCACACATTACCATTGTGGACAGTGAAGCTGTAGGCATTGGACATTGCATGATCTAATCTTCAGTTGAAGGCTGCAGAGTTGTCAATGTCTTCTCCTTTTATGTTCCGGTTTCTGATTCTTTAAAATAAAAAGTTCAAACAGACTAGTATCTTAGCCAACAAAAAAACCCCACCTTAAGAGCAACCTTCTCTGAGGATGTATCAGAACTTTAAATGATAAACCAAAGAGGAACAAGTGCATAAATACTTAAAATAAGTTTGAACTGCAGCAAAGTAATGTTTTCCTATAGGTAAGCACATGTACTGTACCAGGACTTCATAATTTGTGTTCAGTATGTGCCAGTGTTGTTGAATCTTATGAATCATAATAATGCTTTCAGAAAGCTAAATTGAGGATGAATGTAATTGCAGAATGATAAGAACTATTTCTCATTTCCATGTGCTCTTGGAAGTAAATTTTTGTTGCTGCTGCCCTAGATTGCAGGTAGGGGGCTGGCATTGCCAGCATGGGGGTTGACCAAACCTGTCACAACACAATAAAATACACGAGCAAAGGCCACCACTCTCCTGTTTGTAAGTGCTGTGTGATTGGCAGGGTCTTAATAAGAAATGTATGCTCTCCTGCTATCTTTTATGTGTCTTCCTTGTACTATTTCATACCTACATCAGAACCTATCTGTTCTGTTATTCTACTATTGTGCAACAGTGTGATGCCATGGAGAGAAACTTAATGCTGGTAACATATTACTTATTTTTGCAGTGGAGCACCTTCAATTAAAAAAGAGCCAGAACTTGGCTGAAGTGAATAAAAAAAGAATTTTGTCCTGAGGTTGGAGAGCAAAGAATTCAGCATTTACTGTGGGCTGCCTTGGTCCCGCATAAATGAAAAGTCAATGTATTAGTGACAGGGCCACTGCACAGAGCCACAAAGTCAGATACGTGATTGTGTCTTTGCTTTGACTAAACACTAGTAGAATTTGGATTGAGATATCATTTGAATTCTGTTAGAATACTTTGATGCACATAAATTAACAAAGACAAGCACGTACACAGCCAAGATTTATTCCCAAAATATGTTGAGTCTTTACAGCTTTGATACTTCATTGTTTTTTGTTTTTTTTTTCCCCACAGTGTAGCAAGGTTTTCTGAATCTCTATCCTTTCCAAAATACTAGATTCAAAAGATTTAAGCCTTTGGGAAGTATAAGAACTTTTCTTTACAAACCATTCCTGTTATTCTTCTTGTATAAATCTTTCATTTCCATTAACATGTAAAGGGTCTTTGGTAAAAAGATAATTGTTTCCCAAGACTTGGTCAAAAGTGATGAAAAGAATAACTGTATAATACAAGGACATCTGGGATGTGTTAATGTTGAGAGAGTATTTACATATTTTATCTGACACAGCTAAGTTGACTGAAACAGGAGTCAGAGATCAGACTCTGTAGATTGAAGTCACAAATATTACTAAGTAAATGCCAATTAGCACCTTAAGCTAGACCCCCCCAAAGCAGATGTCACCTTTGACACTATGCAGTGCTCACAGTGACAAAGTATAAATATTTCCTAATATTTTTAATAGTTCATAATGCCAGCAGCTGACATTTCTGATGATTACTATCTGATGAGCTCTCATTTCCATTGTGAGAGTCAAAGGGCAAGGTTGTGGGAATGGTTGAAACACGGAGGAGACAAAAAACCCTTTTACTTTCATCCTGAAGGTGGTTTCTTTGGGGCCAGATGGAGAGACAGGGTTTAGTGTGACAATACTGAACCCCAGAGCTAGTAGTTTTCCACAGTTACCTTACATAGGCAAAGTCTCTGTGAATGTATTTGTCCTGGATTGTATACTGCAAGAAATGCAGAAGGTGAAATGGAACTCAGTGCTCCATCACCAGCCCTTTATGTTCCAAACGAAGGGCACCTTCCTGGCAGGGACAGAAGAGATAGGCTTAGCATACAACCACACACTCAAAGCTTTAATATTATTTGTCTGTTCTTGTGCCTTGTGATACCTTAGAGTGGAGGCAGGAATTGTTTGTCCTTTGTTCATTTGACAATAATTTATGTAAAGGCAGTTTCACTCAATGTTTGTGCAGACCTTTGGCTCGGCAGTGGGGATGATAATTTATTACAAAACAAAAAAGGAACAAAGTACAAGGTGATGGTAAAACTAAAAATATTGGCAGGGGACAGACTTGTACCTGAAAGTACTCAGGCTTTTTAAGGTACAGAATTTCAGGCTGATAGTATCTATATCAGTGTCTCCCCAGTAAAACAAACTGCCTTAAACTTTTTCTGTGAAATAAAAAACAAACACAACTTCCATGGAATACTGTATTGACAGGATGGAGCAGAGACCCTTTGGGAGGGCTTTGCGTGAAACACAGGTTCCCTGCACACGGTGAAGTTAGATGGATCTGAAACCTGCACAGACACAGAAGCGACAGTGCTGCAGAAAAGGACATGCAGTTAGTGGTTGGAAAGACTGTCCTCAAGACTGCAGGTCTTCTCACACTTAAGAAGCTTGCACCTGCTATTTCTGGCAATGAAGCCATGCTTCGTTAACTATTTGATTAATTGGTTTTCTAGTATGAAGGGGTCCATAGGAAGGGGCTTGAACTCTGTAGCTGCTGTCACCTGAACATGAAAGTCTAACAGAGACAAATCACTGTTATACACTTTTGTTTATGATAATTTAAAAGATGACTCAGAAGCTCCTGATGTTGGCTGCTACACAGGTAAAAGTCTGTGTTGGGTAGACTTTCAACCCAGTCTATATGTCTCAATATCACTATCATAGAATCATAGAATGGCTTGGTTTGTAAGAGACCTTTGAGATCATCAAGTTCCAACCCCCCTGCCATGGGCAGGGACACCTTCCACTAGACCAGGTTGCTCAAAGCCTCATCCAGCCTGGCCTTGAACACCTCCAGGGATGGGGCGTCCACAACTGCTCTGGCCAACCTGTTCCAGTGCCTCACCACCCTCACAGTAAAATATTTCTTCCTAATATCTAAAATAAATCTAGCCTTTTTCAGCTTAAAACCGTTACCCCTCATCCTATCATCACACTCCCTGATACAGAGTGCCTCCCCATCTCTCCTGTAGGCCCCCTTCAGGTACTGGAAGGCTGCTATTAGGTCTCCTTGGAGCCTTCTCTTCTCCAGGCTGAACAACCCAAACTCTCTCAGCCAGTCCTTGTATGGGAGGTGCTCCAGCCCTCTGACCATCTTTGGGCCCCTCCTCTGGACTCACTCCAACAGGTTCATGTCTTTCTTATGTTGGGGGCCCCAGAGCTGGATGCAAGTACTCCAGGTGGGGTCTCATGAGAGCAGTCTCACTTCACCCCACAAAGGTATGAAGTGTCGGCACCAAATTTCTCTCTACAGATCTGCTCCTCAGTGAACTTGCTAATACAGACACAGACTAAATGTCACCTCCATGGTTCTGGGTCCAACTGCATCCAAGTAATTACAGATCTTTGACTTCACTGAGGTCTGGATCAGGCACCTCTTGCCCAGCTGTCTCTAAATGAGCTCTGAGAAGCTTTGAAATACATACAGTGGCTTGAGAAAGAGAGGACAGAATTGTTGAAGCCTGAAGGGCCAGATCCATCAATATTTTGAAAGGTTTCTTTACTTTAGGATCAGCTATCAGCTGAAATGACTACCTGAGATCTGTTGAACGAGAACTCTTAAATCACATATAAGGAGGAAACTTCTTCCTGACAGCTGATCTGCTATGCTTTGGAGCATGAGCATTAGAAGGACTCTAATATCTATCTGCCAGTATAACTTGGCAGTCTATCCTGAGATACTTTCAGAGGAAAGACTGCCATGTTAACTGCAATCAATTTAGACTGATACACAGGAAATGTGTTTACTTCGCATTTTTGGCACAAACATGAACTTTTTTTCAGGTCCATTCAATATAATTGTATAATGGCATATAACATGCAGTATCAATGACTTATTGGAAGTAATCTTTGTTCTATTTTTTGTCCTTAAAAATAGATATAATGTTATAACTCTAAAGAAAAAGTAATCTGGGAGTTACTTTCTGTCTGTTGTCGATGAGTGATGAAAATCCTGAGAGCCTCAGAAATTGAATGTTGACAGCTGTGAGATTTCATTTTACTCATTGATGGTTGGATGCAAATGTGAGCCAAAGCAACTCACACAGTATTGCTCATATCTCACAAGCCATTGCTGAAAAAGTGTCATAAAAATGAATCACCTCTGCCCTGACATTATTCATGTTGTCTATAATCTTCATGCATACAGAAAAATGAAATCAAAAGACACAGAAAATGAAACCAAGGGGAAAGGCAACATTTCCACTGCTCTGGACTGCTTATCTCTAACACTGGTGTGCAAGAATCTCCTAATAATTGTGATGGGGGTTACCTCGAGCCCTCAGGGGAGTTTTTATGACAACTTTTCTTTAGCTGAACTCATGCTAATGTTCCATGTAATTTTCATCCGTGTGGATCTGGAGTGACCTTCATTACCCAGCAGGAGTTTTTTTAGCACTGGAGAGGGGAAGTGGTGAGGGTAAAGACTGCTCGTGGACAGCTGAAGTTAAAATACTTCACATGGCCCAAAGTACTGTTCCATCCTGTGTTTGGATAGGTGTGATTTAAAATACATGTTGGAGCTTGACAAAGGATAATTTTAGGAAGACTGTGTATTCCATGCCAGTGAAGTATTTTAACTCTTCCAGGACTGACTGGATCATCACTCATGCTTGGTTTCCTTCTCCAAATTACCCTAGGAGGACTTTGTTTTTCCATTATTACAGTGGGCACATAGAGCTAGGCATCCCTGGACCAAAGTTACCCTTTGTGAACAAGTACTGCCCAGTTTATTCCACAGTGGAGGGGAGCTGAAATGCAGGAACTGGCACGTGGGGCCAGGGATGCACTGGTGGCACTCACCCAGCACTGATACAATTGCACTGTCGTTCAAGATTATTAGGCACTCCTCACGAAACAGACTTCCAAATATAAAAGACCCTGTCTGCCTTATTTTTCAGTAGAATTCTTGGCTGATCAGTTCACATGAATTCTACACTTTTACTCAAGCGATTACTTCATGTCTAGAGGCATAATGGCACTCTGGATGCCTCTCTGAGCCCTCAGACAAAATGCTCCTGAAATGCCACTTGTACCATGCTTGTAAAGCTGAGTTTTTCACAGCTGGCAGCAGCTCTGCCAGCTGCGGGTAGATGCGATAACAGAGACTTGCTTCTGAAGCTGGAACCAAACTGCTCAATTACCCTTTCTTCTTTTGTCCTGTTATGGTTGGCTACCCACTGGTTTGCTCAGCATTTCTAGGAGCATGGATGCTTTAAGTCTACAGCATAGCTTTCCAAGTTTTGATAAAATAATTTTGGTGTGTCAAACCTTATCTGTCAGGGACTTCCCTCAGTGCTGGAAGATGCTGTTCTGTGTGCTGACGTGCTGCAAAAATATTACTGTTCCTTTAATTGCTGGTAGTTTTAATATGTTTTTCATGGAGTCATAAAATCATAGAATCATTAAGGTTTGAAAAGACCTCAAGGATCATCAAGTCCAACTGTCAACCCACACCACCTAACTCCCTAAGCCATGTCCCTAAGCACCACATCTACACGTTTCTTGAACACCTCCAGGGATGGTGACTCCACCACCTCCCTGGGCAGCCTGTTCCAATGCCTGATCACTCTTTCAGTGAAGAAATTATTTCTAATATCTAGCCTAAACCTCCCCTGGTGCAACTTGAGGCTATTTCCTCTTGTCCTATCACTTGTTACTTTAGAGAAGAGGCCAGCACCCACCTCACTACACCCTCCTTTCAGGTAGTTGTCCTGTACATGCTGTGTGAGCACACTCAAGATGAGCTGTTCCATAATCTTCCCAGGTACTGAGGTCAGGCTGACAGGTCTGTAGTTTCCCGAGTCCTCCTTATGGCCCTCCTTGTAGATGGCTGTCACATTGGCAAGTTTCCAGTCTTCTGGGGCCTCCCCTGTTAGCCAGGACTGTTCATAAATGATGGAGTGTGGCTTGGCAAGCTCCCCTGCCAGCTCCCTCAGTACTCTCAGGTGGATCCCACCTGGCCCCATAGACTTGTGTGTATCCGTGTGGCATAGCAGGTCATGAACTGCTTCCTCCTGAATCGTGGGAAGGTTAGAATAACTTCTGCTCTTTGTCCCTGCCTGCCAGCTCAGGGAGTTGAATACCCTGAGGACAACTAGTCAGACTATTGAAGACTGAGGCAAAGAAGGCATTAAGCACCTCAGCCTTTTCCTCATCCTTGGTGATAACGTTCCTTCCTGCACCCAACAAGGGATGGAGGTTCTCCAAAGCTCTTGTATTGTTGCTAATGTATTTGTAAAAAGAGTTTTTATTATCTCTTACCAGTGCAGCCAGATTGAGTTCCAGTTAGGCTTTTGCCTTCCTAATTTTAACTTTGCATGACCTGGCAAGGTCCCTGTACTCTTTTTGGGTTTATTGACCCTTCTTGCAGAGATTGTAGACTCTCCTTTTTTCCCTGAGTCCCAGGACAAGCTCTTTGTTTAGCCAGCCTGGTCGTCTTCTCTGCCACTTTGTCTTTCTACAGATGGGGACAGCCTGGTCCTGTGCTTTTAAAAACAAACTTCTGAAGAATGTCCAGCCTTCCTGGGCCCACTTGCCCTTCAGGACAGTCTCCCAAGGGACTCTCCCAACCAACGTCCTAAACAGCCTAAAGTCTGCCCTTCGGAAGTCCATGTTAGTGGTTTTACTGGCACCTCTCCTTACTTCACCAAGGATCAAGAATTCTGTCATTTCATGGTCACTAAGCACAAGACGGCCTCCAACCACCACATCTCCCACCAGTCCTTCTCTGTCTGTGAACAGCAGGTCAAGCGAGGCACCTCCCCTGGTAGGCTCGCTTACCAGCTGTGTCAGGAAGTTATCTTCCACAGACTCCAAGAATCTCCTAGACTGTTTCCTTTCTGCTGTGTTGTATTTCCAGCAGATGTCTGGCAAGTTGAAGTCTCCCACAAGAACAAGTGGGAGAGATTGCGAGACTTCTGCCAGCTGCATATAGAATGCCTCATCTGCTTCCTCCTGCTGGGAGGGTGGCCTAGAACACACTCCCAGCAGGATCTCAGCCTTGTTAGCCCTTCCCCTCATTCTTACCCATAACCATTTGAACTTATCATCACAATCCTAGATTTCTATACAATCAAAACACTCCCTAACATATAAAGCCACCCCACCTCCTCTCCTTCCTTGCCTATCCCTTCTGAAGAGCTTGCAGCCATCCATTGCAGCACTCCAGCTATGAGACTCGTCCCACCATGTTTCTGTGATGGCCACTAGGTCACAGCTGTTCTGTTGCACAACGGCCTCCAGCTCCTCTTGCTTGTTGCTCATACTGCGTGCATTAGTGTAGATGCAATGTTTTCTTTAATCCTGCTATTCAGCATGTCATTGTAAACAAAGTCTACCACACCATAACCAGAAATGGTTGAAGTTTTCAGTTTTGTAGCTACTTTCATACTTTCCTCAACTGTATGTAGCATACATACAATGGAAGACCAATCTGCAGTATCATTACCATGACAGACCCCCACATCTGTTTTTGCATATTAGTATTACTTTTTGAACACACTGTTGGATTTGCTATTGCAAATTTTGAGTTTATGGCAGCTGGTCTGAACGCTGTTGGCTTTACAGCATGCAGCCTAATTCACCCTCCTTATACAAAAGCCTACTGCATCATTATTAATTTCAACCTTTGTCTGACTAATAGTTTCCTCTCCTAAACTATCAGCATTTTCTTTGCAGACCATTTGTGCGTTGGTAACCATTCAAATATTACATCAGAGACCTTAAATGTCATTTCGAACACTAAGTGAACAACCTTGTCATACAAAAACTCTTAGTGTAACTTGACCTTCCTGCAGTAATTCTCCACTGAATACTGAAAAGTCTACTCAGGCATGCATTGTTAATTCATTAAAGAAATCTAACATTTTTAATTATTTAAAATCCTATTTTAGAACTCTGAATTTGGTATTTCTGTGCAAATAATGCCATACTGTTTTTTTTTTCTTCTGATATTTAGGATTTTAATCACAAAATTTCTTCTCTTGTTAACTGTCATAAAATTGGAATGGGCTCAGTCTTTTTAAATGCTTAACAGTAACGATAATCATGGTGAATACAGTTCATCTTCATGTACATTTTTAATGCCAGTAGAGTAGATTTCTTTGTGATAACAGAAATTATTATAATGCTGTCTGAATATGAATGTATTTTCTCTACAGTATATGTGCTCATACATTCCTAAAACTAAATTGCAAGCATTTCAGCCTTTAAAAACTTTTCAAAGATTGAAATGTACTGGGTAATACAATGTCTCTTATGCATTATAGCACACCAAAAACGCTCAGGCAGTCCTATTGCTCAATAAACTGAATTTACTAGCCTTATAGAAAAGCACTACGGAGTTTAATAGAAAACGGTAACCTTTTTACATGCTTTTGAACTTTTCTATATGATGTGGCAAAGAATGAATACTTGTGGGAGGATGGCTCATAGCTACAGATAAGATGGGATGGTGCCTGGAGTTTTAGTCAGCAAAGCATTTAAGCATGTGCTTGTGCTGGAGCGCGAGTCATCCTGCTGAGTTTGAATGGGAGACGTAGATGTGCATGTTTTCTATGATTTTTGGGAGAGAGGGTTGTGATACGCAGTGGAGATGCACTACTACTTCCTACATAGCAAAACTGAGAGGATAAAATAATCTGGCACTGTGATGGCTTTCACATGAAAAATTGGGGTTTGGAAAGTTGTAGATTCTCCCATTCCCTGCCCTTTAACTTTCAAACAGTCTGAAGTTAGGCTGCTGGTCCCCTTTCCTTTCATCGGCTGCTGAGGGAGCAATCCTGACTCCTTGGTTCTCCTGGGACTGCAGCGATTCCCCTCCACCTGCATCTTATGGTTGCAGAATAACTTAGGTTTGCCTGGTCCAACCTGTGGCCCCTAGCAGGGACAGCTTCAAGCCAGATCAGATTGCTGGGGGCCCAGAAGAATCAATACAAAACACAAAGTCAAGCTGATGGCATTTTTAGTTCATAGTAGTTGGTGCAAAGGAAAAGTCGGTGCTGGTGTTCCTTCTCAAACAACTGGAAACTCGCATGAAGGCTGAAAACAATAGATGTAACAGTTTCGTTTTCTGGTTATTGAAGTGGGTTACTAAAGCCCAAACTTTGTAGGTTATCACAGTCTATTTCAATGAGAGGCTTTTCTTTCTAAGGAAAACTTGCAGTTTGGTTTGAATGCTGTTGTTTGAAGGAAGGCTTTTTGCCAAAATTAATTGCCAGAAAAATGTACTTCAGCAAAGGCCACCTCCTTCTGAGACAACTGAATCCTCTATGGAAATCACTCGTGTGTGAGTGTGTGTGTGTCTGTCTCTGTGTGTGTCTGTGTGTGAATATTTGATCTAATGCTCCCTCTGCAGCCTCTCTCTGGTCATGGGCCTGGCTGTCCTAAAGGTGTGTTAAAATGATGGCTGGGTATAGAAATGTATATATTGAAGGTGAATAATGGAGGAAAAGCCTGACCCTGCCTGCTCAGCTGTTTCTCTGGCCTCTCTCCCTTTGCAGTTCATCCTGTAACAGCAAAGGGCTTGTGCCCATCCTTCCTGAAATTTTGCTTTGGCTGTGGAAGCTGTCGTCTGCCTTTTGAGGGAGCTTCTCAGGTGCTTGGAGCCATGCAAGCTGCACAGTGGGACCATGCCGGCAGGCCCACTGAGGATGAAAAAGCAAGGTTGTGTTGTACTTGTTGCACTGTGGGAAATGTTGCACACATCTGCTTCGAGAGGTCAGTGCTCAATGGTGTGAGGAACCAGCCTTCCTGCTTAATTATGGGATCTGGTGCTGGAGGCAGGAGAGGGGTAGAGAATACATTTGATCTAGGAAAAGTGCTGGACAAGTCAATATCTGCATAAGTATTTATGCACAGGTGTTTTTGTCCTTTGGGACTGACCCAGCGTAGAAGTCTTCACAATCTTCTATAGAGGCTCTATTGACTAATTTGCTAAGATGCAGGTTTAGCAATATTGTAACATACAGTTACAGACTGTTGTCTACTTATGAAAAAAAAAATTAACTCCTTCTGCAGCTCGTTGTGGAGAGCCACAGCCTGCCAAGAAGGAGGGAAGGATGGAAACACCAGTCTTGCTCAATGCGACACCGAGAGCGGCTCTGGAGCAAGGGAAGGATTTTTGAAGCAGCCATCATAAAGGAAATAATTCCCCTTTGCCTCCCTAATTTCATGAGGGCTTTTACTTACTGTTTCTCTTGCTGACTTCCTGATCAGCTCAGCTCTGGAGCACATGTCTGCCTCCGTCTCAGCAGAGTTTAGCCTTGGGCTTGAAGTGCAGGTGCTTAAGTGCTTTCCTGAACTGTATCAGCAGAAGGGCTGATCCAATACCCATTCAAGTCAACATAAAGGTCTTAACTCAGCCCTGATGAAGCCAGATAGGAGATAAACAGTCTTAATGGATGTTGCTACCCCCAGAACCACAATGTTTTAGTTTGTATCCTCACTCACAATGCTGAAAATGTTATTCCCAGTGGGGAAAAAGGAAGAAGTCTTGGGTTTATCTGTATTTTAGGCATTAGATACTGATAAAGATCATGCATTCTGACAGAAATTTTTCAGAACAGTTTATTAAAGATTTTTCTAAAGAACTGTAATGGTTTGAACCCAGCTAGCGGTATTAGCAGCAGGTTGAAGGAGGTGATTCTCCTCTTCTACTCTTCTCTCGTGAGACCCCACCTGGAGTACTGTGTTCAGATGTGGGGCCCCCAACATAAAAAAAGACATGGACCTGTTGGAGAGAGTCCAGAGGAGGGCCATGAAGATGATCAGAAGACGGGA
This sequence comes from Pterocles orientalis, assembly GCA_011057875.1. Taxonomy (NCBI): domain Eukaryota; kingdom Metazoa; phylum Chordata; class Aves; order Pterocliformes; family Pteroclidae; genus Pterocles; species Pterocles orientalis. The sequence continues at coordinate 177,731 of WKFP01014177.1, read as the reverse complement.
GCACCTCCCCTGTGAGGACAGGCTGAGAGAGTTGGGGTTGTTCAGCCTGGAGAAAAGAAGGCTCCAAGGAGACCTAATAGCAGCCTTCCAGTACCTCAAGGGGGCCTACAGGAGAGATGGGGAGGGACTTTTTACCCGGGGGTGTAGTGACAGGACAAGGGGTATTAGTTATAAGCTGAAAGAAGGCAGATTTAGATTTGATATTAGGAAGAAATATTTTACTGTGAGGGTGGTGAGGCACAGAAACAGGTTGCCCAGGGAAGCTGTGGATGCACCAATCCCTGGAGCTGTTCAAGGCCAGGCTGGATGAGGCTTTGAGCAACCTGGTCTAGTGGAGGGTGTCCCTGCCCATGGCAGGGGGGTTGGAACAACCCTAGCCATTCTATGATTCTATGAAACACCACAACAACCCCTTGCTCACCCTCCCCCCTCCCAGGGATGGGGAAGAGAATTAAAGGAGCAGAGGTAAAAAAGACTCATGGATTGAGATAAGAACAATGTAATAACTAAAATACAATAAAATTGAAAATAATAATGATCATGATATTATATACAAATATACAAATGAGTGATACAGTGCAACTGCTCACCACTGGATGACCAAGGCTCAGCCTGTTCTGGCTAACAATCTTGGAGCAGGGAGAGTCCCAAAATCCCAATCCTGGAGTAGAGATAAGAATCCAAGAGACTGAGAAAGAGGGAGAGCTAACTGTGAGAGTGAGAGATGACCCAGACTGAGAGCAAACTTCCACACAGACTCTCATCTATCTACTGGGCATGACGTGCATGGTATAGAATACTATTGGCCAATTTGGGTCTCAGTCCTAAACCTAAGTTTGAATCTTATTCCACTATTTGTCAGCTGTGCTCCCTCCCAGCTTCTCCTGCATCTACAAACACTGGCACAGCATAAGAGGCTGAAAAGTCCCTAACTGTCCCAAAAACAACTGTAAATATCAGTATCTTATCAGCCTTCTCAGCACAAATCTGAAACACAGCCTCACACTAGCTACTATGAAGAAAGTTAACTCTGTCCCAACTGAAACCAGGACAAGAACATAAACAACTATGTTCTTATCTGGCAGCATACCCTGTGTGCAGAAGCCAAAAATAATCATATTGAGTCCTCCTGGCTTCCCTTTTGAAACAAAAAGCATCAACCCATTGTCTGTTCTTTCTTGGAAGTCAGTGGGAAAAGGTTTTGAGATGCAGAACATCATATGCATCAGCACACTGCTGATTGTAGCTAACAAATGACAGGATTCCTGCCTTTCAATTTTGATTTTGGGAGCAATAGCTTTAAGAAGTACCTTATTTAAATGAGCCCATAGTTGTAAATACAGAGTAGACAGCAAGATCTCATAATATTTTAATTTGTCCAACCCTTTAACAGGTAGTGTAGATAATAGTCTAGGATTATATGTGAGACAAGTGCATCTCTCAGAGTAACTCTGTTGTGCCATGGTTTCAATTATTTTTAGAGCAAACAGTTTTATTCAATTCTGCTTCCTAGCTTGTACATTTATGCTAAATACTTGGAGAAAACAGAGGTTGCTATCAGAGCTTTTCTAAGATGCCAAATATTTGTGGTGTTTGTAAATACACTTACTATGTAAGTATATATACATGGAGATGTGTGCGTGTGGATGGAGATGGCTCTTAAATAGTAGCTAGTGCACTGAGGTATGTCAGCGAGAAAGCCCATTCCTGATTTCCTCACTAGAAAAGAAGAAAGTTCGTCAATTAGCCAGTGCAATGGAGCTGTGCAAAAATACATAAACGTAAGCTACTGCTGATTACTAAGCTGCTTTCAGAGGCAGATTTTTAAGTGTTCAAAATCCATAATGAAAATGGTGTTCCTGTTCTTAGCCATCCCCTTATCCTTCTTCTCCACTGCTCTCCCTGCAAAGGGAACTACTTTCATGTTTTATTTATTTGTCAAAGGGTTCTTTAAGTCCCCTCAATGCTAACATCTTTGCATAACTTCAAAATAGGATGGAAAAATGATAGTGTCCTCTTGGTGCTGGGGCTCAGCATGAAATTCCTGTTACAGCCTTTGTTCTGTAGTATTTCTCTGAGCTTAGGGATACAGTCTGGCAGGAGATTTCCTCTCTTGATGGAATTTTTAATTTTGATTTAATGCAGAGGCATGCAGATGAGAAGCCCCACTGGTGCCTGCATGGGGAGTAGGACTCAGGTTAAACTCCAGGCTAGCTCAGCAGCTGCCGCCACAAACTTCTCAAGAAATGTTCACTTGTTGAAAGAAAGAGGAGGGGGAAGGAGGAGGAAAGCACACTGGCTTTCCAGAAAAAGTTGCTTTTTCCTTCCACTGAAGCTTCTTGCCTGGCTGTCTCATGGTTTGTGGGAACAACTATGCCTGTGGGTCTTCTCTCTTTCCTGTCAGCGTTAGCTTCCTGTTGTGCTTGTGAGCATTGGTGAGGAGCTAGCACAGGCAGTGTAATTTCAGAGGGAATCCTCTACGTGGTTGGTTTCCTGAGTGCTAAGTAACAGCAGCCCACAACAGGCAGTAGGAGTAAGGATTCTCATTTACTTTTATTATGTGGAAGCTTTTCTCCATCACATCAGGCTGTCCTTCAGGGGTAATTAAGGAACTATATTTCTTATTCTTCCTCTATTAAAGAGTAGCTTTGAATTTGCAGTCAGGCCTTCAGGGTAGGTTTTATGTATGGAGTCTGGATATTTTCAGTCATCCTCAGAGGACTTCCTTGTTTACACCTGTATGACACCATTGCACCTCATGCAGTTCCTGGTGATTTACCCAGCATGAGAGGAGCATGTTCTGGGCTCTCCTCTCTCCCTGCTGATCTCCAAACAATGAGTCAAACAAATGCTTCGAAGCAGAAGTGGTAGCCATTTGTTCATCAACAGTGCCTGTCACTTTCTTGCAAAAATGCACATGGATGTGGTTTTTTTTCTTTTTTTTTTTTTTCCTCTGAGCAGCCCCAGATCTTCCCATACCAATAAGTGTGAATTGTACATCCATCCAAGATTGAGAGAATATCAGAAGCGCCTGGTTCCTTATTTGTTGAATCTGGCTCTGTTCCAGGCTGCTGATTGATTTTGATGATTCAGAATCTTTGGCAACAGAACACTGAAAATGTGAAAAAATATACAATAAAATATATTGAAAGCAACTTGAAATGTCAGGTAGAATTCAGTGGAAATAATGTACCCATCAAGGGAGATTAATGGCATTTCTACACAACACTTCACTTCTTCTGCATTCTAGATGGGCAAATAACCCATTTCTCTCACAATTAATCATGGCTATAGATGTGAATATACTTTGCATCTGACAGTCTCTGGTCTCATGTGTTTTCCACCAGGTGTGTGCTTCTCTTCCTTTTTAACTATTTCCTGGGTTCCTTTGAACTGCCCTTTTACCTTCGGACATCTCCAGCATGCCAACACCTCTCTTTTGCAGGTGACCATTCCCTTTCTTCAGTCCTTTCTTTTGTGGTGTGGAACATAACTTCTTTCTGAAAGGATTTCTTGGTCAGGCAAAGTTATTCTTTTTGATGAGGATGGGAAAGAAATGGTCCTTTTCCCTCACAGCTGAGGTTTTCAACTGGCCTTTATGTGAGGGGCACTTTTCCTGACAGAAGAGGAATCAGACATGACTCCTCCCTGTTATGGTGAGGATGTCAGGCGTGGGTGGCAATGTCATGTCTTCATTTGGTCTTTGAGACTATCCAAATGACCAGAAGAAAAGCAGATTATCTCCTCCACAGCTGGTGTGTCTTGGTAAAGAAAGTTCTCACGCCAATCTTCCAGCTGGTGAAAGTGGCCAAGGAGAGCTGAGGACCAGCAGATAGATTGGTGTTGGAATAAACTGTAGGTGAATTTCACTGTGGAGATGTTTGAAAAACTATAGCATTGTTAACAGCATGTGGTTTTGTCAGAAAATGCTTAAACAATTTTCTGTCCTTTTCCCTCAGAGACGTGAAAAAAGGACCATGGAAGTGTTTCAGACTTGCCATAATGCCTAATGACCCTTAACATGAGGTAAGATTACACCTGAAATGGCTCTCATGTAGGTTGCTGATAATAATCTGGCTTTACTGGGGAAATATAGGTCATCAGTAACAACTGAGTTGGTAGCCTCAAAATCAAAAAACAGGAGTTTTGGGTGAGGCACAAAATGATTTTGCCCTTTGCTTTATTGGCTGCTAGTTCAGAAACACGGGCAGCCTTGTACGTGACTGGGGCAAGAAGACACAGAGTGAGCGTTGCCCTGCGGTGGTACCTGGCACCATGCCCGACAGGTGTGACACTGCTCTTCAGCAAGTGCTTGGGGAGATCAGCTCCTGCAAGGACTCACCCGGCTCACCAGTGTTCTCAAGTGAAATAGTGCATCCCCAAAAATATCTCTGTTCTGCTTATATACCACTTTGGAGAAATAGGCTCCTCCCTTTCATTTAAGATCCTGTTTTTTAGCGTTAGCAGAAACTTGACCTCGTTTTGCATTACATTTTCCTACTGCCTCTTGCCTCATGCATTTTGGCTCACATTTGCCTTGCTTCCCTTTACTGTACTTTCCCTTCCCTCGCCTTTAAGTTGTGCTTTTTGCTTGTTTTCTTGTCGCTTTCCTTTGCTATGTCTGTTACAATATGTGTTTGTTGATCGGTGTCCTTTTCTATTACATATGTTTCTTTGACTCTCTCTGGGGCTTTCCTTGGCTTAGTGCTCTTCATCTCCTTTCTCACATCCCCCTTTTTACTTGCTCCTTCTGTTCTCAGCAACATTCACACTATTCTCTTGACATGCTTTTTTCTTTTTTTTGTTCCTTTTGGTCTCCCCAGCTCCCTTCATCCTCCTGCCTACAGCTTTTTTTCTTCCAGTTTCCTTTACTGGAAACTTCACATGAATATCCCAGAGCCTCCTTTAATATTTCATTTCCAGGAGAATCTGAGGGGGCTGTCGTGTCTTAGGATTCATTGCAGGCCTGAATAGTTTCAAAGAGCAATTTTGCTGGATTGTAACCAAAGCATCAAACCCTTCATCATGTTATGAAGCCTGGGTAGATAAAGAGGTGAGTGTGACCACCAGTTCCGTGTCTCTGTCATGAAGCCTGAGCCTGGATTTCCAAAAGCCCCTGCAGAAGGTTTTTAGCTTGGACCCAGCCAGAGTTGCACTAAAACTTTCTAAAGCTGATAGTGCGGGAACACATCAGACGCTGGCTCCTCATTTGTGTGTGAAACATCAGGGGCAAGCAGCCGTGTGCTGTGACAGGTCGCTGCAGGGTGTGCTGCCATTTCGTCTGGCTTCCTGGGGCTCAGTGGCAGGGCAGGTGCATCCAAATCATTAGCCAGGCTCTGCATGTGCTCTGCAGAGGAGGCTTGAACCAGGCCCATGCTGCTCCCTGGGTAGCTGCTGTACTGAGGAGGATGAGGGAGCTGCCTTTGTCACGCTTCCCCTGCGAGCAGCCTGTGCTATGCACTCTCACACGGGGGTCTTGCTTGGAGAGTCAGGAGGAGTTTGCACAGGTGCCGGCGCTCTTGCCAACAGACTCCCCACTCTGCCTGTGGGGAGCCCAAGGGGTGACGAGATGAGAGCTGAATGCTGCCACCCGGCACAGTGTTTCATTAAATACCTGTTTTCCCACTCAGGGGAGTGGAAGCGGGGGGACCCCCCTCTCCATTCCCTCTGGGGATGCCGGGGAAGCAAGGGCAGAGAGGACAGCCTGCTGCTGAGAGACACGTCTGGCTGAAAGACATGGTGTGCGGGAAAGGTGGGGGGAGCGTGGTGGGGATGAGGGTTGTGGCGGTCGACTGACTACGGGTGTTGGGCCTGGGGCAAGCTACCATGCTTCCTGGGCACCGCAGGCACCCTCCTCGGCTGAGCTGCAACCTCTGCTCAGTGTCTGCAGCTGCTGCCTTGATTTATATCTGCCGAAGTCCTGTCAAGCAGCAGGGTTTTATTTTGTGAGGGTGGTGAGAGGAAGATGTGGTGAGGAGGACAAAGACACTGACCCAGCACGGACCTTTCGGGTGCCCTCCCACCCCCTCCCACCACCAAGGCTGTCCCTACTCAGGGGGTACCTGCATCCCCTCCCCATGCTTCCCCTCTCGCTCCGTCCTCTTCCTGCTCCATGCACCTCTGGGGGTCTTGTGCAGGGGGAAGAGGGAGTGCTTATAGTCATGGTGTGTGGTGCCTGCCCCTGGGGCAGGTCCCCTCATGCTCTCTTCTTAAATTAAGGATGAGAAGAGGCTTCCTCAGAGGCTTCTCTCCCCATTGCCCCAAGCGGGAGGGCGACTCCTCTCCCTCCCTGCCCCTTCAGCCCTCTGAGCACCGTCTCCTGCACCACCTCTTTCCCTAATCTCCAAATTTCTTGCTTTCAGGCCTCCTTGTTCCCTCTCTGGGGTCCTTTCTTCAAACATACTTCTTTCAGAAATCCTTCTGATAGCTTGTTCTCATTATCTTAATGAACAATTAGGGAGTGAATCCATCAGTGTAATTCCTGTGCTCTTTTTCCTTGTCACTGAGCAGCATGTGTCATACCTCTGCCCTGTGACTAGCTGGGAAAACGTTCTGTGGCCAGCCCTGGGTTTCCATGGGATGGGGAAGTATTCAAAGGCACAAAAAAACTTCTGTGCTTCTGGCCTTGAGACTATTTAATTTTTCAGAGGAGATTATTAAGGCTGGCTGGGGACAGAGGTTAAAACAACAAACGTAAGAAGGGAAAAAGAACAGAACTGAGGGCTATTTTTCCTCTTGTAGGAGAAAAGCAACCAGAGTGATTGTAAATGAAAACATTTCCAAACTGCCAGTTGGTATATAGAGCATGCTGGATGCCTCAGTCCACCCCCAGCAAGGGAAGGTTTGGCTGTCTGTAAGCTCCATCTCCATCAGAGCTCTGCTTAACCGAGGCACCAAAACTACCTGTGATGTTAGTGTGTGCTGTGCAAATGTCTAAAATAGGGTAATGCAGGCTCTACAGATACCCATTGAGGTTCTGGCTGGGCTTCTTTCCAGTCAGGCTGAAAAGGATGCCACCTTGCACAAAAGGCATAAAGCAAATATTTGTATGCAGAGTCTTGGATAGTTCTGTGACGATATTTGAATTTAAGCATTCATTAAAACTGAAATTGCTTCAAGTCAGTGGGTGAGCTGGGAGGGAAAGACAGATAATGCTACTGTGAATGGGGCCATATAGTGATGCTTTGCTCCCAGCAGATTGTGCAGATCCCGGTAATGTTTTGTCATTATGTGTTTCTCACCTTCTGTCTTACCTCTTCAACTTTCTGAAGGAGCAGGGAAATAACTGAATGCTGTGCTGACTTTCTAAGGTGTTGTAAATAGCCATAAGAGCCACTGTTTCAGGATAGTAAAGTCGATTTCTTGCTGCTCTTAGAGCTATTGACACAGGCTCTAGGGAGGCTGAAGCAGACAGCACCACGGATCCTATGGCTTTCCGACCTGCCTCCCCACTTCTATTTTGAAGGTGAAGGTCCTGGGGGGCCAGGAGGACTACACTTACCGCCCCAAAGCTATCCCGCTCCATTCAAACCTACCGGCAGTAGGAGCCTGCTCAGGTTACAGAAGGATTCACCATTTCACCATTTGCCATCTTCTTGTGGTTTAATAATAGGTTCCTGGTACCTGTCACTGTCAAGCTAGAAGGTGCTATATTTAGATGGATCAGTATGGTGAACCCTATGTTCATGTTGGTGGGCCATGCTAGAAAACAGCACTAAAATGACACACTAAAATAGCACTTATATCAATGAAAATAGAGAATTTTATTCAGTTATTTACAATAATTACTCAAATCAGTGCCTCTTTGCATTTTATGTTTTTCAAATGAATTGAATTTATTCTATACCACCCCCACTCCATTTTTTGGTCTATCTATTCCTTTTTTTTTTCCATAGACACCACCTGTGGAAATTACTGTAGGCAGTACCGTAAGAGACAAGTTTGGGTATCTGAAATTTGAAACAATAAAGATAATTTTGTATCTGAAAAGGAGTAAAAGGTTCTTTCTGGAAGGGTATGACAACCATAGCATTCAGCTATTCCTGCTAAACGCTGAAGAGCGGAATAACTCTTAGGAGAAATGATAACGTATCCTTTGTATGTTCCCAAACCTACCAAGAACTCATTTAGAGGAAGGTAGAGTTTGCAACTCAGAGCTCCTAATTTCCTTTTCTTTCTAGAATACAAGTAAAATGCAGTGTATTAGTTGACATTTAATTTATATTTTTGACATTTTTTTATGGCCAGGAGTAGTAAAACAATTAATTAAAAATCATGAGAATCTGCATGACTGAAATCTGTGGCAAACTACATAAAAAAAAAAATCTCAAAAAATATGTAGTCCTCACTGAGCTAGGTAAAAAACCTGAAACAACCCTAAGAAAGTTGTTGAAAATGTCAATATTTTGGAAAAAAAATGTTTGGAATGACCTGTTAAAAATATTTTTCAGCAAATTGGCAATGTGAAAAATGGCTCATTTGTCACATTGCATTGTAAAGATATCGAAGACTTTTTCAGTGTTCATTTTTTTCATTTTTAAAAGGGAAATTCTATTTCAAAGCCGAAAGCCATTCCAAACTAAAAGGCTGAAATGTTCCATGAAAATTGTCGTAATTTTTAAACACTTTTGGTTAAAATTTTGCGAAGTTCATGGCTTCACTGAATGTTTTGCTGAATGTTTTGTGTTCAGTTCTTCATTTTCCATCAGTTAATGGTGAAAAACTTTCACAGGAAGGTGTAACAGAGCAGCTTTTTACCCGACATCTTCAGTAACCCATGATGACAGACAGTATTTTTGCAATAGTTTTCAACAGAGGTTCCTCCTATTCTTTGCAAACTTAATGAGCTTCTTGCCTAACTTGAGAGGTTTTGATTCCACTGTGCATTCCTGGGTAAGGTGCAGAGTAACCCCAGACCACAGAGTTTTGTGCTTGGAGAAGACAAAGACACACTTTCGGGTATGCAGGGTGCATGGAGTTGCTTTTCTCCTGTGTTCCCTTAGCAAGGAGAGTGCGTGCTTCTTGCACCTCCAGTTGATCCTCCCAAAACTCTCACAATGGAGCAACCTCCATGTGCTCATGGCAGCACGTAGAGTAAACCACTGTTGTTTTTTTTTGTTGTTTTTTTTTTCCCCTGGCTCCACTCCCCAGGTGAAGAGGCCATGACACTGCCTGAGGCAGGGAGCTATGCAAATTACCACCTTGGCAGCTGGCACCCTCCTCCCCTTCAAAAGAGCACCCCCTCTTCCCCCCAGACATCTAGTAGCTTCCTCCTGTTCTTCAACCATTGGCTGCTCTTCCTTGTTTGGCTGCTTCAGTCCCTCAAGACAAGTCCCTCCTGGGAGCTTGGGGACAGCATTTCAAACATCTCTGACCCTGGCTTCCCACTGGCTGCCCCACATCTCCTAACAGGGACCCCATTTCATCTCAAGCCTGGTGCTTCTTGGCGCTAGCAGAAGAGGGCAGCTGCCCTCCGATATGCGCTTCCAAGTTCTGCCGGATAGACAAGGTCACGGGTAATGGAGTGTGTGCGAGGCTAATGTGACCTCAGAGCACTTTAAAGGGCCGTATTCTTTCCAACGTGCCAAAGGAAGAACTATTGCAGGCAATTTGGCAGGAACTAGCTGACGATTAATCGAGCAACAATTTCAACCATTGTAAGGCTCTATTGTGAGGGTATTGATGGCAAAGTGACTGATGCCTCCTGGGCTGCAGATAAATGTGATTCCTGGTGCTGGAGTCAGGTTGACCGAAGGGGAGTCAGTAAGGACAGGCACTTCTTCTAGAGAAATATGCTTTTGTAGAAATAAGTAACAGCAATATGTACCATATTATATTTAAATATTGCACGTATCTCTGTGTATTTCTTGATTTTTAATAGGAAACAGTCCAGATCAAGCCTAGATAAACAGAAGTAGAAGAAGAAGAAGCTGACTTACAGATAGCTGGCCGTTGATTTCAGTAGCTAATGTTGCTAAACGCAGCCCAGCCTGGAAATATCTGGCCTTCCCCCTTCTGTGCTCTGGTCACCATATCTGGAACTGGTTATTAATGTGGATGGTGTGAGGAGTAACACTTCTGGTGAGCACCAGGGAGGGGAACATCCCCTTTTGCTGTGTTGGGCATTCCTGTAACTCAGGGCTCCTTGCAGCCTTGCTCCTCAAGTGGGGCTGGGTCCTCCACGGCCAGTTACTGGGAGAAAGACCCCCAAACATGGAAAAGCAGGCTGCAGTGTTTGAGAAGGCTGCCAAGGTACGCTGCTGTGCCTATCCTTCATGACAGCATGGGATTTGTTCAGCTGTCAGTCAGTGCTTGTTACAAACCCGGGGAGGGGGAAACAGATAGACAGAAGCAGACGATGAACATTATTCATTATTCTGATTTTGTGGGAGGGCTCAGCAGTTCAAATGCTGTGAGGGAGTAATTGAAGTACTAAAGAAAAAGAGCTGACTTGTCACAGTGCTTGAGAGAGGAATGAAAAATAAATGGGGAGAAGGGAGTTCAAATGTGTGGGAGAATGTCAGTAGCTGAAATTTCAGCCTGCTTGAGAAATCTTCTTCTATTACTGTCTCAGCCAGAGATTTTGTGGGGGTGCTGCAGCCAACTTTCAAGACAGATGAAGTTAACAGAAATACAAAAGGGAGTTTTCATTGCTTCTGCCCCAACATCTGAGGGGAGGAAGAGTGGGAGGTGTTGCTCCCACAGGACACGGAAGGTTTCCTGCTGCCTCCAGGGACATCTTCACACCTCAGCATTCCTTTCCTCAGCGTGCAATCGTGGAGGCCCTTCTCAGTGTAGCCTCCTAAACTCTGGGATTCACTTCAGTCTTCTGTTCACCATATCTAGACACAGTGATCTGGGGGTAAAACTTGTTTGTTCTCCAGCCCTTTCTCTGGTAATGGGAGTTCACCGGCCACTGTAGTGCATGGCACTTTGCTTAACTTTCCCACTGGTGGAAGACATGAAGTGGTAAGTTATTAATCTTTCAAATGAGATATAAATCCTAAATCCTTGCTAATCCTTGTATCCATAGCACAAAACCATACAAATGACAAGATATGCAGAGCTTCAGATCATTAGGAGAAGGCAATTATGTAGTCAACTGCAGCAGCGGGCAGTGGTGGGTAAAACTCAGATTTTTTTTTTTTCTTTTTCCCCCACATTTGGTATGGAAAAAATGAGGTTCAGACCTTGTATTGTCTAATTCCTAAATTTACAAGCCTGACAAATGTGTCAGGGTACTGCTAGAATGAATGAGTTCTGTTTTCAGACAGAGTAGACAGTCTCTGTGTTAGTATAACCCTCTCATTTACAGTCCTGAGTGGGTTTCAAGTGGGACAAGGGAGAGTTTTAAGGTAACTTGGAAAAAGGATAGCAGGAAGCTGAGGAAACTGTATGATGTCTTCTGGCTTTATAAAACATCCAGTACCAGATGGATCTATTGTAGGGATTTAATCTAATTCCAATACTACTATGTATCCATATCACAAAATACTTCTGTAAGGCAAATGGCTGTACTGGATTGTCTGGGAAAGATTAAGCACAGTAGAATAGCAAAGAAAAGCTTGATACATTCAAAGTATCTTTCAAGATTTCAGAAGCCTTTCCCTATCCCTTCCCTTGGTATTACTGATGGATGCAGCCTATCTGGAAAATGAACACACACTACTATATGAGTGTGTTTTGAGTGAGTCCTAAAAGATTTCAACTCATCCATCAATTGATTATGTTGTCATTGCTACATAAGACTATTCAGCATAGAGCATCTATTACTGGGGCTCTGATTGAAACATTGCCCTTGTTGTGCAGAACTATTTAACTTTGTCTCTTTGAAATGAAATGTGAAATGTTTCTTATCTTGCAAAAAGACAGATTTATTCTCAGCCTCTTGAAAAACAGGTACGTGAACCCGAAACCATTTCTTTTAGTGAATACATCTACAGGTGCCAGGTTTTCACCAGCAAGGCTTAATTCCTCCTTCAGCTCCAGTGAAAATATTACACCGTGAAATCTGGCGCAATAACAAAGTGTGAAATGCAAGTGTCCTTTCCCTAGAAAGTTCCCATTTTGTGGCTTGCACAAGAGTGCTTCAAGGCTATATGGAATAAGGTTGAGGTCTGGATCTTTTGGTTTGGTGGTTTTGTTCGGTGTGTTGGTGTTTTTGGTGGGTTTGGTGTGTTTTGTGGTTTGTGGCTTTTTTTATTTTATTTTTTTTTCCCGCTCCCTCTAAAAGGTTATTAGAAACCCACAGCTCCCTTAATTTTCCAGAAGGGGCTCCCACTGCTTTGGGAAGCCCAGCCCTGGCGCAGAGACCCCCACACGCCGGGGTGCCGGGGCCGGGGTGGGTGCCCGGCGCTGTCCTCGCCGCCGCCGCTGGGTGCCAGCGCAGCCCCGGCACAGACAGCGCGCTCCAGCCTCCCCTGCGCTCCCTGCAGCTCCTCCCTGCTCGCCTTCCCCCTTCCCTACTCCTGCTTCTTTTCCTCACCCTTCTCCCCCCCACCCCGCCCCACTTTTCCATTTAAATGCCAGGAAAGTCGCTTCTGGCACTTCCCTGCCCGGCCGTGGTGGCAGCGGCTGTGTAGGTTAGAGCGGGGGTGAGGCGGAGCGGCGAGAGCATTGAGCCTGAGCTTCCCCTGCTGGAGGTTTGGCAGCTGAAGGTTTGGCAGCCTCCGAACCTGGCTCTTCACTGTGTCTCTTCGCTGGCAATCGTGGGGAGGGGAGTGGGGCTGGCAGCAAGAAGGAAAGACCAGGGTCCTGCAGGGCTCACCCAAGCGGCTGCTGTTTCCCACCTTGGGTGGGGTGCTTTTTTTTTTTTTTTTTTTTTTTCACCCCTGCCCAGCACGGTGAGTGCTCACAGGCCATGCTGGGTGCTTACTGGATGTCCGGGGAAAGGATGGTCGTTCTGCGCAACGGCTCCTTGCCTCCCAGTGCAATTCATCTCAGTTGTCCCGTTACTGCAAAGCTCCTGGCGCTGGAATCAATCGGTGGAAGCTGGGGACGTGGTTGAAGGGGATGACTTGAATGACTAAAAAGGGATTTAAGTTTCCAAGTAACCTGGAGCTTTGGCTGTGGGTACACTAGCCTTTGGCAGTGCTGAGCATTTGTGGCCGATTTGGCCCAACACCTTTGGTTTCAGCAGAGGGAGGAACGAGAAGTGCCTCTTTCTGAAAGTCAGCTCCCTTTAGGTTATTTCAAGTTGGACAGTTCAGAAATCAATTGGATATATCAAAAGGCAAAATTAGGCTGGGAGGCTGTAGATGAGGATTCCTAGAGAGATTGTGAATCTAGCAATGGTAGTTCGTTGCTTCTATAGCACTTCTCACCCAGCAACTTCACAGCTGCTGCACCAGTGTCTGTGAGGCAGGAAAGTACTATCTTCACCTCCCAAATAAAAGAAAGTGAGCTACATGCAAATCAACTGGCCTCCTCAAGTAGCACAGGGAATTCATAGCAGAATAGGAAAAAGAAGGCAGAATCCCCAAATCCTGTAGGCTGCTGGCTGTGTAGAGAAATACATAAACATAACTGTTCGCACACCTCTATCAAGATATTTGGTCTGGAGCCTAATGCTAGGTGGTCTTCTGAAAGTTATTGCCTCTAGCTAGTGCTATGATACCACTGAAGCTGGGGATCATGAAGCTGTTGTTCCGAAGCACCTCTGTACTCCTGAAAAATTCCCCTCCATCAGATAACATGTTTATTATTTTCTTTTGACCAAATTGCACAGCCTGAACAGTGGATAGTTCTGTTTCTTCTGCACACTGAAAGCCTGGAGCCTGCTGTCCCTGAAATGACTGTAAACATCTAATAATGCTAAGGACCGTAGATGGGCATCAGGAGGAGCCCAGGCTTCATAAAAATAAGCTTGTCATTGGGGCATAATTTCTCCAGGACCTGTCAGGAGCACTGTGTCTTTTGGATGGTTCCCATTCACAAAAGTAAAAAACATGTCATTATTTTGTATTCCCAGGAAGCCAAAAGAAGGCAGTCCCCCCTCAGGCTGCCTTCAAAAGCAAAGAGCTTGTGATCAGCAGTGGCAGCGTTGTGAGAGCTGAAGGCAGACGTAAGGGAGGAAGCAGAGAGCTTTGAGTGATGGACGCCAGTCAGGTGTGGATTTAAAAAATGCCCATGGAAATGCCTCTTGGTGGTGTCTGTGTGACAGAAGCAGGTGAAAATGGGCACGTGCCTGACAGCATGAAGATGACACCTCTGTCTCATGAACATCCTGTGCTAGAGGGTGAAGGTAAGAGGTGGAAGGGGAAAGGATAAGTGGCAGAAAATAAAGTTTAGGCACAGCTCCCTAGGCTGGTGTCCTTTCCATGAGGCCCCCACACAGCGAAGGGTGTGTGGGGAGGGAGGAAACTCTTGCAGACCTGGTCTGGTGAGCTTCAGCCCTCTCTGGAATAAACAAATAAAATTCAATCACCTCTGGCTGCTGAGATAACCTTCCATTTTCCTCACTTCTCACTGAAGTAAAAGCCTTTGTGCAGAAAGCAATGTTCCCTCTACTCGTATTTTCCTCTCTGGAGCCCAAGCCTCTCTTCAGCTCTCCCTTTTCATGCTTTGCCCAGCCTGTCTCCAGCGTGTCAGCATGCAATATCCTTTTCCAGGAAACGCCACATACACTCAGTATTTAAAAGCATCATGTTTCTTCCAGTTAGCGTACAAATAATACTAATTCTATTTTCCTGCCTAATTCTATTTCCTTTGCTGGCCCTGCTGATTAAGAAGGCGTGTGTGTAAATACAGGCGTTCTCCCCCCTTTATCATCCTGATTCCTTCAGCAATGCTGCAATCTAGTGCTTGTGACATCACAATTCATCACCGGTGACTGCATTACAGATGCTGCCAGCACCCAGCCGTCTATAAATCAGGCAGTGGTAGCGGCAGGCACCTGATAATAAAGCCAAAAGCAGAGGCCTGTGTGTAGATGAAGTGGTGGCTCTTCACCTGCGTGTGACGCTGGGAACGTAAGAGCTGTGGGGTGCCTAAAATGTGACACTGGGTGAAGTTTGCCCAAGCAAGAGGGAGACAGTGCTGGAAGGTGACCTTGGCTGTCCTACATAGGCAGCCTAGTTCCTGAAATGGCCATTGCTTGCCCCTGTCAGGTTTGCAGGACTGGGGTGGGGGTCCCCTGGGAACCCAAGTAACCCGGGGAGGGGGGGATTGGTTCTGCAACACCCTGCTCTCAAGGTGAGTGTGATGGTATGGTAGAGGCTGCTCTGTTGGGGTGTGAGAGGGAAGGATGGCAGGAGACAGACAGCACATCCTAGAGGTTGAAATGCATTTCCATTTTGGACTCTTAAGTGTGAATGTAAATTGCAAATATTAAACACTGTTTCCCAGTAATGAATGTGTTTTCCATTTGTGCATCACAGCTTACTGGTTCCTGAATATTTTCATTCCCCCTTCCACTCTCTTTTTTGATTTTGCTGAATTGGTCTCTTGTCTCTTTTTTTTTTTTTTTTTTTCCAACACCCTGTGTCATAGGTGTGCCTAAGTAGCTGCACTTGCCTGGATGGAGGAGACTGGAAGCAAGGTGAGTGCTGACCCAGCACTTTGCAGCAGCACCAGGCTACTTGCTAAATTATGTGCAAATGTAGCAGTACGAGTGTGCTGCTTAAACACGCTGGTTGTGTGCTTAGCTGCCCAGATGCCTCAGCTGGCCGCCTACAAGCTGGCCTCTGGGTGGCAATGGCCATTGCTGTGGCAACTGCCAGCATCAGGATGGAGGGACACTGGCCCCTGCACCTCTCTGAAGGGAAGGGACTCAGCTCGGCTCCTCTCCTTGTCCCTCTCTGGCCCCGGCAAGAGTCAGTTAGTTACAGCCTCGGTGGCTGTTTCAGAGGTTGTGTGTCCTTGCGGTTTCAGGCATGAAGGACTTATGGGGCTGCCTCTCCCTAGAGCATCTAGGCTTTGTTATGCACCACTGAGGAAGCAGCTTTCCCCCACCACCAGCCTGACTGCCCCTCTCTTTGCCAAGGCAAAGGTGGCAGCTTTGGGTGTAACTGGACGGGCTGGCCACTCTTGCTGGAGGACAGGGGCTGTGAAAGCTGTGGGGGACATGGCCATCATTCTCTCAGGGACTTCTGCCTCAGTGAGAGGATGGGGAGAAGGTGGGGGCTGATGGGAGGTCTCCCTGGCGTCCAGGGAGTTGCCTTACCTTTTCGTTTCAGTCAGGGTAAATGAGAAGCAAAGGGAGAAGAGACCTCCACGGACGTGTGTGTCTGCTGCTACCCTGTCCTTCAGCTGCTGTGTCTGTAGGAGTTTGTCTTTCCTTGTCCTAGGAGTACCACAGTGACAGAAAATGAGCTGAGCTTGCTCCCTCCTCCATTTCTCTCTTTGTTCCCTCTGCCCCTCAAAAATTGAAATGGTGGCTGAAACTTATTTTGTTTTAAACTTTTTGACCTTTGTGAATTTTGGTCATGCTTGGGCTGTGTTTCTCCAGGTTTGTCAGCAGCTAGAGATTTGACTCCTTACTGTCAACTGAGGCCGTGCTTTTAGCTTGTGACTGTATGGACTAGACTACTGGGAATACCATCATGTCTTGCTGATGATGATAATGGCAGGGCTGCAGCTGTGGAGCCATTAACCAAATCAGAGGTTTTGCCTGAAAATTTCAATCGGAGAGAAAGAGTTGAAATTTCTCGGGTGTGATGGGTTAGCCCTCTGTCTCTGCTTAATCCAGGACACTGGGTATGTCAGAAAAAACATGGATCTGGCAGTCTCTCATAAGGCCAGACTTGCTTGTCAGCAGTATTGTTTTATACATGGTATGGACCTAGGTTTTCTTTTCTCAGTCTGGGTAGATGAAGCAGGGCTGGGAATGAGCCACCAATCTGGCTCTGCTGCAGCACCGTGGTGAAACAGGACATGGCTCTTGGGGCACTCTGTGTTGGAACCTGCTCCCAGTCACCGACTTCAGCTTGACGGATAGACACCTCTGCAGAAACAGATTGATTTTTCTCTATTGTTTTTACTGGAGTAAACCTCATATCCCACTAAAGTCAATGCTGTTACATCAGTGTAAAAATGAAAAAAACCCAACCAAACCACAAAAAAATCTCACCACAAAATTGCAAGAAAAATGAAGCAATGGTTTTGGTACTTCTTTTTCTGGAAGCTAAATCTCTGTCTTTTTTAATCTTTGAAAATTATAATAGTTCTGTTCACGAACTTTAAACCCAGGAGCATTCAGTACCTTTTAGCAAAGCTTAGAGTTAAAACCAAACCTTTTTTTAATTTTTTTTTTTCCTTTTCATGGCAGTTTGTACTAAAACAGCCTGTAGGACATGCAAAAAGGGAATGGCTGAAAATTTTTCTTTCCTGGTGACTGTTTTAAGTCACATGGTGGTTTGGTCCTTATTTACTGTGCTGGAACATGCTCACTACTTAAAATAGCACGGAGGGGACAGACAAACAGTCGGAGTAAGCGCATTAGTGCAATGTCAGTTTTCCAACAGAGATGTGAAGATATTAGCTGCATCAGTGGATATGAGAAAATACATTATCACCTAGTGCCTCTTAAAACGAGCCAATTTATTTCTATTCTTCATCGGCTAGATGTCTATTGCCAGGATTTATGGCAAACATCTGAACTAAAGGTAGTTGTAGGTTTGACAACAAAAGTGATAAAGAAGCTGTGGAGGGCAATGAAAATTGATGGGGAGAGAGAGTGATGAACAGCAAAAGTGCCATTATGGTCAAGCGATGGGGTACTAGGTGGAGGAGAAAGAGAAATGGGCTGTTTGCAGTAATTTGGGTACCTTCAAAACGCCTTGTTCATCTGCCTGCAAACATTTGCTTACTTTATTTACTGTTACACTGCTTGGTAATGTCACTGCCATTGAGCAAAAGACACCTTAAGTGTCTATGCTCATGTCTTTTTGTTTGGGAGATGGAATTTTTCATTTTTTTTTCTCACTTTCCCAAGAATAAAAGAAAAATATCCCCAATACAAACAGAGCAAGAGTGCTAGGATAGCAGGACTGTAACTACCTGGACAAAAAGCTAAAAATTAATGCCAGCTTTGAATTAAAAATACTCTTTCTTTAGTGAACAGGGCCAATGTGCAAAAACGGATCTTGTTTTTATGGACAGAGGAAGGAAATAGCTATTTTGTTCGATGGCTGTAGGATTTCTGCTGGAGCAAAGCTCACAGGGAAAGCTTGCAAGTCTATTATTTTAACACCAGAAGGGTGCAGGTGAATTGGTTTCTCGTGCAGTTTATTAAAAAAAACCCCAAACAATAAATGTTGTGACCCTTTAACATACATGGCGTTTTTACTCACGGCTGCCTGTGATGATGATGCAGTTACTTTTGGCAGCAGCTGGTCTTTGTGAGAGATGATATAATCAAAATCCAGCCACCAATAAAAATGAAAGAAAAGGGTAAGAGAGAAAAATTTAGCAGCTTCTCATATCACTAGTGAAGTTTTGATTACTTAAAATGTCAAGAAGAGTAGATACAGAGTCTTTAAAAGCTTTTTCTCCCCCCTGTAGCTTCTGTGACCCTGACACTGCTGCCTAGTGCTGGTAGTTGTAATAAAAATGTGAACTGTGTTCTGTTTTATTTACCCAGATTAAAATATGGAGACAAAGTGAACATACATGATGCTGGAAAGCAAACTAGAGAAACTTCAGAACAGGGAAAACTTCAGACTGTAGCAATACTATTAGATTTGGGAAATTCTGCTAGCTGAAATTCTGTTAAGCTCAAAGCTCTGGATAGCACCACCAGAAAAGCCTCCTTTTTGCTCATTTCCTGTTTTATTTGTTTTGATTTAAAAATTGCCAGAGAGGTAGGAGGTGGACTGATGCACTCTGTCAGACATAGCGAGAGTGGGTTATGAAACTTATGTGAGTGCTCCTTGTCTGCTTCAGCATAAAGTCAGCCAGCAAATTGAAATCTCCTCCAACAAGGATTTAAATTAAATTGACTGCCTTTGCATTGGGGCAAACCAGGAGCATTCATATAATCAATTAATGTGGCTCAGCTTTGGGGATGGCAGTCTCCAGTTGAGACAATAATGAAGAGAGGGGGCTCGTTGCTTATTAAATTGCTACCTCAGTGCCATCTGTGCCATGGACTGAAATGCAGGTGGTGGAGTCATGTTTTGAATAAATGTATTGCATGACCTTTGGGGAGTCTTTCAATTGCTTTTTGCCTCCGTTTACCTTCTTCAAGAGAGCATTTATAGCATGAACTCTTTAGTGCCTATTTAGGAAGGCAGTTCTCTCCCAGTGGCTCAGACCTACATTTGGAGTTGCTGACGGTAAAATAATATTGGTTAGATGCACTATTTTAATAATGCTTTCATGCTGATATAAAGCCCTATTTCAGATGCAGCTATATGGGTAAAAAAGTGTAGCATTCTGATGGTTATCCAAATTATTTTTGGGAAGTGGTATTTTTCCTGCATAAGTGAGGGAGTGGTAATGCCAGTGTGCTCTACCTCAAGCTCCGAAATGCCCAGAAGTGACGTGGACAGATGAGTGCCTCTCTAAACCTGAGGCAATAGAGATTGCTGAGAGGAAGGGTGTATTAGCTGAAGCTTGGCTCCATGGACATTCAACTTATAGATGGGTGGCTGGCAGAGCAAGCTCATATCTATGCCACGTACCGTGTGAAAATGTATCTTGGGTCTCAGCTTAGAAGGGTTTACCCGTATAATCACACTTAAAAGCCTTTTCTAGCACAGACTGGGCCGGAACAGATCTCTAACCCCGGATGCAGTACGTTCCCAATCTCACTTGTGTCTTTTAACTGCTATAATGTAATTGCTACTATTAATAATAAACTGACAGGCTCTCTAAATAACTGTAAGGCTGATAGACTAGTATCGGTTGGATGCTTCGAAGTTTGACTAACAGCAGGGAGAAAGAGAACAGCTCCATTCTCAGCTCCTCATGCAGAGAAGGGCTGGCACCAGGAAGAGGCGATGGAGTGCTGGCATGTGGCACCGCCACGCCGCAGGGACCTTCTGCAGAGCATTTGCTGGGTGACTTGCCTTGTTTCTTCAGAATAAGTCACACTTTCACACTGACAAGTGAAATTTTGAGCTCTGGCGATGGGTAAGACTGCCCAGAGAGATGTGCTGGCAGGTTACAGAGATTCTTAAACCCCGTTGAGTGTCCCCACGGATGGGCAGTTTAGCCCAGGCTCCTGAACACCGGCTGTCAGGAGGTTCTGTTTTGTGTTGGTTTTACCTGTTTTATCTATAAACAGAGCATCCTGAAAGGGGACTTGGACAGAAGGTCGGGACACATGGGATCACTGAGGCCAGTGATCAGAGCAAAGACATCAGCAGGAGCAGGGTGGAGGAGTGCCTGAGGTGGAGGAGAAGGCACCTGAGCCCTAATGCCCTGCAGGGCTCTGACAGGTGAAATCCAGTTGCTTGGGAAGGTTGTTATGAGGGGAGAAATCCAAATCTGATGTGTCTCCAAGGCTGAGACCTAATGTCTCGCTTACAAGGTGTCAGTGGGGACCAGTTGTTCCCTCCAACACTGCCAGCTGTAGTGTGCTTCTGCAAACTTGAGTTTTTTCAGTAGAAAGTGTGGCAGCAGCACCAGCGTGTGGGTGGGGCAGCCTGATGTTTGGTAGGCTCCCCATCAAATGAGGGGGAGAACAAGATAATAAGCCAAGGAGAGAGAAGGCTGACGTGTATAAGCTGTAAAAAAGCTCAGATGTTATCTGTGTGTTTTGACCCAGGTAACCGAATTATTTTCTGGATGATCTGGCATGTTTATGTGAGAACAAAATTAGTTTCTAGCCAGCACGGACATTTAGAGTAATTTTTGAATCCCTTTCAAATCTTCATTAATGTGTGCAATTACAGTTAGCTACAGTGCACTTGACCCAGCGTGCCACTGTCACCAGCCTAAGCTGAATGAATCAAAAAACTTTTTATCATGGACTCTGACCCTGCTTTGGCTGCAGACACAGGGGATGAGTAGAAAAATCTTCTACCCGCACCAGGCAACCAAATCCACTCAGCAATGCTATATGTGTTCCTCTTAAAACCATTTCTGTTTGCTTATAAATGTCTCTAATACTTAAATGTGATTATGGCGTTTCTGCTGTATTTAAACCATTAAATAAAATGATGGTTTCCAGTGATGAAGACAATTAAGCATGTGGGATATAATGAAACTTGATAGAGCCTCGGCTGCCGTCCTCCCTATTAGCGTGCACAGCTGCGCACGTGTGTCAGCGTTTGCAGATTAAAGAAGCAATTAATCTGAACAGAGTGAACGTGAAACTGTTACTTAAGCACACCGGCAGATTGTGAGCTTCGGTCCCTGACTTTTTCGTTAAGGTCACAACCCAAATTGCAACCAGCTATGTAAGTCTCTTCTTCTCAAATCCCTTATTTCTAATCAAATTTAAGAGCTGATACTGGTGAATTACATCCTGATGTCATAAATCCACATTGCCAGTGATTTATGCACCTAGCATCAACTCACACAGTGATTCATATCAGCTACCATTGAGAGCTGAATGGCTTTATAGATCTTGATATAGTTTCCAAAGGGTTAGATTACTAAAACAACAAAGTATCAAGGAGTAGCATTTAATATTTTTGCTCGTGAACAAGCATATGTGTTTGAACAAGCTCATGAAGGCTCTCAAGCATTTGGCACAAACAGCACTAACAGCTGCAACAGTTGGTGCCCATTGTACTGTATTGGGGCTACCAGACTTGCAGAGTGTGTTCGCAGGAACTGTTCCTCCTGCCGTGCAAGCCGGGGCTGCAAGGTCCTTCGGACACCCTTGTGCTCTGTGTGAGGTGGGAAAGAAGCAGGACAGGGAGTGACCTGTTTAATTTTGGTTTGAAAATCATATGTTAAAGACGGTGCTATTGATGATCTACTGAATGTACTGACACTCAGAAAGAATGGAGGAAGGTGGTTTATAAATCATCCAATATCCACTTTAGTCTGCTTTTCAATTTTCATTTCTCAGAAGCACAAATTGCAGCTGTTCCTTGAGGTGTCTGATCTATCCTCTCAAGAAGCTAATTTATTTTTTAATTTCCTCTGATGAGACTCAGAAGATGCTGGATAAAATATGAGGTGAGTTCTTTTATTTTTTATTTTCGAGGCAGACTTCTGTGTGAAACACGTCATGGTTTGCTTCTTTGCTGCCAAGGAAAGTGCTCATCTCTTAAGGTGTTCTTGATGGAAGTGTCACTGAGGAACATAAAACAAAGCAGGCCTCTGCTCTAGCTGGGGTAAAGAAAATATAATCAGTAAAATGGGTAGTTGAAGCAGGTGCAAGACTTGAAATTAGCCAACATGTTTTGAAAGGGAAAGAAAGTAAAAAGTCCGGAGCTCCAAAGGTTCTTCCTGGCGTATTTATGGCACCCTGCTAACCTGCAGTTAGAGAAGTTCCAGGTCTAATTCCCAGCGCACTCTATGACAATAAGGGTATTTTATTAAAATATTAGCAACTGGGAAGGAACTTTGCAAAATGCTGTAAGAAAAGCCTTTCTGCATAAATAGGATTATATGGAAGTTTTCAGTATGACAATTTAGTTAGGATTTTTATTATTTTTTCAGTTGCTATGGGACTTTAAAGCCAGGGATGTAAAGATAGAAATAAAATTTTTGGAACCAGCTGCTGTATTGCACAGCACCAGTCATTGCTGTCATGCAAAGCTGTCCTGTCCGCAGTAATGACAAGGAGCAAGAAAAGCAAAAGGAGAATTCCTTTACATGGCAAAAAGAGACATTATTTCCTAATAGTGTACTACAAAAACCAAGGAAGAATCAGAGAAGAGTCTGATGGCAGCCTATATTATTTCCCCCTTTTTGTGCAGAACTTAATGTATGGAGCAGAGTGTTGATGTTGTTATACAGGTTAGTAATAGAACTGGATTTACAGAAAACCTGTATTTGACTTTTGTGTAGTTTGTTAATTAGCTGCACAAGTAGTCCTTACTACTAATGTGTTTACTTGCAACTACCCGGAGAGGATTTGAGGATGCATTTCTATTAATGGGTTGTCCAGGAACTATTTGTGTATTCTTTTCCCTGTCCAGACACCTTCATGCTTTTGATCTGGTGCTTGCCTATAAAGTGACCTGCTGCTGTTTCCCCTCTCTGATGGGAGGTTTGACAATTCCTTTAGCAAGAAGGGTGGCTGAAATGGCCACCCCGACCCCTCCTGGGCAAACCTCCCAAAGCACGTTCTTGGACAAGTTTGCCACCCTTTGCCTTGTCAGGAATGGTCTTGTGAGTGCAGCGTGTCTCTTTTTGCATAGAAAGGATGTGTAAAGGGGTATGTTTGACAGTGT
This sequence comes from Pterocles orientalis, assembly GCA_011057875.1. Lineage (NCBI taxonomy): Eukaryota > Metazoa > Chordata > Aves > Pterocliformes > Pteroclidae > Pterocles > Pterocles orientalis. Next base: position 154,434 of record WKFP01014177.1, on the reverse strand, counting down.
AGAAAGTCTGGGTTTTTTTACCTGGCCAAATGCTACTGCAGAGCTTAAATTTTGTCTGTACCAAATGTTTTGTCCTCTCTGAGCTCTGGATGGTGGGAAAGCCCGTGTCAGAGCCCAGAAGCAACTTGTTGTTGGTGACCCTCTGTTATTTGCTCTTTGACTGTTCTTGCTACTGTTCTGCTGTACGCTTCTTCTCACATACAGGGCAGTTTTGGCAGCAACACCAAAGGTTTCAAACTCATTTTCAGGGGAGATGAGAGCAACCAATCTTGAGCTGAGGTTGAAACATAAAATTCGCTGAATTTACTTAGTTTATCTGCAGACCACAATGAATTATAGAGCAGGAGGTGAAAAGGAGGACAAAAATACAAAGGAGATAAGGAAATATAAATAAGTAAAGAGGACAGGGAAAGAGAAGGAAGAGGAAAGGAGGATAAGGAAACAAACTCAACTGTGCAGACCACAGAAGAATACTTCTGAATGTCTTGGGAGGAAAATTAGTGAGGAAAATGAGCCCGTTGTGACCTTTTTGTTGTTTTTACTACTACTGGGAAGGCTCCAGTAACCTTTCAACTGGGTACAGTAAGATAAGCTATTTCTTCCTGTAAGCTCTTGAAGGGAAATGTGCACTACTTGTTTTAGCAGAGATACACAGGGCAGTGTACATTCATGGAGAGCTGTAGATAACCACTGGAAATAAAGTAATGCTTTCTCGAGCTGCTGGGAGTACTCAGTCATCCTCCCTCATCAGTCTTGTATCTGAGCACCTTTTTAAAACAGATTTTTCCCTCTGAAGTGCCTAGAATGGAGTAATTCTGCAAAGTGAAGCCTGGGAAGAAAGTGAGAAAAGTGAGATGCTTACCTCCTTGCAATCAATGGGATCTTCCCCAGGGAAGTCTGTGGTGTATCAGTTATCCAAAACCAGGTTTCCTAGGCTAGCAACTTGGCTACAGGACTGCCTACAACAATAACTACCTATGCCTTTTGGACTAGCTCGACATGAGTTCTTCAGTGTTACAGGCGCCAAAAACTCACACAAAGCTCTTAAGCAAACCTGGTTAGGCCAAATAATCTGATTTTATGGTCATGTTACCAAGCCAATCTTCCAGGGCTTTGGGTTTGATTTTGCGTTTGTTTCACCATAATAGGGAGTCACTTGAGAGCGAGATGTGGGGAGGTAAGTCTTCAGGTACAGAATTGATATGTTTGACCTTATAACTCTGTGCTCAATTTGGTCGCATGCTTATGAATATAGTGAATAGGATAAACATATTAAAATACAGACATAGCAGGCTTGAGGCCAGAACGGCCACGAGTCTGACATGGGTCAAGCATTTGAAGCTGCATATAATCAGTCAAGAATGTAGGTCCATGGTGTGACTTTTCATACAGTGGCAACACTTCACTGTCAGCAAAAGCCAGGCAGGGAGAGAGACAGAATATCTCAGTGAAGTGTCTGGTTAACCATATTAGAGTGTGGGAGGTTTTGATGTGGGTGGGAAGCAAATGAAATCCAGTGCCCCAAAAGTTGGAGCCACTGCTGCAGAAAGTTTTGTAACAAGTACCACAGGAGGCAGGGTATTGTGTCTCCCCATCTATCTATTTCCTTGCTTCCCTACTGGGACTGCCAATTAGATCCAGCTCTGATGGTGGCTTTTTGACACTCTTGCTCACTGGGAAATGGACTCAGAGTAGTATTTTATTGCTTTGAGGCTTTTAAACAACATCAGAGAGAAATGACTTTCAGCTACTCTGTCTGAACTGGATGTGAGCCAGTGCTCCACACAGAAATGGAGAGAAGGGCTTGGTTTGACACGATTGTTCCCTAGTGTGTGATAGGCTTTCTGCAAATGTACTGGGCACCCTCATTTACCTATATTTAGTAGGAATGTGTGCACCTCAGATGATTTCAAGTACTGTCTCCACATTTTGAGCATTCATAGACAAAACCTATTAGAGAGGAAAAGGAAAATCAGAGGGGGAAAGGATGTGAGATTTTAAGTGAAAAAGGTTTTGCATATGATTCACTCTGAAAATGAACTAAGTTCAGTTGAATGCCCTTTGTACCTTGCAAATTTGACCTTTGGTCTTCACAAAAGTAGTGGCTGTAATTGAGACTAGGCTAAGTGCCTTTTTCAGATATCAGTTGATGCTTTACATTCCTATCATATAGCTATACCTGTTTGTATAAGCTATGTGCATGCATGTGTGTTTTACGTAGTCTGTGCTTTCTGAATGGTGTAATTGTTGAAATATTCTGTAGCTAGTCCCAGGATGGGATGTACTTCAGGGATGTTTATCTTAAAGACTTCCTCTCGGAGTTTTCCAGTTGTTTATCTAGCTATATTCCTTGCACAATTTAAATCTGTTTCCTCTTTCTGATCTCCTGCGGACACAGAGAACAGATTGTTCCCTTTCTCTTTGCCACCATAATGAACTTGAAGACTGCTATCACCCCTCCTTCCTCTACCACCAAGTGTTTTCTTTGGGAAAACAGCCCCACTTCACTCAGCTTGCAACCTGTCATCAGAGGGTGTGTTTTCTAGGTCATTCGTGGTGCTCTCCCATGTTGTGCCCAGTCAGTCTGTATTTGACTTTAGGCCAGCAGTTCACAGCAGTGCATACAGGAGTCTGGCACAAGCTGAAGAAGAGAAAAAATGCGTCACTGTGCTTATATACCTTTGTATAATGTGCACCTTTCTAGTGCCAGCTACACACCATGGATGCATGCTCAGCTTGTGAGCAGCATGAGCCCCAGCCCACGTTCTGCCAAACTGTCCCCCAGCTGCTCCTCCCCAGCTGATGTGCTCCTGCCTGCATGTTGCGCTTTGCCTGTTGGCCCCTACTGTATCCTTCTCCCTTTTGGACCATTCCTCCCATCTGTCAGGACAATTCTGGGCTCTCCTCTGCCACACAGGCTCCCTGCTGGGGGGGGTGGGACTGGGGCCAGCTCTGCTTTGGGGTCACAGGGAGGCACAGCTGACTTTTTTCAGCCGATACATAGGTCTGCACACCCACACTGGGCTGGTCTCAGAACTCTTGCATTTGTATGCAAACTCGCTAATGGGATTTCTGCTAAACTGAGAACCTCTTCTATTTACATTTGTAGGATGTGTGCATGTGTGTGTGTGTATGTGTGAACTTACTTCACTACTTGACTTTCTTCTATTGACTGAGAATGGTATATTAGTGAAATTTTTTTCTTATTTCATCCTTTTTCAAGCTTTCCTTTTCAAAAATTTCCAGCAGGTATAATGGAGCAGGCAAAACAAGTGATGCCAAGAGTAGGAGAGAGAAGAGTTCATGGCTTGTGTGAGGAGAAAGGACTTAGATATAGCTGTGTGCTGATTAGTAGGCATTTGGGGACAGAGTGAGTAGTACTGATATTTGCTCTACTTATAAACAAACACAGTTTAAATTTTAATTGCAGTATCTTTTCTCACTCTGTTATAATTTTTTTAAGTCACTCAGCTGTAGCAAATGAGATAAAATGGTGCCTGTCATCAAAGGGATTTAGTTCCAGCCTTGGCTGAAGTGGGGATGAGCTGGCTCTGCTGGGGCACTGCACTTCTTATATTGATGTGCTTAGGGACTATGTGATCTTCCAAAAGCTTCAGTCTAGATCTGTGTTTTCACTGAAGAGGTGAAAACCAGGGGCTCTAGAAACTGGGTAGGGAGAGTAATGGGCTTACTGCTGCCCTGTGCCTCTGGGTGTGTAACTGGAAACAGTATAAACCGGGGTGCCAGGAGGAACAGAGAAACCATTCCAAAGTGAGGTGAGAGCTGTCCTTGGCAGCAGTGCCACTAGCCCCAGTGAGTGGTGGATTGCACCAAATTAATCAAAAAAAAAAAAAAAAGATCTGTTAATGGGTTTACATGGTACACTTCTGACTAGCTGGTGAGACCTCTAGAGGCCACGGTTCCTGAGGAACCACAGGAACTTGTCTATATCAGCTGCGAGTGCAGACAAAGATGGGTTGCAAACACGAGTAGATCTTTGGCTCATGCTTCCTTCTTTCATACTATAGTGGGAAAGACACAGGCTTTATAAACAGGGTTGCCCATGGCTTTGGGAATGTTACACTCTATGTCTGTAAAATAAATCCACGTCCTCTCTGAAACTGGTTATTTTGGCATTGGCTTAGGAGGTGGCATATTCTTGATAAAAGCAGGTCTCCATCCAGTCGTGTGCCATCCAAACCTTCCTACAGTCCTATGGTTCTGGATCTGGGCTGGACACTTGGTCTGATTTGGTAAATAGTGTGAAGGTACTAAGGGTGCCTCATCAGTAGGGAAATTCTTCAGGCTCCTCAATCTCTTGATAGCAGCCAAGTCTGAAAATAAAACATGAACTTTCCTAAAGCTTATTTTGGCTCTCAAGAGGGCTACAATAGAATGACAAACAGCATGCTGCTTTCATAATTGTTTCAGTTCAAAGACTGTCTACAAAGAGTCACAGCCTTGTGCTTAGCATTGCACAAAATTATTCATTTCCTAGCTATACAAAAAAGTGATTGGATTGCAGATGATTAACATATGTTATATTTTCTTTTCTAATGCCTTCCTGTCCTTTTGTGGTTTACCTTGGTAAATGGCATCAGAACACTTTGTTTGCAAGGGAACCTCTCCCTCAGAAACCTATTATCAAGGCTATTTCAGAAAAGTTGCTCTTGTTTGCTACATCTGGCAGACTGTCTCTAGAAGCCAAACACATTGTTGCTGCAGCAACTTGACCTCCGCTAGTCAATTTATTTCAGCTCCCAGCTACATTCAAAGAATTTTTTTTAAAGGAATCATCTCCAGAGTAAATGCAAACCTCTTCACTCTGAGCAGTTGTGCTAGGATAAAGAACCCCGTAAAACTTTCCCTTAAGAGATGATTCAGTTTCTTATAATCAAATCTGGCTCCCACACTTGGTCTTGGTCATCAGTATAAAGATTTTATCAGCCTGTGTTTGGCATACAGGTACTACTGCTGATTAGCACACAAGTGAGATAGGCTGGACACACCAAACTGTCATTTAAGATACCAAATTCTTCCCTGTCTTGTTTCTGGCTTGTTTCAGAGACAGGTATGGTGGTGATTTTGTGTCCAGAGTCTTGTTCTGAGATTGAGGCAAGGCATTCAGCACTGCTCAAATTTAGGAACTTTCTAGTATTTTGAGCAGAGAAGCTGCGAAGTCCTTGACTGTCCTGGCAGCAACTGTGAACACCAGTATGTTATCAGCTGCCTTCTCAGCACAAATCCAAAACATAGCCTCTCACTAGCTACTATGAAGAAAGTTAACTCTGTCTCAGCTGAAGCCAGGACATATATACACAGAGCTATGTTTCTTCTTATAAAAAATGAGACCCAGCTGTTAGAGAATTTCAAAGTGTTCTGGTCAGTCGGTTTCCAAACAGGTGGGAATCTGAAGCAGAGAAAGATGGAGTGACTTACGTGATGTCAACCAGCAGGCCAGCCACATACCTGGCTACAGACCTTGGCTTTTTAGAAAACCAGAAGCAGGGATTCATCCATACCCTTCCACTGCCATGCAGGAGCAGGCTTGCTGATCACTGATGTCCATTTGCAGAAGTACTTTTGAGTTGGGTTGAAACCAAACTGGGTGTGTAAAATTTCCTCTAAACTCAAAGGGCAATGATGGGAAATGAGAGAAAAAAAAACCTTAAAGGGACTTAGGGTTTTCATTTAACTGAGCTACTTTTCTGTGCCTGTCAGTTTATTGTGCTGCAGGTTACTTTTTAGCTAGGTCAGTGGTTTGTGGGTGTCAAATGAGAGGCAAATTTTTCCTCTGAATGCAATGCTTCCACAAAGCTCCATAGATTTACTCTGATATAAACCTCTTGGAAATTGTGCTTTCTCTGCAGACCTAACAGAGGTTACAAACAGTACAACTGAAATCAACATTTAAATAACATTCTAAAACCACTAGAAACCTCATTATCCTGAATATATAGTTTTAGCAGCCATACAAACAGTGAAAACACTGTGAAACAAATGTGCAACTTGTAACTGGGAAAAAGGACAGCACTGTCTAAATACAGTGTTGATATACGTCCAGTTAGCCACTAGGTACCTTTACACATCAGTGCATTTGCTGAAACTTGGTAAGGTAAGAGCAATCCAGAGGTAAATATTCATCTTGTTGTACGGGGATTTGCTTCTGAAGTTGCCACTGACCATGATAAATACAGCCTTTAACAATATGAGTGAAGACGTCTTGCAGTTGCCCAGGTTTCTCTAGAACGCAAAGCACAGCCTCTGACCGTCATTAAATGGAGTCGGATTTTAATTCCAGAAATGTAATTCTCAGTCCCTACAAGACTGGAGTGCATGTACTCATGCACATGTGCATATATTGCTTTCCCAAATCCCCCCTGACCACAGGTATGCCAATCTACTGCAAAAATAATTCTTTATATGCATGTTTTAAATTATTGCTGTCTGTCTATTCCTCATGAAGAAAAGCAACATGTGAAGGGCTGTAGCTTGGCCTGGAGCAAGACCTGTAGCCTCTCTTCCCCATGAACCCTGTCCATCCCAATGTGGGGACATCCTGAACCATACAGTAAGGATGTGGCTATGTCCTTGGAAAGCTTCCACCTTCTTTCTGCCTTCACCAGGTTGATGGCATTATACCAGTACATTTGCCATCTCTGAAACCTGGTCCTGGAGACACAGGAACACACAGTGCTCTGGTGGACCTAATGGTGTACACCCCCACATCTGTCAGGTACAGATGTTTGTTGGATGGCACTCAGCAAGTAGGGATGTAGACAGGGTGGAAAGCATGCCTACACATCACCAATGACTAGAGCAAGGTGGTCCTTTAAACCAGTGAAAGTGTGGAGCCAAGGTGTGAGGTGGGCTGGACTTTGCACCAAGTTTGCTGAAGCATGGGCACACCTTCCCTTTTCCCAGTGGGTCTTGTGCAGATACCAAGGAGCTGGCAGGGTTGATGCTTTTTGCAGTGCTCTTGGTTGATGAAGTACTTTACTCCGAACAAATCACTCCCAGCAAGGCTGGGCTCCTCCTCTCCTGGGTGAAACCATGCCTGCCCCTGGGTGAGCACATACCCTGTGTTTTACTGAGGTGTCTCCCACCTGTCCTTCCCACTTCTTTGAAAAGACACTTGCATATTTTGTAATTGATACTTTCTGTACCATATTCTTCTTTTTCAGGACAGTGGGTGACACACAACCTACCCCTTCCTACCTGCCCTGGTGAGTCCTTGGCATCGGGGGAAACAGCTTCTGAGAGAAGCCATTCTCTGAAGTTAATGATCTCACAAGACTTGGCAAAAGTGTTTAGGTCTCTGTTGTCATTTTTGTTTCTTTACTTTCCCTCCCCAGTGTTTTACTATTTCTTTGTTTTCCTCGTCTCCTTTACCAGCAGTTTCTGTAAGCTGTGTTTTTTAGGGATTTTTTTCTTTTTTTCCTTCTGTGTAAAGCAGCATGATTCACTTTGTAGTTCCTGCTTAGTGACCTCTCCTGGTTCCTCACCTTGTGTTCTCCACTGATCAGACCCACTGGTGATTAGATGCTCAGCAGAGGTGATTGCGCAGCCTTTGACACTTTGCATCCCCTGCTGCCTGGATTTCAAAGAGGTAATCATTCCCAAGGACGTGCCACTGACCCTTTGCTCAAGCTTTTGTCATTCACCTTTTACTGTCTCTTTTCTTAAAGAGCTTGAAGTATCTGGATTCTTCTGCTAGGCAAAAAAAGCACACATGCACTGAAATCTTAATGATTTTACTGTTCTTTCAGAGTGCTTTCACCTCAAATGATACCAGGTAGTACCTCTATATCACTTATTTTGGAGAGAACTCTTCAGCTTCCATTCAGAGATCCCCTTTTTGTTCACTCAAAAACCAGGGGACAGTCAGTGAGATGGAGAGGTGGTTCAGTTTGATACCTGTCCTTTTTAATTCCGCAGGTACTGGCAGGGGTGAGTGGAGTGGGCCTCCTTGCCAGGCAACGTGGCTCGTTTTGAAACTTTATCACAACTTTGAAAGGACTTGGGTGCAAACAATGAAGCTATTCACAGTGCTAGCTGTGAACAACTGGAACAAACATGAAGCTGAGGAGGAGACCTGAACCCTCAGACGACCTCTGACTTGGAGATCAGGAGGAAACTTTTTTTTCTGGGGCTTACTGTACAGTTTCTTCAAACGAAATTTCTGACACTGACCAGGAACACCAGACTGCTGTTTGGAGTCAGTTTAGCTGTCTTTGCCATGAATTACAGATAACATCCAGTGCCATAAAGACTGTGAAAATATTTTTCCACATTTTGTTTGAATTCTTATGAACAATAAAAAGGCAATGTCGTGGGTTAAGCAGAAGAGGTTGTTTTTTTTTTTTCCTTCTCTTCATAAATAGTTAGCAAGAAGCTATGTTTTGGATTCCTGCTCAGGAGAAAACTGATAAGAAGGAACGTTTATAGTTATTGCCAGGATACTTTCAAGGACAAATACATTCAGCCTCTCTCCTCTCCACAGACAGAGTGGGGGGGGGAAGACACTCCGGCTTCTAGCTTGGGATTTGCTTTTAGGGTAAGATTGAGAAGCAGACTGACCAATTATTCCATCCCATGCACGTCATACCCAGTATATAGGTGGGGACCCTTCCGGGAGAGCTCTTTCTTTCACTTCCCTTGGGATCTGGATCATCTCGCTTTGGGTGCCTGCATTCGCTCTCCCAAGGCCTTTTCCCCCCCACAGACGCCGTTAGCTCATCGGCCTGGGACGCTCGTTATCTCCGTTCCATGAGTTTCGGGATCCTCCCTCTCCGGGGGGATCATTAGCTGTTTTTTTCCCCTGCTTCGGTCAGCTCTTGGCCTGGAACTCTTGGGCTGTTATCTCCGTTCCGTGAGTGCCTCTGGGAGCGGTGCACCCCCCTCCTCCCCCCATTTTTGGGGCAATCGTGAGTGCAGTTTCTGGGGATCATTAGCTGGCAACAGGCTGAGCCTTTTGGGGGGGGCAGTATCATTGTGTGTCACCCATTCCCTCCCTCCTCCGGGGTCGTTCAAGGGACGGGGCTGGGCCTTTGGTCATCAGGTGGGGAGGGGCAGTATCACTGTGTATCACATTGCATATTTGTATATATTATTGTTTCCAATATTATTGTAATTTAGTAATTAAATTGTCCTTATCTCAACCCACGAATTCTCTTTGCCATTTACCTCTTTAATTCTCTCCCCTAGGATTGGGTGGGGGCAGGGACTGTGTGAACAGGTGTGTGTGGTTTAGTCCCCAGCCAAGGGCTAACCCGCCACAGGCAGCTAAGACTAAGGATACTTATTAGTCCTATTTAGATTATTTAAATGGCCATGCTTTCTCCAGAGAGTTAAAATTGTGCATCAAAATTCCTAAAGGCTATGTTAAATCAATTGGAAATACAGAGAAAATGGACTTTTAATAGTATAAAAACAAAAAGTCCTGTAACTCCCTCTAAAGCCCCTTGATATGTCTTTGATGAATCCATCTGAGGAAAGAGCTGAAAATTGATTTCCAAAAGCATAATATACTTTTTTTCCCCATATTTGCTTCAATAAATGATACATTTGAAATATTTCCTTTGGGTTTCACAGTAAATAGATGAAATAATGATGTTGTTTTTTTTTTTTTTTTAATGTCTCTGAGCAGGATTATCTCAAATGTACCGGCAACATAAGTAGCAACAGCCTTCTAGATGAAGAAACCTATGTGGAGTATGTTAAATGGTAAGCAAAACTTGGGTGCTGAGACTTATGAAAGCTGTAAGAAAAAGAAATTCTGCTGCTTTGGTGACAACATGGATGTTTAAATTTTAAATTTAAGGCTGGCTGCACTATTTTAAATTAATTTAGCCTCCTTTTTTGTGTTTTTTGTTTGTTTGTTTTTTATCCCCTCCTTCAAAATGCTTCACAAATTGTGGTATTTGTGCCTTCATTCATTATTTGTAATTGTGCTTGGAGTCATTTGTCTAAAAAACTGCAGCTGTTGGATTTGCTATAAATCAAACACTATGTCTGTTGTTTTCTTCCGCCTGGTCACCTGAGTTATATGGTGCCATTCCTCTTCTTTATTGGGATGAAAAACCTTATAAACTGGTAACTAACTAGCTGTAAGCTTCAGATAAATTCTTGTGTTTGAGGTACAAATATACATAGATCAGAAGAACAGATATGGGGCAGCTGTACAAGTGCGGTAGACTTTGTGTCTGCTGAACAAAATGAGAGAGTCAACTAATACATTTATATAGATGTGATTTTATGTCAAGACTTCTTTACCTACAATGAGAGCTTCTTGCAACAGGAAGCCTTTTCTGGTCTATAATAGTTTCATCAGATGTTGTGGAGGACTATTCCTGCAGTTTTGCAGAGACTGCAAATTGACTGTCTCCAATGACTCGTGGTGTCTCAAAACATTCCTGTTGTAGATAAGAAGATGGCCAGGAATGCACCAGAGGCCTTACTAACAATGGACTCAATCGTTGAGGCTCTGATAAGGCGGAGCCTCCGTGATGTTCAGCTGCAGATAAGAAGAGGGCAAGGAATGTGCCGAAAGCCTTACTCCATGGACTGGCAAAATCCCTGCTGAGTAAGGCCATCAACGACCGGCACCAAACCCCTGCTGAGTCTAACAATGGACCCCATCTTGCTCTTACAACAAAGCAGCAAATCCGTGCTGAGCAAGGCATTGCCTCTG
>WKFP01014177.1:131962-142289 GCA_011057875.1 Pterocles orientalis | reverse complement strand
CATGGATTGTCTTTACCAAGTGATTTTTCCTTTTCCCTTGACCCTGATGTATACCCCACATTTTCCCTTTTCCCTAAACAATTATATGCATTAAAATTATAAGCCAATATGCAATTCTTTGGTGTCGTTTCACCTTAATTTGCCCCAAGGGAATGTATATATAGAACCTCCGTGAACCCCACTCATCCCACCCAGGGTGGTTCCATGAGCTGGGTCGCGACAGATGTATAGATAGAGTTCTATACAGTATGCACTGCTAGATAACTATATGCCTGTTATTTAACCATGTACCTCCTTAGCTGCATTCTCTTGTTTAAAGAAATTATAAAAAAGGGGTGCTTTTCTCTACTCTAGAAATCCTCAGAAATTTAGAATGGAGGAAGCCCAGACCGTGTTGGTGATAGCTCACCAAAGCAATGCTGTTGTCCTACCTCGCAGGGAGCCAAAAGATGGAGAGGCAGTCCCATGGCTGCAGTATGCCTTCTTGAGACTTTAGGCCAACTTGTTCTTGTGGGTTTGTCTGTATCCTGGGTCTCACCTGGACAATAACTTGAAAGAGGTTTAGTCAAGCTAGTAGAATGTTGTGCACAGCCTTGGAAGAAACACTGCTGTGAAATCTCTCTCTTGTAATATCTTGGCATTATCAGTCCTTGGTCAAAAATTCAATGGATTCTGTTCAGGTCTAATAATGGGCAAGAAGGGCTGGTAATCTTAACTTAGTTCAGATGTCCCAGACATATATGCATCCATCTCTGTAAATCGGTGTTTTGCCTGGGAATTCTACTGTAAGGTACCCCCCTCTTGCAGGGGTTCAGGGAAGCATACGGGAGAGTGTGAGTGCTGCTGAAGTATCTCCTGGCAGGCACAGCAGTGCTCACAGAGCTGCTGGGAACTCAGCTGCAGTTAAGAGGAAGATGAACTCAGTGAATTGGGCTATAATCTAATGACCTAGGTACCTAAACCCCCTACTCTTTCCTACTATGAACACTGTGTGCGTCTTTTATCAAGTTGTTCAATCTCCCCACCTGCAGATTGGGTGTATTAGTTTTTATGTTCTTGGCAGGGGTGTTATGAAGAAGAGGTTCATCAAAAACCAAGCAAAAGCTTTGAGACAATGAGAATGTGGAGAAGGTACAGCATGCAACCAAGGAACAGCACTGGGATGCAGGAGAAAATACGGACTTTAATTCTGAATCGTTTCATAGTCATGAGAAAGTTGGTCTGTAAAATGAGAATAGCTTTTGCTTCTTGTAACCTGGGGTTCACACCATCTCAAGTTCACATCAAATGTCTTGACAGAAAAGGTGAAATTATATCTTTGGTTTTGGGGAAAGCAATGTCAAGTTCTCCTCCTTTTTGGATTCACCAGTATTTGTTTACACACGCACAGTGTACTTACCTATAGAAGACACTTCAACATCTCATTGGTGCATCAGGTGCATCAAGATGCACCAGGCTTTTGCAGCCAGATTTGCAATAAGCACTGAAATTGCTAACCAGGTGGTAGTTTCTGAGGAGCCCAGGAGGCTATAGACTTGGGTCCTGCAGTGGCAACCTGGTACACACACAGCTAGGGCTACAGGACACCCTGGCAGCTGCACAGCATCCTCCATCGTGCTGTTCCACAACCTGTTTGTTTGACAGCTGGCCTCAGAGGAGGAGAAAGCCATGTACTTATCTGTATTGAACAGCAGCAAATTTTGGCATAAGAGCAGAGTAGAAACCTCATACCCACACCTCTGAATCCATACTGTGTCTCACATTATTACACAACATCTGGTTTGTGTTCTTTAAGCACGTGGCACACAAATGAAGAGGCAGAAGAACAGAAAGTAAATACATTGAGGTATTTCTCAGGAGGTTTGAAGTCCTGTGAAGGGACTTGAAATACCATACTTCTGTGCTCAGGCGCAAAGGTGTGGTGTTGCCTCAGGAGGTGACACTGAGCAGGACATGCAAATGGAGCTGTGTAAGCCTGGTGGAAGGCAGAGACCTCAGCTGGAAGTCACTAAGCACTGGGTGCTTCTGGGACAGGTGCACATCATGTATCATAATGTAAGTGGGATAATACAATAATTTGAATTCGACAGAGAGCATATGGAAGTGGAGAGGAAATTAGAACAATCATGTAATCCTTTCCCCATACAAAGCTTGACTCAAGGTAGATTTGGTGGAGCACCTCTAGCGAGCTTCAACTAGTGGCTCCTGGACAGCCCCCCACTTCCAAATCAGGTAGTGTTCTAGCAAGTGTCTGATATTTCAAGTCACAGAAAGAATATAAAACTACTGCTATCTTTGAAGTTCACAGGCAGGGAATCACAGTTACTCAAGTATTAATTGTCTCAGCAGTCAAACTATGCTGGGCCAAACTCCAGTATAAACGGCAGACAGCAAGTCTGATGGTATACTGCAATGTTTCCTCGGAAGAATGTCCGCAAACCAACAACAAAGACCGTGTGCAGACTCTAATCTCATTGAAACAGCCTGCAGAGGTGCCTGTATAAATCAAGGGTTAAGCAGGGATCTGCTTTTCTGAAGAAAGTAAAGGCACTTTCAGTATTTAATTAACGGAATGCTAATTGGGTAAGTGAGGGAGAATTAAAAAGGAAACACAGAGTGTCTGTGAGAGATTGGTGGTGAAGCTGTTAGAGCTGAATATTTGACCTGTAAATAGATACTGTAAGTCAAGAGCCAACCCTGAATTTGAGAGTTGTAACAAACACAAAGACGTTCAGAAGAGTCTAGATTTCCTGAGAATGAACATGCTTGGACAAAAAAAGGGCTATTTTAGCCAAGAATATGTGAATGCTTTGTATGTACTGAGCTCCTTGCACTGAATGTAGGATTACACCTCACCGTCCTGTGAGCAATATTTTTTGGGTTTTTTTCCATGTGGCTCTGATGCATCAAAGCTGATAGCAGGGAGGGAAAGGAAGTGAAAGAGTAAGTTTTTGCTCATGGGCAGTCACATTATAAGATGTTTGGGAAGGGCTTTATTCATACAAAATGGGACCATACATTTCACCATGGTTACCAGGAGTGTAATTTAAAAGCCTTCAGCCCTTGGGCACCACAGGCGGGGGTGTGATGAGTTTCAGAGTCCAGCCTACAGAGAAGGAAAAAGCAAAAATCTCTGACTCCACTTTCAAAATTTGGCACACTGCTCACGAGTCAACGTTCTTTGGCAGTTTAAGCCCACTGTTAGGACAGTGATGAAAGCACTGCAATGCTGTATGGCATCACTGGGCAACCCAAGTGCTGTGTGCGTGAGCTCCTTTGAGAGAGCCCCTCCTGGCGCTGACAGTGCTGGGCTGGTAGAGAGGTTTTGCAGACTGAGAAGTCTGTCCTGTAGTGCTGTATAGACAACCATTGTTCATTGGCCATAAAACCCAGAAGGCCACATCCCTTTTTGTGACCGTGCAGAGAGAAACTGCTTGAGGCAGTCAAACCAGCAGCCAAGCAGAGAAAAACAAAGTCAGTGTTACAAGAGGTCTTCCAAAGCACTTGCAGAGTTAAAATGAGCAATAAATGATTCCACTCATGTACAAAACTCATTTAGGTTATAGCTGGAAACAAGACTCTGTGAAGCACTTTGAATGAAGTCTCCCCTTTTATATGTATATTATTTTAAGGACTGGAAAAGGGCAAACTGATAAACACTGAACATAGGTCCTCTGGCTCTTCAGAACAGGAAAACAAACCATACATCATAGCAGTCCTTCATCCAAAGATATTGACAGCAGGCTTGACGTGTGTGTTTATAGCAGTGTTCTGTGTCTGATATATACATATATACGTATAAGAATATGTATAGATCTTCTTTAAAAATACATTCTTCAGAATTAATCTCTTGACCTATAATTTACTTTTGGACCACATACATTTTATTTCTTGGTGTATGCCAGACAATTCTCTGGCATGCTGTGATTCAGTGGGCCTCCAGCATCGGCACTGGGAAACTTCGGGACTGAGCCAATGCCTCTGAAATTAATCAGTCTTATTCCATTGGCCTAGGGTGGCCTTGGCAGCAACGTATGTGTTGTGAAGACCAGGAGGCTGAGAAGCACTGGGCTGTAGCCCACATTTACCCATCTGAGCTTCATTGCTTCAGTTAGTCCCACGACAAAATTAGAATTTTTTTTTGTAATACTATGTTGTTTCTTCTCCTACTACTAGTGACAGCATTTGTATTTTTTTCTATGTCAAAGTCATTACTCTTGGACTAACATTGAGCATGTTCCTCCAGCTACAATGAATGGTCAAAGCTGATTAATTGCATTGGCACCCAGTACATTTGATGAGTCTCAGGATCTTGGATTCATGCATTGTTTTGTCAGAGGCTGAAATTGATGTTTAGCCTATTATTGATCAAATTTTCTCTGTTGTGACTTGAGACAAATTAATGTTACCATATCACTTAGAAGCTTCAAGGACATGAAGAAATACCAGGTTTTGCACAAGGAAATTAAACAGGGTGTGAAATCTCGTTGGTGCTTGTGAGAGACTAATTGTATGTTAGATTTGGGTATGATTGATTGGGTGGATTTTGCATTTGTGCATATCTTGAAAATTCACTTAGATTTTATTCCAGAGCATGTGATTATTTTTTTTTTCATTAAAATTGATCAAGGGATTTAAGCTTTTGATGTGAATCAGGGTTATGAGGTAGTTGAGCTGGTATATCACTGTTTTCACTCTAGAGATTACTATGATTTTCCTTAGTTGAAGAAAAAAAACAAAAATCCCCAAAGCAACCAAAGTCAAACACAGTTGCATTTCTTTTAGATGTTGCAGGATGATATTTTAAGAAGGTACACAGACAGTTTTGGTTGGAAAAATAACATTTAACTGAATCAGCTAACATGCTTGGTTACTGTGTCCTGCCTCCCGCAGCTGGCAAATGCTGGTGGGGTGTTTGCACCTGCAGAGAGCTGTGTTTTCAGGGGCTGTGTGCCAGCATAGCATCTGAGTGCTTCTTCAATGGGCTTGCCTACCCTTAGGATGAGAGACATCTACGCTGTCCGTGGCTGCACCCCAGCTGGCTCTGTTTGTGTCACACTGTGCCACGGCAAAGAAGATTCCCCAAAGTCTTGTGAACCATTGAGCAGAATCACCCAAGATGGTCTGCAGGCACCAGTCTGGAGCCGGAGGTGATAAGCCTGGCTGGCATGGGCTGAGTCCAAGGGAAGCTCTATGGAGGCATACCACTGTGCTTTCCTGAACAGTTCCAATTCGGCACTTGGGCTGGCTTTCTCCAGAGAAGCTCCACCCAGGCAAAGCTTCCTGAAACCTCTTCCATGCTTTCAGAGAGTGGGCAGGCTATTTCCAGGGCTAGAGCATGGTATTAGGCGTATGCTGGGCTTGCACAAGTCAGTCTCTGCATGTATGGCATGGTCCATCCCCAAACAGAGACTAAAGGGAGGACTGTGTTGGTATAATTTCCCTTTAAAAGAGGGAATTTGAGGTACGGTGATAGAGAAGACAGCTTGACACTGAATGGAGGTACAAACCACAACACCTTCAAGAGGCTTTCACCAGAGAGTTCAGCTATGAGAGGAAATCTATTTTGTGTGGTGCCATTTGGGTTCAACTGAACACCACAAAACTCTTCATTTTCAGGCAGACCCCCTTCTGCCTTGTGAGCGTCCTTGGCTCTGGATGCTTCGTGAGAACCAGAGGAAGAGCAGCCGCTTGACCCAGCTCTAGCATGCCTGGTCCAGCTCTGCTGGCAGCAAAGCCCAGCAGTCAGGCTCAACTGTGCACAGCCCCAGCTGAGACTGTGGCTTTGCTGACGCCTGTTTCCATGCACCTTCCCTGGATTGAAGCTGATTCGAGTTTGCCTACATGTGTTGAAGCCACCTTTCTAACTGCAGCACGGGAGCACCCTGCACACCATGTTCAGGTCCACACAGGAAACCCATCCTAGTGTAGGGAACTTGAGCTCATTTATGTTCAAAGTACACGACTCATCATTTGTCTCTGCAATAAGTTTTATATAAAAACACATATGCATAATTATCAGAAGCATGCATATAGAGACAGTCTCAAAGCAAATCCCCTGTAATTTCCTGAATAAGAATTTAGGAGATAAAATATTTGCTTCCCGAGGTCTCATTTTGTTGCAGGACTGAAACTTGAGGACAATTGTTCTTTTCAGCTAAGCACCCTCGTTGGCTACTTCAATATTAACATTAATTACTCAGGATGGTTACTGATAGTTTGGTGTACAGTTTTCCTTCATGGAATATGGTGGAGTCCTCTGAGGCCCTCAGGAGCTCCTGTTCTGGGTTCCCTCCTCAATGGCATAAGCGTTGACAGTATAGTGGTAATTGCAGCCTTTTTAACAAAAAAAACCCCAAACTGTGAGGAATGTTTTAAAATGCAGATATAAAAACCTTACTGGCAAGGGTTTTGGTATGGCTTTATGTGTTGGCTTCAGTTTTTGGTTTCTTGCCATTTTCCCTCAAGTCCAGATTTTCTCTGTAAGTTTCTGATACATGACAAGCTTAAGTTCCTGCAGACCGTCATTTGAGAAACTGAAAAATTACAACAAATTTCCTGTACAGGAGGTCAGGTCATCCAGTTTCCAAATACATCCTTGTTTATCATCTACATCGGGTCTCAGGGAGCAATGCTTCTAAACTGAAGGATCAGAGTCACTGACTTCAGCACAGTATAGATTCAGCCTGGGTGAAAGAGGCGCAAAGTTGTGAGATGCACTGGTTTGCTCTGAGATCAGGGAGATTTGACTCTCTTAGAATCTAGATGTGGTGGAGAAATGCACATGGCTCTAATCTAGAAGAAAATAAAATCTGAAGCAGCAGCAAGAGGAATCCAAGGATGAATCAGGCTACCAAGGCACTCATCAGCTCCCTGCAGCCTTTCCTTTGGGACTGGCATGGTTTCAGCTGATGGCCCTGGAACTTGTTCGATGTGAAATGTTCCAGGAAAACAACTAGAAAATGGGTCAAACTGTGTCCAAAGAAACCTGAGAAGTTAGAGGAAAATGCTGAATTTCCTGAAATCCTTACCTTGAATTCTTCAAACCTGTGAAGGCAGGTCATATGGGATAAGAAACCATATCAGGCCACATCAATATGCATTTTGCAAGCATACTGGTTTGTTGAAGTCCAAAAATCCTCCAGTGTCTCCAGACAAGGAGGATTTTGAGATGCAGTGACTTCGTTAGCAGTGGTCTGTCCCTTCTCTTGATACAGTGAAGTTTCACTGGCATACAGGCTTGCTTGGTTAATGAGATATGGCACTTGGCGTGCTACTAACAAGATGGAGAAATGGGAAGAAATGTATGCATCACTTCTGAAATGTTGCTGCAGGCTCCTTTTCTGTACATCTGGCACATATTTCTAATCTTTTATTTTGCAGAGTAAGGTGCAGGAAATGTGAGAGTCATCAGCAGTTAGTACTTTTCATAAAGGAGAAGATACTGAAAATCTATGTAATTACAGACCCATTTCAATTTTATTCTCTGCAGTTAAATTATTTCAATGTCTTTTTTATAGTCAAAATGAACAAGTTTAGTTTACAAATATTTTATTACCATTAGGGTAACTTGATTTCCATTATCATCATTTTACAACTGTAGTATTATTAAAAGTGACAAATGACTCTGTAGTCAATTGCTCTTTTGAATAAATGTCGTTTTGTGTAGTGGTTTATCTCTGCTACCAACCTTTGATCTAATGAGAGGCAGCAGATTTTATTTAGCTTTTTTTTTTTTGGTTTGGCATGTGACAGCTTTGCCTTAGTGACAGGAAACAATTCATTTTCAAGTGAGACAGCTGGAAATTTTTCTGTAATGAAAGATTTGGCATTTGGCATGGCAATGTTCAAGGATCCTGCAGCAGGCTTTGATTGTGTCCTTACCTGTATGTTTCTACATTTACAGTAGTCTTTAGCAACAGCACAGAGCAGAAACAACTTTTGCCCATTTTCTCCTATAAGTCTACTAGAGGCTGGCCTGGAGGTCTGGTGGTTTCGGCAGTTCATGCTTTTGCTGACCCCGACTATACTCAGTCTGTGACCAAGGCTTTTACAGCAGTGCAGTGAAAGGAACTATAGTGGCTTCAGTTTTAGGTACTGACCTCCCCAAGCTCTCTGTGCCACCACTTGCATTCCTTTCCCCAGATCCATGCTGGTTCCTACTCTGTGGCATTTTAGGCAAGTATTGATGCTGAATGTGTGCACCAGGTGCTCCATCTCCCAGGGGTGATGGTGGGACTGGTGATAGTTGGCTCACTTGCCAGCAGATCTCCCCACCAGTGTGCAGGTAAGGATGTGGTCTGTCTCTGCCTCACCTTGAGGTGACCGTGTTGGTGTGAATCAGCTGGGAATGTCCCACCATGGGGACAAACATCTCACCGCTGTCTCAGGTATTGGCAGTAGAGAAAGTTGTTGACGCTGGTCTTTCTAGCATTTCAGCATTAACATTTTTGTTCCATTAGTTAAACAAGGCTGATTGTTATGTGCAATCCTGCTGTGAATGTAGTGGGAATTTACAGAGTCATAGCTCAAGAGGGTGAAAAGAAACTTGGTGGTTTTTATTTTTTAACCTTACTCAATACTGAGTTGAAGCTGGACTTGAAGAGTTGTCTGAAGTTGTTTGTTTGTGATGAATGATTTGCTCAGCTGAACCACTTGCATGTGCTGGGGACACGTGGAGTTTCCCACCTGAAGTCACTGGGAGCAAACCTAGCCCTGAAGTCACTCTCCAGAGAGTGACATGACTTAATTGCCTTCAGCAGGTCATTGTATGGGCTTCACTCTGCTGAACTGGTGGGACTCGTGTTACAAGCCATACTTGTCATCTTCCTTCCTTATGTAAGTGGAGTAGTAGCAAAGCTCTGGGATAGCTGTTGCCCTATCAGTCAATCTCAGATAGCACTTTACACATCAAGATCATAAGGCCAATTTAGATCTGAAATGCCAAAAACTTCATGTGGGAGAGAAGTGGTAAGACTTTTCTGTTTGCTGCTCTGAATAGCTGATGTCAATTGCTAGCAAGGCTGAAGGATGTATTCTGGTTTTGAACAATTTACCATTCAGACTCTTTATTTGTTCCTACAGACAGGCAGCTGTGTTTACTCAT
Organism: Pterocles orientalis; assembly: GCA_011057875.1. Taxonomy (NCBI): domain Eukaryota; kingdom Metazoa; phylum Chordata; class Aves; order Pterocliformes; family Pteroclidae; genus Pterocles; species Pterocles orientalis. Next base: position 133,183 of record WKFP01014177.1, on the reverse strand, counting down.
TTCTCGCTCTTTAAAACATTAAGTAGAAATGCTTGGGGACTTAATGAAAACTGGTGACACTAATTTTCTAAAAATGAATTTACAAAACCATTTGATTCTACTTGCATTTCTTTATCATGCAAAGGCCAGCCGGTGGAAATGCTGGGAGTAAGAGACTATTCTTTTCAGTATTTTTAGTCATTCAGCTTAATATTTTTTTGAATCTGTTTATTTAGTTTTGGCTTATATATTTTTTAAAATTTTGACTACCTGAAAATCGTGTAGCTTAAAAACAGTGGAGAAAAGAAAGCAGAAAGAGAATAATGAGCAGAGATGGAAAATGGCAACATTTGGTGAAATAGTCCCAGGTTATCCTCCCACCATGGACCAGACTGGAGGCAGTCGTAGCTCTGCTATGGTGGCAAACTCGCAGGGAGGGGCTTGGGAGATGTGACAAGCCCTTTGCACTTTCCCAGTGTGTAGTGCCTGCCCTTGGTGAGAGTTTTCATGGGAGCTGTGGTGATCGCCAGATTTGGAGATGTTGGAAAAGCCAGGCAAGTGCTTTCCACAGAGAGGAGGTAGGAGGAGGGTGGAGGCAGCTGGTACCCCTGCCTATCCAGGAACAGCAGGAGCAGTGCTGCCCTGTGATGGATATGGGTGATGGAGATACAGGGTCTGTGCATTACCGGCCAGAGGTGCAGTCCAACAGTACTCAAACATGGAGAGTTCTGGGTTGGTTGAGAGCTCAGACCACCAGGCCCGTCCATAGCACAGAGGCAGGTCCAAGGTCAAGCCAGGAAGGCCAGTCCTCAGGCTGGGGTCCTGCTCAGCACAGGACACAGGCAAGCATGAGCTCAGCTGTAACATGGCTGAGGCGAGGAGCAGCAACAAGCGCTTGAGATTAAATGAGGTGTATAAAGTCCTGACAGGAGAAATGCTTGCAGGTGAGGTATTGTACTTTGAGCCCAGAGTGGACTATGTGTGGATGTCTCAGTTTGACTGATAATAACAGTTTGGAAGTTTGGGCTGTTAGATTGTAGTTGTATTATTTTTTTTGAATATTTCTTTCAATTAAGTGTGATTTTTCCTCCTACCCTCCTGAGGTCTTCTTATAAAGATAACACTTTGTAACAAAGGGTAATTCCTTTGCCTCCCTCTGCAAGCCAAAATCTGGCTTTCTGATTTTGGGATGGAAATGTGGCCATTGCCTTTTTTTTTTTTTTTTTTTTTTTTTTTCCTGAC
>WKFP01014177.1:44004-117202 GCA_011057875.1 Pterocles orientalis | reverse complement strand
TTCCCTGTCCCTCTTGAACTGAGGGGCCCAGAACTGGACAGAATATTCCAGATGAGGTCTCACCAGGGCAGAGTAGAGGGGGAGGAGAACCTCTCTTGACCTACTGACCACCCCCCTTCTGATACACCCCAGGATGCCATTGGCCTTCTTGGCCACGAGGGCACATTTCCTAAACCCAGGTGGACTTGAGTCATTTCTTTGCCTCTTCTTGGGCAACTTATTCCCCAGAGGAGAGTAGACAGGCTCTGGCATTTCAGATATCTCAGTTGCACTTCAGTACATCTCTTACCTGTGCAGGGGAGAGGCAATGGCATCTCAAAGCACAGCGGCACTTGGTTCCTGGCTCCTTAGAGTCGTCACTTGACATGGACTGACTGTCTTGTTAGCAGCCTGCTTCTCTCTTCTTTGTAAACAGAGTAAAAGAGGAGAGGATGGCAATTCATTGCTGATGGTTATCATTGTTCCTGCAATGTTCTTGATGCCATGCAGGAGAAGGCAGAGACCTGACTGTCCTCAGTGGCCTGAGATGCAGGTGAACTCTTCCCCTTTTGGAGCTAGCAGCAGCCTGGCACAGTGTTGATCAAGATCTTCTGTTAATTTGATGGTGGGCCTCCTTTTCTTTCTGTCCTGTCAGGGATATTTGCTAGGAGGATGTAGGTGGACAAAATGCTTGTCTTTCGATGAAGGATGTCTCTCATCTCACTGCTGGTTTCATTCCCCTTTCCAGCAGCTAGCAGGAATTCTTGCAGGAGGAGCAAGGGAATGTGGCCCACGAAAGATCTTGCACTGAGCAGGAGCACAATCTAACAGCAAGGTGCTTCTGTACTTGACACAATGACACTATACCTGAAAACATTCACCAGAAGACTGCTCCAGCAGAAACTAACAGGTCACTGCCCTCTCTGGCTCAAGTATTACAGTCACCGGCTTTGCAAATAACTTTATTCCCTAGCACCCTGAGGAAAGTTAAGGCAACTTGTAAAAAGCAGAGAGCAATAAAAGCACACATTCTGTACTGTCAAGTGGGCAAAAATGTCCTTTCTAATGCTGCCTCTGCTCTTATAAGCTTGACACTAACTTTTCTGCTCTGTACAACTTCATCCTATCAGAATATCAGCCCGCACCCCCTGCCATCTGTGTGCTTTACTGTGGAGCACAAAGCAACGTGGCTTCTTTTGTTTTTGTATCAACAGCACTCTTGCTGTAAACTGAAGCAGTGAACTAACAGGGATTAATTGACTAGTGCTGGATTTTCACGGCAGACCCCCTGGGGCACACCAGCTCTGCTCCTGATGGCAGCCTTTTGTGCCATTGATTTTAAGGGTAAGATGGTGGCACAGCATGCAGGTTATTGGAACAGCATTGACAGAGTTAATTTACACTCTGCTTGACCCTGATCTCTTGCAAGAGAAGGGTAAAATCATGATGAGGCCATGGATGTGTATGGGGGAGAATCTATACTATTGGAGTTAGAATTATCCCAGGAGACTTTCAAATAAACATATGGGCTTCACGTTCCAATTAAGAAGTTTTAGGCTGATAAAGTCACTTGATACATTGCATTTCAATAAGAAAGGTAAAATTTTCCTCTTGTCTGTGCTTGTACAAATCTGGAATATCTCCTGTGACTCTGAAAGATTTACCCTTGTGTTACAATTCAGACTGAAAACTAATATTATAGAAATATTTCCTAATAGGTTTGGGTTTTAGGTTTGACCAGTTCTGACTGTTGCAAAGTATGTTTGTATATGCTGTGGCTTCCTCTAGAAGTACTTGTGTATTTAAAGGCAGAGTAATGCAAGAGATCCCATTTTTGCAGATTTGTTTAGGTAGTTATAACAGAATAGGAATGGTAGGATTTAACCTGAAGAGATTATAAAAATATTTTCTTCTCTCTCTCTTTTTTTTTTTTTAATACACGTGCATAGCCACTTTATTCCTGCTGTTTGATAAGTTATTGCTGCACCAGACTGTATGTGCAGTGTCACCAATGTATGTGTTGCTGCAGGTTTTTGGAAAGCTTATAGTATGGGGGTCTTGGCCATTATTAGAGGGAAGTTGCACGTTACAGTTTTCTTGTATTTGTCTTTTAATCACAGCAGAGTCATGCAGGTCCACTCAGGATGGTTGTTTGTACATCTCACTGTGCATGTTAGAAGAGACGCCTCAGTGATGAGCACAATTGATTTATACTCCAGAGAGACTTCTCCATTTTTTATGAGGCACGAGATTGAAAGAATTCCTCTGTCTCATTGAATTAAGTCCCCCTGAAGTCCCAGGCAGCCACCTTACATGTTACCTCCACAAACCAACTAAACTTTGACATAAAATAGCTAGACTTCCTGTTCTTTAGTGCTTCTCCAGAATTTCATTCCTCTCACTTCCAGCCTAACCTTATTTATGTCCAGCTTCTACCTTTTTGGTTTTGTGCCAATGCTGGCCTTTAGCTTAAATAGCTCTTCTCCTTCCCTCGTGTTTACCTCTTTGGTATGTTTATAGAGAACAATTACATTCCCTCTCAGCCTTCATTTGTTAAACAGCTTCTCTTCTTCTGAGATAAGCTTTCTATTTCCCTGATAGTCCTAGAAGCTGTTCTGTGCACCTACTTCAGTTTAAATAGCTTAAATTAATTTTTTTTTTTTTTTTTGGAATGTGGATCACCAGCGTTGTCCACAGAGCTCCAAAGGTTAATTCAGCAGCTCCCCATGACTTGTGGAATTACCTTTGCTCAATATCAGTTGTGATAAGATAGCTCATTCATGTCTTCCTTCTCCTCAAACTGATGCCCTGCCATCTTCTGCCTCTATTTCACATCCACTCATTACTACTACTGCCCTCCACTGCAGTATTTCACCCCTTTTCACCAACCCCTTTGCAATTATCAGTGTTTTATTGTATGGCAATGTTCACAAGCTTTGTCTTATAAGCATATTACTTAACTGCCTTCATACTTTTTTTACAGAGTCCACTAATATATATTTCTGAATAAGACTGGCTATGAAATCAGTCTTTGAGAAAACCCATATTTATCTCCTTTCAGCCCTTTGCTAAGTAGCTGGTAGTAAGTCATATTGTCTATGTCATTTCCCCTGCAGTGCTATTACAGATGTTCTTCTAAAGCCCAAATATACTGTAGAAAGTAAGCTGTTAGGTTAGTCCAACCTGTTCCAGATTAATATATTATGAATTTTATTTTACCATTTTCCCTTATTTTTGTATCCCTGATTAGTACTTAATTCAAAATTGATTCAGGTATGTCACTGGAATTTATTGCTATTATTTTTTACTATTTCTGAAGTGCACATAGTATTTTTGCTATGGATATCACAGTATACTTCATACTACAATTCTCTTAGACTTTTTGGATAGATGTGATTTGGACACAATTCTCTTAGACTTTTTGGATAGATGTGATTTGGACACATCAATCGCAGGAGTTAAGGTCCTTTGACTTTTTGTTCCGCCTCACTTTAGCTTCTGTTTTATAGTGCCCTATTTTTGTGCCTTTATTCTACATCATCTGAGTATTCTGTACCATCATCTTTAATGAAAATATGCTAAAGTACTTGTTTATTTTATGGGCCCTACAAAGATTATTTTTAGTATTGATCCCATCTTCAGTGTCTAACGACCTTGACCTTTTCTTTACTCTTTGTGTATCAAGCTAAAATGTGTACTGTGCATTTACTTTGCCTTTGAACACTTTCCACTTGCATTATGATGGTTCTTGGTTTATTCTTTATATATCCCTCCAATAACTGTCATCATGTCTTCTCTCCATCATCCTTTTTTTTTTTTTTGGTTCATTCACTCTTTCTGTGGTGGTCAGATATTTTAAACCTCTGACCATTCCAGTTGTTGTTCCTCCTTGGATTCTGGGCCATGTCTTTCTCAAAGTATCCAAAACTGGACAGAATACTAAAGCAGTCTTTACACAGCACTGAGAGAGAAAGTACTACTTCATATATTTCACAGACTATCCTCCTATCCTCCTACATGTACATTGAGGTACTGTGTGTGTTTGTGTCTTTTGTATTAGCTACACATTGCTGAACTGCACTTATTTTATAATCATCTGTAATCCTCACACCCTCTTATTCTGAATACTGACTTAACCAGTTGTTCCCTGCCTTGTTTCTGGGCAAACAAATCACTCCTGACTGAGTATTGTGCCTCATTCTTGTCCTCCCAGTTGAATTGAATCCAATTTTTGCGAGCTGTTTATCCAATTTGCCAATGCAATTTGAATTTCAGTCCTGTCCTCCATTGTTCTCACAGCTTTAGTTGGTGTCTATAAACTTAATGAGCATATGCTGAATTCCATCATCTACATCATTAATGAAAATGTTGAATGGTCTTGGACTGAGGACAAAGTTGTAGGACTGCACTAAATACATTCTTCATTTTTTATAGCAGCCTATTGATTGTTGTTTTAGTACAAAATAAAAAGGTGGTTTTCTTTACTGGTCAATCTTCATCTCTTCCTTGTTGGCATCTTCCCTGTCATTTTTATCATGGATGTCTGTCCAGCAGAGTCTATGAAGTCTTTCCTTTCTCTGCATTTAGAATGATATACCAGATTTGATTTTGTTCATTTTACTTGGAGGGGTTTTTTGTGCCTTCTCTTGGGCCCTTGAGATCTTCATCTCAATTGACTTTAGTAAGCAGGACTTAAAGCTGACCTGATCAAAATAAACACACTGTAATTATGAGCCAGGATTGTCTCACCCTTAGTTGAAGTTGATTTGAATCATACAATCCCTTTCTACTACTTGTTTGATAATGTCCTTATCATTTAACAATCTACGTTATGTTGTCTTTTGTTGGTTTGAGAACTGGTCAGTAAAGAAGTTTTTCTGCTACCAGTCTGTTAGGTCTAGGTCCTTATGTTGACAACAGGATTTACTTTTCAGCCTGCTTTGGGGATTTTCTTGGTTGGGCTTGCATTAAAGTCTGCTGTTACAACATGTATTTAGCTAACTGCTGATTTGTAGCACCTTCTCTGGCATTCCTTGGTGAGAATGACAACACGGTGTAGGTGCAGTCATCCACTGGGAATTTGGGTTGTTTTTTGCTGTGGGTGGGTGTAAGGGAGTCCTGAGGATGCTCAGGGATGGGTGCAGGGTCTGTGTTGTGTGTGTCGGTGCACTCCAGTGACTGGGAAATAAAGCAGGGAAGGAGACCCTGGTTTTGGCCATGTTCTTGCTCTTGAAGCCCAGATAGATTGGTTTTAAAGCAATTTCCACATTCTGGCATTTAGCAGTCGTTTTGGGCTCACCTATAACTTCTGGAGGCTCCTGCCCTGGTGGGGCTTGGGAAGATAAGCAAATTTCAAGTGAAATAGTAATCTATCAGGTCTTAGCTTTTAAAGCTGTGTTATAATTTATATTAAGAATATTGCATCTTTTCCAATTTAGAACCTTTTTCTCTCTTCCCCCACCAACTTTCATCACTGGAAAAAGAGGAAGGAGAAAGCATAAATATACTCACAGTAATACTGATCAGCATTTCCGTTAACATAGCCAACTTTTTGTATAGTTTTGCAGCAGTCATGAAGAGGTAATGAAACTTGCCTATTGGAAATCGTCTGGAGTGTGAAATGGGACTTTGCTACAAGAAAGTCTCTTATCCATGGATTTAATTTGTCTTTGGTTGTGTGGTTTTTGTTTTTTTTTTTTTTTAATCAGATAAAGTTACCCAGATATTTGAAATTCTCTTTTACTGAGCAATTGATGTCTAACACTTTGATTTTGCCTGGACTCTTATTGAATAAAAACTCATTGGGTTGTATTTACATGAATTGGATAACTTCTGAAAAGGAAAGCTCGGCTTTTATCTTTTGTGTGTATAAGATCTGATTCCTTGCTTTCTTTTTTCAGCTCTTTGAGCACTAAAGATTTACATGTTCCCTGCTATGTATCTGAAAACAGGCCAGTGATCATGCCAGATTTTCATGTAGGCTTTATGCTGTTTGCAACATTTCTTGGAAGCAATCAGACATATCCCATTTCTTCATGACTTTTTAATATATGTTCTTTCAGTATTTCCAGATATATTCATCTCCTTTTGTAGATATGAGGCCATTATCATCCCATTTAAAATTTCAAACATAAGATCCTCAAAGATTTTCAGAACAAAAGATGCTCAGCTGTGACCCTTGGATTGGTGAGCAATCGTGCAGCCAGAGTATTGAAATGTCATACAAAAAGAATGTATATTGTGAGTTTATTTTCTTTTATGCATTACTAGCAAATTCAATAACATTTTTTCCTACTAAAATGGCACTTCTTTAATAGATCAGGTTATGGACTATTGTAGAACATATTTTTAGGATGAGGGGAAAACTCCTACAAAACAAAATGAAGCTGAAATAGACCTTGGTCCAGGCTGTTTCCTGGGATGCTGTTTGGAGCTTGTGAATTCTGACTCTTCTCCTGGCTGTAATGTGATGCTCCTATGCAGTGTGACAGCTTCAGTTCGCTGCCTCATCAAACGATCTCATCAAACACACGCACAAAGAGCCAAAAATGAAAAAATGAAAACTCTCATATTACTTATCTGCCTGTCTTCTTGGTGAGGAGAAACTCATAATGTCTGTGCAGAACTTCAGACATAAAAAATCCCATATAAATGCTTAGCATTATTACGATGAACACAGAGAAGGCTTAGAATGGGATATGATTGCTATCTCTAAATACATTAGGGAGGTAAACTGTACAAAGGAAAAGACATGTTTAAGGTAGAGGATAATGCTCGCGTAAGAAGAAACAGATGTAAGAGGGCCATGAATAAATATAACGTGGAAATGGGAAGAAGGTTTCTGTTAGAGCAATGCAGCATCCTTCAAGACAGGCACAAGGTCAAAATCTTTCCTAGTTTTAAGATGGAGTTTCAAATGTTAGAATTGTATGCTGTGGTTGCTTGCCCAAAGGAAAACTGAAAGTTTGAGAAAGACTTTCTGTTGCTCACATATATGACCAGAGAAATCTTTGGCCACAACCAGACATCTTTCAGAAGGTCTCACCCCTCCCAATACACTCACAGCCTGAACTTTTCCTCCTTCTGAAAGAAAACAAAGAAATGGAGTGTGAACTGGTTTTGTTTCCCCAAATAAAAACTGTTCATCCTTGCTTTAACCAATTTGGACCTAGTATCCAAGGTCAACATGTCTTTGCATAATCTTATTCATAAATATTCTATGAGAGCAAAGTATAGTTTGCAGCAGGGGGGAGGTAAGGAAGCATTAGGGAAGTATAATTTTTGCACATCAGTGCAATTTGTTACTGGAGTTGCTAGCAGTCATTCCTATGGTCCTAAAACTCCTTGCTTGTGCAGGCAGGGAAACAAGGAAGGGGGGTTCTGCAAAGGGTGGACAAATAAAGATGTGGTTTTGCTAAATATCCGAGTGAAAGCAGTCACCCTGCCTCCAAGTGCAAGGAGTCAGGATGTTGTTCTCTGTGTGAACCAGCTTAGATGACTTGGATTTTTGCATGGAAACTCAGGCTTCTCAAGACCTACAAGAAAAATATAATATAGCGAACAAAAAGAGCCACGTAGTAGTCAGCAGGATGTAACAGTTGGCTGACCTAAGTTGTCTCATGCAAGTAGCAGAGTGGAGGGGTCTTTCTTTCATTAACGGAAAGGAAAGCTTCTCCAGAGGCAGTTCCCAGCAGAAACAAAACTCTAGCTTCCACTGCTGTAAAAATAACCCCCTGAGACTACATAACCAGGCTGGGAATATAATAATGTAAGAACAAAAAGTCCTCAGAATTTGCCCTTTGGAAATCTACAACTTTGACGAAATGCAACAAAAATCATTTCAGTGTATGGAAGTCTGTTTTTTATCATTAGGAAGTGTCTTGAACATCAAAATTGTGAGTCATCTGCTACAGACTTCACAGGTAAGCACCATTCTGGGCAGCTGGATTAGGATTGTGTGCTGCATAATATTTGTGCAGAAAGGAACCAGAATTTCTATTTGTGGAAACATAAGCTTACTGATAATTGCACTCACTCTATGCTGTTAATTAGAGGCTAAACAATGATATTGCTGTTGCCATTGACAACTGAGTCTACAACCTTGGCTTTTTGGATACTAGCACTAGGAGACAGAAGTCTGTTCCCCACTTGCAACAGTATAGCAATGGCAGAAAGACTCTGAGGCTTGCAGCTCAAAAAAAAAAAAAAAGAAAAAAGTTATGTACAAATAGCCATGTGTTCAAGTTGGCCTCTAAATTTATATTCTTGTATTAAGAAGCCCCTGGTGGATAATTTGCCTCCAAAAGGCAGTTGGTGCTATTACCTTGCACTAGAGAGAGATCAAAATGGCACTGCACTGTTCCATAGTGGCTATAGGCTAGTGCTCAGAGCTTGCTTTTGAGGAAAAAACAATTCCAGTATTTTAGTTCAAGGGTGATGAATTTCAACTGTTCTTGTGAGACTTGTGCCATAACTCAAAATAAATATTTCTGGCTATGATCTCCTTTTTTGACCATGAACATGGCAAGCTCTCTTTGTTTCTTGGGTGATAAACCCAGGCTGATGCTTTGTGTTGCTAACATGGTGCAAAGCAGCTGCAATGCTCTGGGGATTTGGGCTAGCACTTCTTTAGAGGAATGGGGTTACCTGAGGGAAGCCTGAGCCCTCACAGATTGTTTAAAAAGCAGATAGCAGGTGTCTGTACTCTACAGCCTGCTCTCCTGTGTTCCGTCAGTTTGCCACAGGAAGCAGCTGCTAGAGGTTATTTTGGAGTAATGTGCACTGGTTAGGGAAGGGTAGATTTTTTGGTAATATATGAGGAACTTCATCATGTGAGGTTAGAAAAGAATTGAATTGCCAAACAGAGCTATCTCCCACAAAATAATTTAATTCTGGGAAAAAAAAAATGTTGCTCTATTAGTTCTCACATTCCATCCTGACCCTGAAAGGTTAACCAGTTTCACGTATGGCCACCTATTTCGCGTGGTTTTTTTTGTCAAATTTCAGATCACAGCTGAATTACTGCTGCCTGCATCAATAATGGTGATGATTTCTGTGGAGCAATACTTCCTAGATCTGTTAAACCTCCCTGAAGTATGTTTGCTGAAACACTTTTCTGTGTTTATATAACTTGCTGGGTCATTAAAGAATGGAGAGAGGATTAAAAAAAAAGAGACAGGAAAAAACCTACTCTTTCTGCATCTACAATTGCGGTGGTGCTTTGGCTGGAAAGCACTTGAGAACTGTCTCCATTGGGCAGTCTCCTCTCAGTGCATCACAAACAGTCTTTGGCTAATATATTGCTCCTACTGGTCTCATGCACATGAATGATGCAGACCATCGTCAGACTGAGAAACACCCCAATAAATTGGACTAAAGTAATGGAATGTGTCTATATCAGGATATAGAAACCCAGAGAGGCTAGCACTCAACTCCCTGCTTGTTTTTGTACAGTATCAAGTACAAATTAAAGTGTGGTGTATTTCTAGATGTGGAATTCTCTGGATAGTAAGGATTATTAGCTTTGCGGGATATGTCTACATAAAAAATGGCAGCATTGGGAGAGCACTTTGCTGGTGTTGATTAAACTGGAGTACAAGTAGCCATGATCCCTGGCAGGATTGGTGCAGTCCTGCTGGAGTCCATGCTGCCACATCTTCACACTTCCTTCGTCTTACACTACCTAGATTAAACCTACCGCAGGACATGTTTGTAGATTGTGCATAGAGATGCTCTGAATGTAAAGCAGAAGGAAACCTCTTACCAGAAGCAAATGTGTGTCCACCCCCACTACTCCTCTCATAGGATCTCTCCTTCAGGGCAGATTTGAGAGTTTGTGTACCAGGGCGGGTGATGGCAAGGAGTCACAGCCATCTGTGGACCTGTGTGGTCTCCACTGCCTCCTGTCCTCTGCACTGCTCACACAAGGGGTGGGCACTGCAAACAGAGTCACTGGCCTTTCCTGAATGTCAAGATTGTCCATCATGTTAAATTTTGTTGACTAAAAAACACACAAACCTCCAGGGAATAAGCTTCTGCTTTGCAGAAATTTGTCCTCTAATTGCTCTTTTTAAGTGGCAAATTTGGATTACTGCTTCTGTTAAAGGTATCATACAGGACCGGAAAGGAGTTTTCACGGTTAATTGAGCACCAACCCTGGATAGTGCAAGCGCTGTGTTACATAATCTCCTTCACTGTAAGACTGTATGTTAAAATCAGTTTCCTTGTCCTTCTTATTCCCACCAGAAAACTCCTCTAATACTTGAGTCCATATTTTTCAAGCCCAAGCAATCCAATTTAAAGCTTGTACTCATTCATTCCTGGGTGAACTCTGATTTTAGCCTAAATAATTTAGTGTATAACAGATCAGGTTCCTTCAGTCTTCCTATCTCAAGTTTCTTCTAGACATTTCACCAAAAATAGGTTCTTCATTCCTTTGATTGTCCCCGTAATTTTTCCTTTAGCTTTTCCATTTGAAATTTTATTTCTCCAAATAGCAAGCATCCTTCCCCACTTCCATAGAAACAGCTCTTGTTTATGCATGCTAGGATGGCATTTGTTTTTTTCACAGCACCCTCATATTAGTGGCTCATAGCCCTCCTACAAATCAGCAAGCAGAAACAGGTCTTTCTTAGCTATTTCGAAGGGAGGGGCACTGAGTTTATAGAAGAATTTCTTGCTGTTAGTCGTAAAGATTGTGCTCCTTCAGTTTTTACTTTCATATTTTTTCCCATTTTATTAACCTAGTTTTTAATGTTATCCATTTGTTTGTGTACTGTAGTCCAGTTTTTCCGAGCACAGAAAATGCTTTAAAATAACATTTGCGAGTTATTTTATTTCTTCATCAGTGTTTTCCTAATGTTTCTTCCCTGATCATTAGTGCCTTTTATAAAGTTATATAAAGTGGGATCAAAGCTGATTCTTGAGGAACCTCATTTATAATCTCCTTTCAGCCATAAACCTTCCCTTTCAAAAAGTACACTTTGTGACTTGAGACAGCTTTTCATCCTCACAATTTCTCTGCTAATCCGCATCTCTTCCTGTTTTACTAACAATTCCCCATGTGTTATCATAGACTTCACTAGAGTTAAGACAGATGAGATCAGTCACATGTCCTTTGTCTAGAATGTAGGTTATCTTGTCAAAGAAATGTATGAGGTTAATCTGCTACAATCTACTTTCGTTAAGCCCATGATGTATTTTATGCCATTTTCATTTGACCTCCATGTCTTTAATTATCTTTTCCCTTAAAAGCCGTTCTGAAGTTTTGCATACCACTGAAGTCAGAATTCAAGGACGGTGGTTATCCACATCCCTTTTCTCCTGATGGCTAACCCCTTCCTAAATACAGGCACTATATTTTCTAGTCATCTGTCTTACAGTACTTGGTAGATTTATTAAAACATATTGACAGATGACAAAGAAGTTGCACGTTGCAGTAGTGCATTTCTGGCTCAAGCCCTTTATAGTTTGGCCTGAGCATGTGCTGATGTTTATTGGGAATTTTTGCACAAGGAGAAACAGCCTGCAGAAGTAAGACTTGCATATGCAGAAGTGTCATAAACAGAGGACCACAAATAGGACAGTTTTCACGACACTTTGGGCTGAGAAAGGTGGGAGGAAAAAAGTGGAACTCATCCCTGGAAAGTGAGGTAGACAGAGGGACCTCAGCTAGGCCAGATCTCACTTTGTTGCTAAGGATCTTAATAAGGGGACTCAACTGACTGCCCAACCATGGGCAAAGCTAAACCAGTGTAAGCTTCCAGCCATGACACTGTGGAGGACACCCTTCAGCAAGGGATGCTGCTGGGCTGCTGGCACTGTTAATCAAAAGCACAAAGGGATATTTAAATTAGAAACCAGAGAAGATCCCACAGCTATGGGGCTAATACAACCCCCAGTACATCTCCCAAAAAACTGGCAAAATTGCAAAGTATAGGGGAGAAAAATGGCGCTGGTCAGACCTCAGCTGACTGACAGGAGAATGAGCAGCGACATCTACAAACCTGTAGATGATACTAGTGGTTTTTTGTGGTTAGTCAAATACTGTGCTGATGGTGAGGAACTCCAGAATGTGTTGCCTACAAAACTCAGTGGGTGAAAAAAGTGGCAAAAGAGCTTCACTGTAGGTAAATGTAGGGTGATGCAGTTAGAGAGAAATAATCTAAATCAAGCTTATGCAGTGCTGACCATTTAACTGGTAGTTACAACTCAGGAAAGGGATCTTCGGGTTGTCCTTGACAGCCCTCTAAAATCATTGCTTGGATATAGTGGCAGCAGTTGAGCATCATTAAGAACGTACTGAGAGCAAACCAGAAAGCTCTATTTTGCTTGCTACGTCTTTTGACTACTTTCTATGGTTCAGGTCTTCACAATTTAAGAAGGACATAGTGAACATAGAAAAGACACTAGGATGGGCAACCAGCGAAGAGGGTGAAGAAGTTGCCTTATGAAGAGAAACTAAAATCCCTGAGAAACTGGGATTTCTCAGGCTGGAGTGAGGACTGAGGGGAATAGGATGGTTGTTTATGTCATTGTGAATTGATCAGCAAGGTAATGCAAAACCAGGACCAGACATAGAGGGTTTAGTCTGAGGTCTAGATCTCTCTACTTTTAACCTAGACCAGTCATTGTCAAGTGCAAGACTAGAGCAAGGAGTATGCATTAAACCTAGCAGAAATTACTTTAAAATAGGTACAAGGAACTACTTTTTACACTGCAGAGAATTTCTGAATCTCTTGCAACAGGAGGTTGTGGAGGCAGATTGCATCAGCAGACTCAGAAGGGAAATGCACAAACTCATGGACATTTAGTTGGGTCCATAAACTGATGCTCGTCATGCTGCAGGTGCCCCTGACAGCATGGGATTTTGTGCTGTAAGCAGACTCCTGAATGGGAAATATCTCAAAAGGGTCCACAGTCATCTTCCGGAGGAGTCATTCCTATTCCAGTGGGAATCCCTGCATATTGACCCTACCAAAATGTGTTTTCCTGACTTATTCCCAGCTAAGGTTGTGTATTTGGTTCTGTCGGGAGATCAGAGCTACTCCTTATCCAGCTTTTCAGCCTGCATGGGCTATCCCTCTCACTAAGAATTAAAATAACATAAAATAAAATAAAATAAAAATAAAATAAAATTAAATTAAATTAAATTAAATTAAATTAAACTAAACAAAATAATAAAAATGTATATACACATACATATGCGCAAATAAGAAAGGCTATGTTATGGTTTTGTGTGGGAGGTTTTGTCTGCTAGCAGGGAGGGGCGCAATGGCTCCTTAAGCAACTGCTAAGAGTTCCCCTAGCTTCCAGTCTGCTGCTGGTGGCAAGGGAGGGGTTACAGTGGTGGCTCTGGCCCCAAGCATTTGGTAACGGGGGGTGGGGGGCTCGGGCGGTCCAGCCGCCTGCCTGGCTTCTGCGAACTGACCTGCCGTAACCCAAGCCTCCACCATGGCTCGCCCAGGAATCCATTTTCCCAGGAGCCGATGAACACCTGCGGTGCAGAGAGAAGGAAGATGCAGAAGGAGAGGGCCATGCGGGTACTGAGTTGGAACCATGAAAGAGAACGCTCTCAGCATTTCCTCTGCCACATGGTGAAGAGCCGTGGAGGACCCCATGCTGGAACTACTGTAGCCCCGTTTGGAATTGAGAAGCAGCCGTGGAGGACCCCACGCTGGAACTAGAAGCCCATGCCAGAGTTCGGGCAGTCGTTGGGGGACTATAGGCCCGTTAGGGAAAGGACTCACGCCGGAGAAGTTCTAGAGAAGGACTCTCAACATGAGAAAAGGACTCCATGTGGCAGCCGGGAAAGACTGTGAGGAGAAAAGAGCGGCGGTCTGACTGTACCCCCACTCCCTGCCCCCCTGTGACGCCAGTGGGGGGAGAAGGTACAGAACAAAGCCTTTGGGCTTTGGGAAGAAGGGAGGGGTGGGGGAGAAGTGCCTTTTTGTCAGATGTGGTTTCTCTCTTTCAATATATTGCTTCTTGTAAATATTTGTTTTCTTCTGCTTCCCAAGTTGTTTCGGTTTCTTGCCCGTGACCCTAAGTGGTGAGGGAAACCCTCCCTGTCCCTGCCTCAGCCCACCAGGTGTTTAGCAAAAAGTGTCCCCGTGGTTTTATAAATCATGACAGGCTAGAAGTGTGTTTATTCAAACCAAATATTTTTGAGTGACTTTGGTTGAGGGTATGTATAAAAGGCAGTTATTTATTTGATTGAAATCCTCATTAACTTCTCATAAGCCCTCCCTCTTAGTAAGTCCCTTGCCTTATAAACTCCATTAGCTTTGTGTGTTTTGGGCAGTGCGGACTGTTTGCAGGGACAGAGAAGTTACAGGTTATTTTCCATTTCCATTCAATTTGTTTTTACTTGAGGGGAAATCTACCATTATGTGGCCAAGTAAGAAAAGATACTACTGTACCATGCAAGCCCTTTCAAGATAACAAGATATTTTGCTTCTTACTTTTGTCTGATCTCACTACCAGCCTTTTCCAGTTGTCCTTTAAAAATATCTGTGCACGAGTGCACATCTTTGAACACAGAAGAATTGTTTCTGAAAAGGGTGGTGCTGGGAGGGAAACTGAAAAAGACCGGGCATGCTGATGCGATTAGATTTCAAGATTTTAAGATTAGGGACCATGTTTGTACTCCTGTGTTTTTTTAAAACAAACCAAAAAAAAAAAAAGAGTTCAAAAGTCATTGGTCTTGGGAGGAGACGGAGCCTTTAAGGAAAAAGAAAAACAGCCTGAGCTAAGCAAGGAGGGAGAAGGATACATTTGAAGCTGTAACTCAGAATAATAACTCAGCATAAGTGTAAACACAGAGCAGAAATTCTAATAGAGCTACATAAATAAGATTCAGATCCAATTTAAATAACCCAAAACATTAAATACCATCTAAGACATTCCCAGTAGTAAGAAGCAGATGAGTGTAAATGTTCTAAATTGAGCAAGACGGTAAGGGACATTATACTACTCTCCCGTGGAATGAGTCAACATCTGCTTTTCCAGCAAGAAGGTGGCTTTCAGTGGAACATCCTGCTGAGATGTGTACGCCTGCCTTCATGGGAGCTTGCAGCAGTCACTCAGCCCCCACCAGGATTCATTGGCAGCCTAACGTGCAGAGAGAGCAGAGGCAAGAGACCATGCACCCCTGTCTGGAAGACAACAGTGGTGAATATTTGTCTTATTAAAGTCCATTATCTCATGGGCCTCAGAGTATGGAAAATTTGCAAAGAGAATTGGGGAGGAGGAGCGCCTCCGGCTCAGCTGATGACTGAATCCTGCCTTTGCTGTCAAAAAAACACAACAAAGTGGCCCTGGTCTGTCTTGCAAGTGGTGACCTAGAAGAGAATGCATCTCTGTTCTTTATTCAGTGCTAGGCTAGCACAGCCTGTGAACTAACAAGCACTTCAAATTCAGGGATTCACATTCATAAGAGTATTTGTGGGTTACACACAGTATCTCTCTTTAAATAAAGCACTTATTAAGACACTTTCTTCACCCCTCTGTAGTTACAAAATGTCCCCAACATCTTTAATACAAAGTAAGTAGAACACCTTGTAATTTAAGATCAAAACTTATATATAAATGAGATGAGTATTTTACAAAAACAACTCCAAGATATCCAACTTCACTATATTGTAAATTGCAGTATTTGGCATCATTACTTCAGTGCTGTGTTAAAACGATGAAAGGCTTAGAAGATCAGAACATCGCGATTGATACAGAATTCAGTTTATCTGCCTTAGAAGATGTGATGAAATGAAGATTTGTATGTGTGCAAATTATGATTTATCTTTGAAATTGGAGGGTCTCCTATGTATATCAGGGTTACACGCCAGACTGTTTTGAATGCAGCATTCTTAATTTCACTGTTGGTCCAGTAGTCTTTTATGTTTGTGTTGAATTAGATTGCAAAAAGTGTGTGTGCATGTCTGTCAGTAAGACAGGTTTATTCCATTTGCTCCTGGGAAACAGGTTTCTCATTTTCTCTACTACCTCCTTGAGAAATTAGTTAGTAGATCCCTAAGAATATTGCTGAATAATAAGGACTCCTAGAAGGGATCTATGCTCCCTTGGTTCCCAATAAGTACGTCTTTGAGGAGGGAGCCAGAAGATGATTAAAAAAAAAGGTAGGAGTGATGTCATTTGTGGGGACTTCTTTTCCTTTTCTTCTATACCAGGGACAAGATGGAAGCGCTACATTTTGTGGTGGTAGTGCAGCAGACAGGGATATGAATACAGTTGTGTGTACCCCCAAAAGAGAAGTGAGCTGCAGAGAAATATTTATGAGTTTCCCAGTGGCCTATAGTCTCTCATGAAGCCCAGGTGCTGCAGTGATCCTTTTACAGCCCCATGGCACCACTTCCAAATTATGTCTTCACTATACCCCCGATGCATCTTTGAAGAATTGAATTCTAGTTTGGAATATCCATACAACCACAGATCTCAGGAAGAGGTACTTTGCAGGTTAGCACTGGGTCAGAGGAAGGGAGTGGGGTGCACACAGTGCATAACACTCTGTCCTCTGCTGAAGCAGTAGGGCTCACTGCTCTAGTACTCTGTCAGGGAGAGCTCAGCCAGAGTTGTGACGCAAAGCCTTGCTCGACTCCTTGGAATTCCAAGGTGCCTTTCTAGGATTTTATGACTTTCCATCTGCAGTTTAATCCATAGAATCCGTTGGTTTCTGGGGATCTAATTTCCCTCTGTTTTAAAAGTACAGGAAAGGGACCCCTCTGCGTCAGAGGGGAGTGGGGTGCAACAGGACGAGATCTGTAGAGTCAGCCAGTGGAGATATGTGCTACATACCTGTTGGCGGCTTTCACCTCAGACTAGCTGCAGGCTGCCTGTTGACCCAACGCACATTCATAGCTAGACCATGCCGGATGCATTTCAGGGGTACATCTTCTGGTTTGGCCAAAATCCAAATTCAGTTTGCAGCCCAGAGAGCTCTGCAATGTGAACTCAAGTGCACGAAGGGGAAACATTAGGAAAGTAACTCCAAAGCTGCTTTCCTGAGCTAAGCTAAAGCTGTTGCCAGGTCCACTCTGAGCAGAAAGCCCAGTGCCCATGCTGCTTTTCTCTGGAGGGTATGCATGCTCTTTGAGACATGCAGTACATTTCAGGAGAAGAAATGAGGAATGAAGCAGAGGCAAAAACCTGGTAATTAAATGATTGTCATAAATAAAACATAAGAACAAGCTACTATATTTAAATCTAGACTATTATTTTTCTTCCTGTTAGGAGTCTGGAAAGAACTCTGCCAAAATATTAGGATTTCTGACTGACTTTTCACTCCCCCTCAGCCATCTTTAAAATGGGTCATAATGTAAACGCGGTATCTCCTATGTGTAATGAAGTCTTCCTCCAGCAGCTAATTCACTGACAGGAAGAGTCTATTGCCTAGTTGCAACTAAAAGAAGGTTATTCTGAACTTTCAAGGTGGAAATACATGCTTTTTGGTGCCGAAGACCCTGAGTTTGACTCTCAGTGTTTATAACGTTGCAAGAGTGTAAGTTGCAAAGTAAAATTTTCCTGCTGTATAACCCGGTACCATTGTACTGATTGATACCAGCTGAGGATAAGGGTCATAGCTGGTATCATGTGTTGTCAGAAATCAGAGTGTGGAGCTAACTCTGAGGCAATGTTGGGGAGCAGCTGTTGTCACAGTTCATCTAGCCATGCTGCCGTTTTGACTTGCAGATCTCTGAGGAAGAAACCTGCCGTGATTATGAATTTTGGTCAGTCAGGTAGCAAAGTCCTCAGCTACTCATTGTGCTTGCCTTCTGCCGTCTTTGAGGAAACAATTCTGGTCACAAGGCTGTGGCTAGGGAGTAAAGCAAATACAGGGAGCTGGCTTTGGAGAGCTTGGTATGCTCAGTCATATGCTTCATCACAGTAAACAAACTGAATGACAGAAGCTTAATATTTAGTACCTGTTTGCCTACCAAACCAAGCAGTTCAAGAATTCTAGGGTTATAGAAAAATGTTTTCAATTGAAATGTTTTTGAAAGCTGATCTTTGAAGATGCGTCTTTGGTGGGTACCAGCTAGTGCAGTACCACTGAATTAAACAGAAAGCTGTCCAAGTATCAGCAAGGGTGTCATTCTCTATATCAGCTGAAGTGAATGCCTCAATCATAGCTGGGTATGTACCACTTCACATTAAATAATTCTTTAGGCATCTGCACTTTGTTTTGCACTTCAGTGTTTTACCCAACATTCTAAAGATCCAAATAGACTTAAGCATCTTCTAGAAACCGGGGCTTCTGATTTTTATTCATAGATAACCAAGATATCTTTTCTTATGCTCTAACCCACAAATGACAGGATTTCCTCCATCCCCCATTTCTCTTTTGGGTCGTCTTAGCACATTAGGCAGAACTTCTGTCCTGTGCAGCCCCGCTAGCACAGTTATGTGAGCTACCTCTCTGTACAAGCTCTGTTTCAGCGGGCTTAAGATTGACGAGGTCACATCTTTGATTTAATAAGGACTCTACAGTTCATCTGGGAAACTCGGAGCTAGTATCAATCCTGCATCACCTTCAAAATTAATTGAAAAAGCACTTCACCAGTAGCTTGATGACTACCTCAGAACACAGAGACTAAATTAAAAGAGCCTGGTTTTCACCCTGGATAGTCCCTGCCCGTAGCTCCCATAAAATTTATGGATAGTAGTCTTAAAAAAAGGTAGTTTTCCTGAACCAACATTCACCTGTCCCTCAACATAATTTTCACACATCTCTCTCTCAAAGCATGTTTATGTTCAGAAGTTTGCCAACACACTGATGACAATCTTTCTATATGCACACGGACCGGTAATAGCTTTTCAGAAAGTATTATTTAAGGGTATGTTTAAAAATGCTCAGTGGCCAGAAAGCAGTCACCTTCCTTAAGTCTAGGTGAAACATAAACATCCAGTTAGAGACTTCTGGAGATGATAAATAGTCTGTTTGGATAATTTTAAAAGATTCACTAAGCCATGGCTTCTTCTCATAAATGCTAACTGCGCTAAAATCCAAAATGTCATCTGAATAAAATATTGCATATGGCCATCCTATTAAGTTAGCTATTGCCTTTAAGGAAGCCACATACCTAATGGATCTAATTGCTCAAGGAGAATTAGAAAATTCAATTTTTTTTTTTCTAAAATATGTTAGCTCATGTTCAAGCAAAAATAGTTTAGTGATTAATATTCTCTCTTTCTCTAAAGATGAAATCTGAAGCTAGCATTGAAATGGTCTGCTGAAATTGTAAATAGAGTGCATGTGGGGGAAAGATAGCAGGTTTGTGCTAAATGGTACTTCTAAAATATTACAAAAATAATTGCATTCCATTAGAGTGGATAGGTGCCTGGCAACAAAACTGAACAAATATATACATACTGGAAAAAAATAGTATCTTGATGGAAAAGGCTCTTGCCATTTTGTCCAGTCTCTGTATGCACAGATTTTGCTGGTGAACACAACAGGAGATGCTGAAGCTTAAACAAATTAAAATAGTTTACAATGAATATTTACAGATGCTGGGGGCAAGATGGGACCTTTCTGGAAGGTCCTGATGCTCCCTTCAGCAAGAACAGCTGAACACATATTCATAAGACAGTATTAAATGAGAACCACTGGAGAAAAGAATGGTGCTTTGATATCTTGATGCCCACTGGAAACGTATTGAAACAGATTTGAGAGTGGGGGAAGTGTAGGTTTTTGGTTTGTTTTTGAGGTTTTTTTGAGGTATTACTTTCCCCTTCCTCCAAAGCATGAACTAAATCTGATGGTGCTCAACCTGCCTGAAAAAAAGGGCACGATGTTTCATTTTGGGATCTGAAAAACAGAAGCAGTCCTAAAACAGTTGACACTGCAGTTGTCCCCCACTGTGGCATGAGACTGGCTATTTTAACACACATAACCTTGATATACGTACAGGGGCAAAGCTGTGACCCATGTGTGTGCAGGCAAAGTGGCAGCTCAACACCAGAGTAGATTCCCGTATGTGTGCTATATGTGTTGCCAAGTTCATGGTATTCACCGGAGGTGCAAAGTATTGCTCTGTGTCATAGGTGAGGGGTATCATTGCCAGTCTGTGTCCAGTTGGCCTGTCAACAGCTTTGATGTTGGCAGGGAATGAGGCTGCAACGAAATGCTCCCTATGAAGTGTAAGGACTTCACAACACAGCCCCAAACAGAGGTCAGGTGTGCTCAGGCAGAAAACAAGATAAGTAAGCTGCTAAATACATCCCCAGCATGTGAGCACATGAAGTGTGAAGCACTCACAACCGTTGGGGATGACACGCTGAGGCTACATTTCCTGCAAACTGAGGTTTGCTGTGGGGTCCCAGCTCTGCAGCACAGCTGGAGGAGCAGAGATGGGACACCGAGGGACTCCCCTGGGGACAGTGCCAGGTCCCTCAATGGTTGCTTTACTTTAAGCAGATGAGTAACACTGTTCATTTCAATGCTTACAAGTTTAAAGCCAAGTATCTGCTTAATATTGTGTTTAATTAGGGGTTTAAAAGCGCAGCTGTCTGCCCAGTGTGTATTTGTGCACATGGAGCATCTTTCTTAGCTGTTTAACTCGTGCAGCCTGTGGCATACCAGCCTGAGCAGCCTGGTGTTACTTTTGGGACTATCAGAGGGATGTGTATGGGCTTGGATGTACTTTTCCCTGGAGCACAGAAATACATACTTGCGTGGAGAAACGTATCGCTGCTCTCCAGGCATCTGTTCTTCAATATTAAGACTCTGAATGCTTGTAAATCACTTCAAATTTGGATGCAAGGAAGCAGAATGTTTTAAAACATTGGATACATTTCCTTTGAGAGGGGCCCTTGTGTCTGCTCTGAGCAGGGAGATAGTGTCCTCCATAAAATGTGCTGTATTTCCTCTCATGATTATACAGCATATTTCTTCCTCAGGCGCTTTTCTGCTCATGCTTGAAAAATCATTTTACCTACCACTGCCATGAGTTACCTTGGGATCAAAAGGAAACACACAACTGGAGCACAGCTTGCTGCTGAACATTAGCCTCTTTTCCTGTAATTACAATTTTGCTGTCACTGGACAGTAGAAGACGGAGAGGATCAATTCAGTGAAGTCTCTACCTACTTTTTCTGAGGTAGACCAAAGGAAGAAGGAAAAAAAAAATCCCAAAGCCAAGTCTTCTGACAGCAGAAAGCCAGCAGAATTTACGCTGCACTGAGTCACAAACGCCATTGACGTGAAATTTTCACATCAACCGCCAAAACTTACCATCTCGTGCTGTCTTTCAAGGATATCGGCATGGTGACCTCCAGAAATATTTCATTTCTTTTCTTCATGAGATGTCCACAGCTGTCCATTGCCACCTTCACAGCTGTAAGTTGGTTTTATTTTATATTTCTAGCAGGAACTGCAAACAAACAGGCAAACAGGAGACTGAATGCTCCCTGGAGCAATGCTGCAGCTGCGCCAGGTGCAGAGTCCCGTGCTTCAACAAGGTGGGGGTCCAGCCGAACGGCAAGGACCTGGGAGGTGACAGTCTTGATTCTTCTGCTTCAAAGCAATGGCAAGAGGCAGAACTCTTAGGAAGGAAAAAGAAGAGGTGAGGTCAGGTATATTCTATTTTATGGATAATTCCAAACAGCAGTGTTTTGGGTTTTCCCCCCACACTTTCATGACCCTCCACCCAGGTTTGTTTCATGGAAGTGGCTGGGTAATTGCTCTTTTTGTAAGTAAAATTACTTCTGGAGGGATTCAAGGTTTGTCCTCCAGTATCTGTCATGTGACCAGTTGCATACCTAGAAGGCCAGATAACACATATTCAAGGCAAAGAGGTTGCAAATGTTTCAGAGACAGAAATAAGTTTGTGGAAATTCCTGTAAATAAGATACACAGTCACAGCATTTGGACTGGTTCACAAATGATTTGCAAGCAGGGAGAAAAATAAAAGGGATTAATATAAACACATAGTTTATTTGCAAAATAAATGAAATAAATAATTTGACCCACTCTGTTTCTCAGCGTAAGAGCTCAGTGGAAATGCAAGAGGACTCTGTAGTTCTCATTGCTGAATTGCAACATTTTTTTGAGTTTGACTGTGAAAGGAAAAAGTGAATGCTTAGATGCTATTTGACCAGCAGCTGATAAATGTACTCTTCAGGATGTAAATAGGTTTGTTTTTTTTTTTTCCAACAGCCAGAAATACATAAAATGTGAATAGACTTTATTTGCAAATTGATTAGACTCCTACTTGGTCCCATAGGGTGTGGGGAGACACAATTAAACTAATACAGTAATTGGATTTCTCCCCCCCACACCTCGTAGCTCACATAAGGCCTATTTCATAGTGATACCTTTTGAAACTACAAAGGCAGAAAGAAATCATATTTGCTCATTAAGTAGTTGATGATGATTTGAAAGACCAGACAGGCAGCAATAAAAAGTCCCCCAGGTTTACAAGAAATATGCAGTCAGTCGGTTTTTCAGTTCCTTGTGAAAGTCAACATTTTAAAAATAATTTCCTTTAAAAAATGTTTTTATCACAAAGATAATCTGGAATAAAGGTCAGCTACAGACTAAATCTTCTGGAAAGATTTAGACATTTGGTAACTCTCTAGCATGCCTTGTCAAACAGTCATTGATTGTTAGCATTAGCCAGGGTATATAAACACTTATAAATATTGTATGCAGAAGACTAGCTACACTTAGATTGATGATTAATAGGTCTACTGTTGGTAATCTATGGATTTTGCATGAAGAAAGCAATTAGAAACACATTTCCGAATGTCCCAGACGGACCTTAGATGATACACAGCATAAAATTGAAATCTTGAAGTACCTGCATGCAAGAGTCTAAATTGAATATACAGATACAACCCTAGCATTCCCTGTTGTAGTTATTAGGAAACTATCAAAGTTCTTAGGCTGAAAATGCAATTTATTTTTCTCTTATCTCTCTGCATGATCCCTTGTTGTAGTTTTACCCTGTATTTTCATTTTTTATTTTTATTTATTAATTTAATTTTAATGTATTACCCTGTTAAAAAATTAGAACAAAATCTGTGGCACCTGTCTAGCATTTGTGAGCAGAGATGCAATTATAAACTAGTTATTATGTGGAACTAATGAGAACAGCATCAGTTAGGAAATGAACAAGGATTAAAGCAGCACCCTCTAAAGGGGTGAAGCTCATCACTGAGTGGTGTTTTCCTCATGTCCCCGCTGGTGTGGTCTGTGGCACTGGCAGCTTTCCCCCAGCTCATCCCAAGGGGAAGACTTGGGAAGCAAAGGTACTTCCTCACCTGGGTTGGGGGGGGGATGCAGTTTATCGCACTTGTGAGTGTGGGGTAGCAGCAGGGCTGGGAGGGATGCAAGGCCCTCAGATATGAAGGTACTTTGAAAGGGAAAGTTAAACTTACCAAGGGCTCACGTGGCTTGGTAAGTAACATGGAGTTAAGTAATGCAGAGTTAAGTAGTGTGGAGCTGATGTTAGCGGATGATTTCCTCTTTCAGAAGCCTTCTTAAACATCTGGTTTTCTAAAGCAGTGAAGATCAGTGGATTACTGTCTGTGAGTATGTCAGTCAGCCATCCTCCCACTCTCAAGCTGTCACCTCTTGCTTAATTTCAGTTGAATTTGTCAGATAGGCAGAGACTACAAAGGCCCACGAGATGCATGGTCTGGGGGTCACGTGGAGACTGTGAGACCCTCAGGTTCACTGGCCAGCAAGCAGCCCATGAGGCTCACATGGGACACATGTACACTCATCCTGCCACGCTGGCTCCCTGGGAAGACACGTGGGGAAGGGTGGGAATGGAGGAGAGCTGACAGCAGCAGAGTGGGAGCTCAGGCAGTGCTGAATTACTGAAAGAAAGAGAGGTACTTGTGAAGGGAATCAGAGGGTGAGGAAGGTGACATCTGAAGTAAACAAGGCTTTGTTATTCTCCCATGCATAGAGCTTCCTAACTGTGTAAGAGAATCCTTTGCTATCCTATGTTACTCTGCATTGCTTTTTATTTTGGGAAATAGGTGTTCAGGGTTTTTTATTATTTTAAATTTCTGTTAGCATATTCATAATTTTGCAAAAGAAATTATGAATGCACTGTAACAGCATACTCAGAGATAGCATTTGGTATTACAATTTTACCTGAGGGAGAATAATTATTAATGTGTTTTTTATTTTTTTTTATATTAGGTAATTAAGTCTTTCTTAAATCCCCCAATGAAGTTTTGGGAAGGAAAACATATTTAATTGTGAGTTTCTCCATTTAGTTAGTTCTCTAGAACTAACAGAGTTTTATATTACACCCCACTTTTGGAATTCTTTTTAGAGTAAGAAGGAAAAATCTCCTCTTCTGTCCTGAAATTTCTCCTGCTGATTCTCAAGCAAGAGAAGACTTTTTCAGTCTTCATACCGTTTGGTTGTAAAGACATATTTCTGCATTAACCACCACAGCATGCTGACGATAAGGGGTCTTTCTTCATTTTTTCTTGATATCTTTAAAACAGAGGAACATTTGAACTCAAAAAGTCTCCAAACTTGGATAAAGATCTGAATGCAACCTTAAAGCAAAAATAATTCATGTCCAGTTCAAAGTCATATCCTTAATCTATTGTACCTACAAATTGAAAGGGTCACCAAACCACCAGGAGACCTTTCGTAGCTACAGTAGGTGCCACAAGCCCCCAATGCAAACAGTAGGCAAAAGTCTGATGTTAGATACAGAGAGAGGTTCAAACTTTCCTCTGAATTTCCTTACTTTTGTGCATCCAAGGTCAGAACCTTAATGTTATCTGAATATATCGTGTTTTGTGATTTAATAAAGCAATGTTAGAGGCTAAAGGTCTGCCTACTGAGCGAGTTATTTTTAAAATGTCCTTCAACTTTACAAGACTCTTGAGGATAGAGTAACTTTTTTTATATGAGTAAAGCCATCAGGGATAGTGCTGGTCAGAGGATGATAAAACATGATAGCAGCTATTCACCGATTTTAATTTTGCTTGTGTTTGCAACTGGTGACTTTCCTGCACAGCTGTATGTAAATTAAACTTTGCATGTGTTCAGCAAGTACTCGGAGACAGAGCCTACAGAGTTCTGCCTCCCTCAAACCCTCT
This sequence comes from Pterocles orientalis, assembly GCA_011057875.1. Lineage (NCBI taxonomy): Eukaryota > Metazoa > Chordata > Aves > Pterocliformes > Pteroclidae > Pterocles > Pterocles orientalis. The sequence continues at coordinate 92,134 of WKFP01014177.1, read as the reverse complement.
TGGTCAGCAAAGCCTGGTGGAAGTGTCTGTGAAACATGGCAGCTGGGTCCTTCTAGTTATTTCAAAATGCAGTGGTGCCTCCTTTCCCTCTCCTCTTTCTGCAGCTAGTTACTAAAATCACATCAAGTAACAATTTCCTTTAATTTAATGTAGGATTTCAAACACACCTGGTTATTAATACCATCCAGTTAAGCTCTTAAAGACCCAGGGCTATAACAGGTACCTGGAAATCTCTCCTGAGCCAGTGTATCACCATTTGTGAGGTTGTAAACCCATTTATTCTAGTTCTGTCCTATACTGGGAGCTCACCTTCCAGTTTTAGTAGTGCCCTCATGTAAGAAGACTGACTCCATTCTCTTTATATCCATTTTATATTACACTATTGTACTTTATTGCACTATTTATTGCAAGTCTTACCTATTCCTTTTGGTCTTGCTGGAGTGGCAACCTCTTATGGTTGCTGCTACCCATGCCATCCTCAGTTATGACTGCACTGATCTCTTGGTTCATTGCTTTGTCCTTCTCAGAGAGCTCCCATTTAGGGTTTCCTGTTGAACAAAAGCCAATCCAAGCCGGTACGTGCCAGTCTGTGCTCTTTGTGCCATCCTGCAATTCAGTACTGCTAAACAGAGATGAGAATCTGAATCTGTACTTCCCATTTAATACATGCTTCAGTATTTTGATGTGATTTTACATGCACTTGAGGATAACAGGAGTGGTAGGGGGAAGGGGACAAAGGTGATAACTTTCAACTTTGCTGCACTGAAAACCGCTCAAACTCCTTCCCATTAAACTGTGGCCTATGATTAGAGATTACTTTCCCAGACATAACAAGTGGGAGTTTTCCTATTTAATTTTAGCCACATAAAATGCAGCATCTCATCAAAGGTAAATGTTTAGACTCTGTCTGTAGTCAATAGAGATAAAATGAAGATCAATTGCTCCAGAGAGCAATTAATTCTACTATCTTAGACAATTTTCCTAGAATGACACAAAAATGATGAATCCTCTCAAAGTACCTAATTTTCTTCACTTACTGGAGAGGGAACCTAAATAACTAGCTTAGACCAGCTAAAACAGCTGGATAGCTAAAATTAAATTATGATTCCCACTACTGGGTCTAATGAAAATAGGATTTGACAAGCAACTCTTTTATTTGTAGAATCTTTTAGAGGGGGCTGAAATGGAAATAAGAATTATTGTCTAGGACACTTGTTTTCCTGTTTTACAAGCATCCACATATCTGTGTCTGCTTTGCTTCAGGACATCAGTTATTCCCCTGCTGCCATGAAGGACTCAGTTGACTGACTTTGCAAAACACCTTTCTCCATCTCTCTCTTTTCTGCAGGCCAGCATCTCCATTATTTCAGTTGTATTTTTTGATTAGAATATGATGATAATATTAGTAATTTTTTTCTGTATGTAGCTTCAGCTTTGCAACATGATCTGGCAGTTCACACTCCTTTTGAAATTGAACCGAAAGAAAAGAAATGGCCAGTGACTTGTGGGCACTGCAGGTTTAAGCTCAGCTCCTTAGATTTTTGCCAAAGGTGAAGTGTTTGTGCTTTTAACTATTAAATCTTTTTCAAGTTTGCATGACCTTTATAACTCATGTATTGCAGATGGAAAAAATCATCTTCCTATTTTGGGGAAGCAGACCTTTTGCTGAGTCCATTTTGACAAAGACATTAAATTGTTTATAGTTGTTTCAGCTCATCTGGGCTTTATGTAATGACTTAAAATTTTACACATGTGGACAGGGTCCCAGTCAGAGTGTAGGTCTGCTATTCAACCTGTGCGATGTAAATCAGTGGTCTCTGGGTTTGACCTCATTGTTTCAGGAGGACTGTGACACTTCCTTGCTCGAAAGTATTTGTGGGAAACTTGTTTATATGTTCCTGGGCTTGTGAGACTTGAGATTTACTATTTTATGAGACCGTTGTGTGGAGTTCTTTGTACTAAGTTTCTTTGAGTCATTCATGCTGTTCTGTTTCTGTCATTTTTACATTCTCTGTAGTGGCTTTAGCATCAAACTCTTTGGACATTCCCTAGCATCAACCTGAAATAAATAAATGCTTTTGATACATTATCTTTTTTATTTGATAATTTCTTCTTATTATTTTTTTTTAAATTAAGAGTTAATCCCAAGCTTCTAGTAATCAGTTTCTTTGGGTGTTTTCTCCCTTCTGGTCTCTTATCATGAGCTGTTACCATGATTGCTAACTGCAATTGCAAGATTAGCTCTTTAACCTTAAATCTGTCACAAACTTTTCTGGATTTTCACCTTTTGTTTGTTTAAAATTTCTCTTTGAACTATTTCACTTTTATGAGTAGTAACATCCTTCTCAAATTAGCCTCATTTGCCTGAGTTAACTGAAAACTATTACAAATTTTTTTAGAACCAGCTATTACTGTAATTTTATTTCTGGCTGTCATCTTTTTGACTGATGCACTCTGCTTGCATGTAGAGAAGGAGAAGTGAATTAATACATTCCTGTAACTCAGGAAGAGATTTAATTTATTTTTTTGCAAGCGCAGGCCAAAATTGTCCCTGCTTTGCTTAGAGTGGCCTCACGACACATGGGCCCTCACTGAGAGTCATACTGAAGCATAGTCTCCCCACAGCCTTGTAGCCTTTTCCCTGACAACTGAATGGAATTTTTCACAGTTCAAGAAGAGGTAACTCCTCGCTGGTCAGCTTCACTGTTGAATGCATGATAAACACATTACTTTTTCTCCTTTAGATAGATGGGGAAGTGTCATGTTGCCAGCAAGTTTTGTAAAGCAGGCAGAAGTCCCCAAACCGTCTCAAACCTGCAACCTGAAATCCAAATGTGAAACTAAGCACCTGGCTTCAACCATCAGCTACACTTCATGTAGATGTATTTCTTCTTTTACCACCTTGAGAGACCTGTTTCTACCTGTCCTTTCTTTTTTAAGAAAGCTTCTTGGCCATCCAGCATCTAATCAGTGCAATTAGCCTCTGCCTCACTATGCTAATTGCTAATATTGCCCAGTTGATTTCCTCAAAAATACCAGAGGAACCTGCACAGGGAAAAAATAAAATAAAAATTAAAGACCACATTGACGAGATAGAAAAAATGGGACTGCTGAAAGTCAGGACGGGGTATTTGTCACCAACTGATTATCCATGTGTCTGTGTGCAACATATTATTCCTTTCTACAGGCAATGGAGAAATCTAGCTCAGAGCAAGCAGAGAACTGAGAGCTTTATCTGTGTTGGGATAGGCTCAAAATCCTGGTGAAGGATTTAGCATTACTTTAAGTGATATAACAGCACAAAGGTTTCTCCCTAAAATGGCTTCTTTGCAGTGACATATGTTTCATTAACATATCTCCTTTCCATGAGATAAAAAAGTGTGAGATGTGTGGTGAAACATCACATACATCTGAGAGAGAAAATGTAAGATATTATTTCCATTTAGTGCTCTATGAAACTGGACTCTTACACTTTGAGGACCTTAAGCATGCAAGCTGCAGGCAGGGACAAGATTTACCATTACACTGATGACTGCGCAACTGTTTTAATTTTCCTTGAAATTAATAATTACAGTGAAGACAGGCAGCCAAAACCTTTCAAGACCAATTAGGTTGAGTCAAGGTGAAAAAATCCAAGGGGACAAATTCAGCTGGGGAAGTACTATCCACCAAAACCAAAATATCATACAAATTGTCTCAGGAAAGCACAATTGTTATGTATGTCAGTTCATATGTATCTTGTTCCAGAAATTCTTCAGTAGTATTTATGTTTGAAACACTTGTATTGCTTTGTATTTGTTTCCTCCACATCTTTATTTTTCCATGGAATTGACAGTATTTTCTTTGTTAAGCTTCATGCAAAATACCTTAGCACCAGATGGGAGAAAAATTACCTCAAGGAGCACCAATTCTTTCAAGAGTAGACATAGGTTTTCTATTTTCTATAGCTGATTTATTATCTTTGTTGCTGATAACATTTTAATATGGACAGAACAAACTCTGTGATAATTCAGAACAAACATCAAACAGTTTTCCAAGTTTCTACATCAATGTCCATCCTAATTCCCCCCTCCAGCTTTGACATTAGATTGTTACCTTCTATATCTCTACCTTTCTCCTTCTTACTACCTCTCAAAGGTAGTAAGGTCATGTGTTGCATGGTTTGAACATTGAAGGACACAGGGAACAAGATGGAGCAGCATCCAAGGTCTAGGTCTCCTGGAGAAGGGTCAAGCAGTAGCACCATCCGGTTTAAGGGCCTGACTCAAGGCATTGAACATTGTGACTCAGCGGTTAGCAAGTTCAAAGGAAAAAAGTGGTAACACAAGAGGATGCACAAGATTTCTACTCAGATCTGAATGGAAAATCAAGACCTAAACTCTTTGTAGAGTGAAACAAACGGGAAATAAACACTACAGGGCTACTATGAACCACCTGCTCAGTATGGTGTGTGCATTGCTGGGGGTTGTATTTATGTTAGTTTTCCAAAGCTTTCCAGAATGGGAACAGAATCATGAAATGTCCAAAAAGATGTAATGGAGCATAAAGAAATAAAGTGGTTGCTTGGTTGTATCTTCTTATGTCTTATGCACAGGACCTTAATTGGGTAGGTCTTTGTTGGGGTTGGTGATGGGTGAGGAAGCAGACCAACCAGCTAACAGAAGGAATAGAAGACCACCATAACACTACAATCATACCACAATCTGTGTCAATATGCCCTGTGGAGAGAACTACAATCTGCTGTTCCTCTCGGGTACCTGCTCTTAAGATCCTGACGACACTAATAAGTCTTAATAGCCCTGAACAGCCTCACCTGAGGCCTCCACACACACCCATGGGCCCAGGAGCTCTATTTAGGCCCAGCTGTGGGCCTTTTCTTTCTGTTTGTGCTTTGTTGGAGTAATCCGGCTTTATGTCAGACCCATTTTATTGCTAGGAGATTACCTTATGATCTAGACTTCTGGTTGGAATTGGCTGCTGCTGGACCTTCTCTTCTTGGACTCTGGGGAGCTGAGCCTTGGCTACTGAGACCCATTTTCTTGCTGTGAGATCCCTTTGGTGGCCTAGTCTGTTCTTGTTATACCCTGATATGTACAGAGATTCCTGTAAGGCTTCCAAGCATCATGGAGGATACCTTACTGAGGGTGAACCTGTGGTGTGATGACAGAGGAATCACGCAGCCAGGGAGCAGAGAGAATGCTGAGGACGAGCATGCTGTGCTTCCTCACAGATTACCTCATCTAGAGAGAACAGCTGGGCTCTCTTATGGCTTTTTGATATATTTGTTTGCCTTCAGCAAAACATCTTGCTGCTTGCCTCATGAACCAAACCCTACATCTCTTTGAGGCATTAAAGTGAAGAGCTGGAGCAGCTGGAGGTAAATGCCTGCTGCCCTAGGAGCAAATAATGACTGTTCTCCAAGTGCCATGAAGTGCTGCCACAAAAGCACCACCACCGGGTGAGGTGTGTGGGGCTGGTGTTCTCTGCCCTGTATGACTTCATTTGGAAGCAGTGCTTGGATTGTAATGCCTCAGATCCAGCTTGTGAGGGGAGCCTTGCCAAGGTTATGTCAAGTCCCCACCTGATTGTGAGTTAACCAGTACACAGGAAAGCAGGTCCCAGCTAATTGGAGGCACAACATGTATATGGAAATAGGATGAGAGGCTTCTAAAACAGGAGGCAGAGAAAGTGCATTCCATTCAAAATCCATCAACAGGAGCTTCAGCCAACCTCAAGCAGTTATTGCTAATGCAACTCAAGGAAGGTAAAAGTGCTGAGCTTTATTGCTTTTACTGATAGGACTGTACTTCCTGAAGCAGTATGCTGCATATATTTAAATACTTCCATGTGTATTTGCAAATATAACTTTTATTGATGCCTCTCAATTGTATTTGCATTTGTATGCCCTAGTGTTACTCAGTGAGGGTTGCCACAACTACCAGGTGCTAAAAGCCCTCCAGAATAAGACTTGATGGGAACTTGAAAGTTACTAAAGGCAAATATTCAGATGCTAATCAAACTTTCTACGCATCTCAATAATAGAACTAATATTACTGTGTGTGCACAACTATGTGTTACTGCTAACACTTTCTGGGCTGGGCTTGTCTTGGAAAAGATGTCTTTGTATGAATGGTGTTTACCACCTCAGCTGAGCTGTGCATCTGCCAGAGCTGGTTTAACTTGTGGTGTAGGTATGGCTGCATCCCCTTCAAGCTGGTGAGGTTTCTGTTGCTGTGCCGCAGGGAAGGGAACAGTTAATGAGTCTTTTTGTCTGGGTGGTAGTAGTTCTGTCTAACCCTGCCTCAGTGCTGGCTGGGGCAGGAATGCCTTATGGAAAAGAAGTGTATCGGTGTGGTGGTAGTGGTTGCACTTCTAAAATAGTGTATGAGGCTATAAAGCAGTGACACTGGCTTTCATGTATTAGATCTCTTTGTTAATATGTATATCATGTACTAAGCAGCATGTCTTGTGATTGGTTGTGTATGTACAGCTGTATGTGATGTTATTCCTTGTTAGATTAGGCTATTTTGTACTCCTGCGCTGGTTCTATATCACTTGGATATTTTGTGAAGTTAACTTTTGGCACAGGTTCACAGAGTTAGTTAGGAGTCTGAGTTCTCCATGGGACTGGGGCTCCTAAAATATTTTTCTGAATTTGAGTTTTTGTGCCCTCAGAGTAAAAACAATCTGTACATTGCATCATATGCCCACCTTCCAGATCAAGTGGTTATAGGAGTAGCCTAATAATTTAGGAGGAAGAGAGGAAAACCCTACACAAGTCATAGTTATTTCTAGGTATGATTCTAACTTGATGTTGTGGTTTAAAACACTCATCTAGCACAAACACCATATAGTGGCTTGCTCACCCTTTCCCCTCCTAGCAATGAGGGAGAGAATTAAAGGGGTAAAGGGAAAAGACCCTTGTGGGTTGAGATAAGAACAATTTAATAACTAAACTACAATAAATTGATGATAAGAGTAATATATAGAAATGAGTGATACACAGTGCAACTGCTTGCCACCTGATGATCAAGGCTCAGTCTGTTTCTGGCTAACAATCCTGGAGTAGAGAGAGTCCTGAAACCGCAATCCCAGAAAAGAGATGAAACTCTGAGAGACCATGAGTTGACCAAGGGGGAGAGAGACCACCCAGAGAGAGAAGGATGACCCCAAGAGAGAGCTTCTGGACAGAGCCTTATCTGTACACTTGGCATGATGTGTATGACATGGAATGTACCATTGGCCAATTTGGGTCTTAATCCTAAATTTAAGGTTGAATCCTAGGCTAGGAATTGGGACTGTGCTTTCTCCCAGCTTCTCCTGTACCCACTGGCAAATCATGAGGAGCTAAGAGCTCCTCATGGCACTCCTAGCAATAATTACAAACACCAGTATGTTATCAGCCTTCTCAGCACAAATCCAAAATATAGCCTCACACTGGCTGTTATGAAGTACATTAGCTCTGTCCCAGACAAAACCAGGACACTTGAGTATGTGATTAGAACTGAACAATTTACTGAGTTTATTCTCTTATTTTACCCATAAAATGGTCATAAGCAGACTACAAATTTATTGTATTGACTGTTCAAGAATTTCACCCAACTCAATTTTCTTTCTTTTTCGATTTAGATCTTCGGAGGGGAGCTGGGAAGTTTCCCTGACATTCAGTTGCTTAGCTGCATTTTTCCTTATCAGTAGAAAGCCTTTAAATCACTTGCAGACTAGAAGCTAAACAAGTATAGGGATTTTTTTATACTTAACTGTTGCATTTGTCACCTAAAGTTTGTGATCTCACATTCTTAAGAGATGTGCTCAACTGTGTGTGGGTGATCATTTTCCTCTGTTCATGGAGAGGTTCCCTTAGGGTGGAAAGAGGAGAAATTCTAATGGACTATGAAACAACCACTCTAAATTCTTGATTATTTTTAATATTGAGTATGTAGTACCTAGTAAAGTTATTAATCTTATTTCCTTTGCTTGACTTTTCTAGGTCTTCCTTGAAGATAGAGAGCCGCCAAAGTAGAGTTTTTGTGAGAAGTCACGCTAACTGGTAGGTGCTTGTATTTTATAGACATGACTGAGTTAGCTGACTGCATAGTGGCTGCCTAGTTCCCCCCAGAGGGCAATGCAATGGAACATAGTATGTTCTGGAAAATGTATGTGCAGGATGCATGGATTTTGCGGGCTGCTGCAGGAGGGGAGTATTTGTTTGTGGAAATGTGTTGCCATGTTCTATATTTACTTTGGTGTGTTTTCATCTGGTGCAAGCAGTTCGTATGTGTAGGATAAGAGTTTAACAGATCTGGAGAGACAGAAGTGCAAGTTCTGAGGAAAATGCCTTTCAAAGCAGAATGGGGAACTATCAGGTTCCCAGATCTACTGACGCAGAGGATGCTTGCTTATTAAGCCGGTGTATGTCCTAATGTTTTTGCCTTGGCTCTTTTATCTTGTCCACTTGAATTCCTGTTAACAGTATTTCTACTAAGGTCACTAACACCTTGTTTGAGAGGAAAGTTGTAGTATGATGGTCTTTGAGATGTACAGAGGTTTTTTTATTATTATTTCATTTGACTGTAACCAAAACTTAAAACTGTGTGCATCATCCTTTCCACAAGCAGTGTAATTAAATCCTTGCCTAGTTAATTTAAGTACTTTTGTGTCAAGGCTTTCAGAAATGGAGAGGGGGGAGGTTCTTTCTGTATGTCAGACAGTGGCCTTTAACATAAAACCTGCTATTTTGGTATGGATATTGGAGGCAGCAATCTTCAAATTTACTTTCAGATGACATTTATGAGCTAAACTCAATCATTTATATTTCCCAAAAGCTGACATTGAAGGAACTTGTCTTTAAACTAGAGTAGATACTTGGTAAACTTTTTACATTAGAATACCTCTATTTATAGGATGGATTTAGATGGGGAATCTGGCAAGCTACCCCAACACTACAAATCACTGGAACTTTTTGATCCTTTTGTGCATATCTTATCACTTTAACATATCTGCAATATACTGACTGTAATACAAGCCCTGGTTATTTGCAAATGTATAGCTAAATTGCAGGGGAAAAAGTTTCTTTTTTTTATTGAAGAAGCAAAGCATGGAAAGTCTGATTTATGTGTCATTATGCATGCAGCCAGATCTTGGTATGAACTAGGGAAAAATCTTTTGTTTGAACTTTCTAGTGTTTATATTCAAATGCTTAGTTAACTTCTTCTCTGTAATTCTCAATATGTTTCTATTGTAATTCTCAATATGTTTTGATAGTATTCAGGGAACAAAAGGTAAGGCTTACTGTGGCTAATTTAACACCTGTAAATTCCTGCAGATGAGCAAGTAAAGAATGCATAGCCTTTTGGGAAGGAGAGGAGAAAAAATTTACAAAAGCAGTTGTTCAAATGCTGTTTAGTTTGATTCATTAATTACCAGTTATGTTTTCCATCTGTGCAATTATAATCAGATTACTTCTTATTTTATGCAGATAAAATATAAAATACAAAATACTTAAGTTTGTCAAATCAACTTTTAAAAAAGTGAAATAGACCTGTGGCCAAAATGTCAGGCCAGGATTACTTCTGCACCTTTTAATGTTCTTGACCTCCCACTTTATTTGGGAGATGAGAGAATTCTTTAAGGTCTTTTTTTTAAACTCTGAAATATTTGTGCCCTTAAAAGAATCACATATAGGAGACAAGTTCAGTAAGGAACTTCAGCTGATGCATAATAAATTTATGCACAGTGTCAGTGTCTTATTGAATACTTACTGTCCCATTCTGTACAATATGGTGTAGGAATTTCAAGTTAGTTGACAAAAATTGAATCATGTAGAAACTTGTGCAGAAGCCAGTCTCTGTACTATGCAGTTTGAAATTTTTAATTCTAGTGGATTGTGCCTTGAAACTGACTTGAGAGCACTTAGAACAGAATTTAGATAATTTCATTTTAAAGCTATAAATTCTCAAGAGGAAAAAAAACTTGGAGCTTAAACTCTGGTATGTGCAGGATGCTTTTGCCATGAGGAATACACTCCAGAGGCTTGAAATGATTTCACAAGGATTAGCTGTTGTCTCAGAAGTGGTTAAACAATGCAAAACCACAAAAAGTTAAATGACACTGTTTCTGAGCTGCAGGATTTTCTCTAGACATAATTTGCTGTAGGTATAGTTGAAGAGGCTGAGCATCAAGATACAAAAGCTAAAAGGAAGGAGTTGGGAAGTGACTTCAGGAGCTTGTTAGGGAGACATGACAAAACTAAGCTATATACAGTTGTCTCCATGCCCAAGGTCCCATGTAGCTGATATATAATATTAGATAAGCTTGCACATTTTGTACTTTTTTTAATGAAATCTATTGATTGTGATTTTTTTTGTTTTAAAACTAAATGGCACTTTGCCTTCTTTAAGATGGCAAGTCTCTACTTTGTGCTGCTGCTGTCCTGGATGTGCTGAGATCTACTGCAATTACTAGTGGTAAATTGTGATGGGATTATAGTTTTATAATCCTGATTTTAGGAAAAGAGGAACATATACCCAGCCCAGTAAGAACAGAGGTGCTAGATCTGAGAACATTCTGGAGTAGCCTGAGGATTTCTGGTGTGCAATTAGCTCCCACTTAATTCTTCTTTTGGCTTTGGTGTTGGGAATGAACCTGTGTTTCCTCAAGATGAAACCCCACAGTCTCTGTGCCTCCTGAACTGCAAAGCAGCATTCTGATTCTTCTGTTGTAATGTGGTTTTTAATGGACTTTAAATGTGAGTAATTGCGTTTCTCTGGATGATACATTTGTAAAGACTGGTACTTTCTGAAAAGCTGGCATTTATTGTGTCTTTACTGTTTTCTTTTCTCTTCTGTCTTCCTGTTATTTGCATATGCTTTGAAAAGAGAAGATAAATCAATTGACTTCTGAAGTCAGGGTATATTGCCTTAAAACATATTTAAAGTAGTATCTCAGTATTCCCTCTTAGAAGTAACTTTCATCTAATGATACTTTAAGTTGCTGGCTTTAACTCCATGCCTTCAACTGATTTGTGTTGACTCTCCTAAGCATGCCATGGGCAGATAGACTCTTAATGTAGATTAAGTGGGGTTCTTGCTGCAGGCATCTTCACGTGGATATATATGGACAGAGCCACATTCCTCTGCACATATCAGAAAGATGAGCTGTGAGTCTGCTCCATCATGGCACAGGCACAGTCCTTGTTTTGGCAGGGTCTGCCACCTTAATCCTAGGGCCACACAAATGGTTTGTACAGCTATTGGACTAAAGGTGGTGAACAAGTCGTGGTGAGGACAGGAGTTCAGGTGCTCTCACACTCCTTTGGGCAACTGGTAATGCTGAGGAAAAACAAATAACCACATTTTTGAGAAATGTTTTCAAAATAAACATTCTTTCACATTCAAGTGTTAACAAAATCCTGTGGTTAGAGGTGCTTATGTGGAGTGCAACAAAGCACTTGAGTTTTTTAAGAAAAAGTTTCTTTTAAGTTTTTGTGCATACTGAATGACATTTTAAAAAGTCAAGTACAAAATGGAATTAATGAAAATGTTTTTTGGTTGACAGCAACAAAATTTTATTCCTTTTAACTTTTATCACTCTTAGAGCTATCACTTAAAAAAAAAAACCAACAAAACAAACAAACAAACAAAACCTGACAAGATGTTTCCAGAATTCCTACCCTGAACAATGAACTTTGTATTACTGAAGGCAGCACAGGGTTGAAAATATTCTGTTGACACAGGCCACAGGCATTATTCTTCAAGATTATTCTGACACTTTTACTGCTTGTTAAATGTGGGAAGGGTAGGACAAAGTGGAGTGCTCAGGGTATGCGTGTGCATGTATGCATGCACAAGGCTATGTATGGCTGAAGTCATCTTTTTACGAGTCTCCAGAATTTTTAGGTCTTACTTTGAACAAAGATTTAGGAAGGTTCATAATTTTTTCTGAATTGCTTATATAAATCATTCACCTAACCCTTTTTAATTAACAAGAAGAGGGCTCCACAGTGTCTAAATCAGAAGACTGAGTCTTGTTTCTGCTAATTACTTGCTTATGGTTTGGAGAGACTGTGTATTTTAATTTTTATCTTGCTGTAATACTGCCTTGATTCCCTGGAAGTGTGCTGACTAAGCTTGGTAAGGGAGAAGTACTTGATGCCGGGTGAGTGCAGGAACAGTTGGTACAAGGCTTCTCTACCACAACACCAAAATAATTCTGATTAAAATGAGATAAGCACCTTTTAATATATTTTCCATATTAGAACAAAAAAATTCATAGGCAAATACAAGTGCAAGTTCTTGTGCAAATGATGTATGCTGTAAAAATTGTCTTCTGTGCTTTAACTTCTGTTCATTGTAATTTTTTTCAAAGTTGAATTGAACTACTTTACAAAAGCCAAACCTGTGCTCTTCTATTCTGCTCACTGTGTGTGTTTAAAGTAAACACCCTCTGCGGCTCATTACCCTGAAGGTTTAACAGTCCTGGAATTGATTATGATGACTCAGGAAAAAAAAAAATTGCCTTTTCCCTGCACCCTGAGCCCTGTGCAGCAGCTGCTTTAAGGTAGTGAAGGGATCTTTGTGGGGAAGGTGATGCAGGTGATGTAGCTTTGGGGGTGTTGGTGCCAGATAAAGAAATTACTTCCCCCAGCCAGAGACCATTGTCCTCTTAGCCTTGTCAACTCAGCTGCTTGTGAGAGCAATGCCTGCCTCATTTTGGCTGAAATGCAAAAGTTTGGCTTAAATTGTGTGTTAAAAAAATAAAAAAAAATGGCTAATCCAGCTTCTGAGCAGTTGAATGAGCAGCCCGGGGAGAAATGCTTCCTTCAAGTTGGTAACATTGAGCTCAGTTTTTTTTAAAGACAATCATCACAACCACCACTGGCCTCCCTAGAGGCAGACCTTGCATAGGAGCTTGCCAATCCCTGCCCTGCTTGGCCAAGGCAGGGTGTGCTCTGGCCACGATAGCATGGCTGCTACTGCATGTGTGTTGACAATCCTCTTCACATTGGGGCTGGCTCTTATGCCTGTGGGAGACAGCTGGGGCCCTTGGCTGCCTGTGGGGCTAATTAAAGTCATGAACTTGGGTTGGGTAGGCCATGGACCCCTGGATTTAACCAGCAGGTTAAATCCTCTACTTCACAGTGGGTGTGAGGTTGTTCACATGCCTTGATGAGGGTTAGTTGTTATGAAACACCGACTCTTGCAAACAAAGCTTAATTTACTCTCTTTTCATTGTTTTGGTTGTGAGGTTTTGACAGGTAGAACACAGTGCGTGCTGCTTCTACTTCTTTGAACAGTTTGATCGTGCATGCGCCCTAGGTCACTGTTGTACATATTCTTGTTTGAACCACAAGAATTCCTCATTTGCTGCCCTGTCATTCCAGATAGTCCTAAAACCTGTTTTCAGTACTAGGGCATATGCCAGGTTCTGTTTTTGCATCTACAATACATGGCTTTAATGTATATTACTCAGCAGTCCCAATGTGCTTGTACTTATTCATTAGTGCTATAAAAACCTTGAGATTTATTTAGCAAGTCTTGATATGCAGAATATTTTACTTTCATTTTAAATGGTATTGTGTCAAGGCCTTTCTGAAATTATATCGGTCTAAAACTTAGTAGCTACCAGCTTTAGAACTGTGTTTAAAATAACTTTGTGAAGGCATATTTGAGTTTTTATTGCTGCATTAAAACACTTTTTATTGTGTCATAAAATGCATAGGCAGTATTTAGACTTCCAAATACTTTAAATATGTAGCCAAGCCCTTTAGAAATATGAGATATTGGCATCACTCACTCTAGTGAGGTCTTGCTTTGGGAGAACGCTTCAGTGTGTCATCCTCTCGTTATTGTGTGGGTGTGTTTGCTGGAGTATATGTAACATCTTGGTTAGTGTATCTTATGTGGGTAGAGAACTTATCTGATAGGCAGCCCTTAACGGAAGGCTTGATGTGTGTTGCTGCAGTGGAGAGGCACTGCTGGCCTATTCGTTGGGCTGTGGAATTGGAAATCAGGAGTCTATTCACAGGGCCCTTGCTGAGCCATTGTTGCCTGACCTTGAATATTCTTGAGCAAATCACTTAAATCCTCTGAGTTACTGTGCATTTTTTGTGAAAACAGGTAACAAGTTACTGGAAATAACTACTTTGAGAAGCATTTGGGTACCTGCAGCTGAAAGATTCTGGCAACATATGCTATTACTGTGTATGCTATTGTCTGTGATTCAAATGCTCTTTGCATCAAAGAGGATATTTTTGACCATTGTTTTTTTGTTAGGCATTGCTTTTTGAGAATAATCCTGGGTATGTTCCTTAGTAGTGCACAGAAATCCTTTGCATGCTAAGAATAATGTGATTGTTTTGCTTGAGTTCCTGTGAATTGCTTTGGCAGAAGTACAACTTCATATTTTAAAAATATTTATTCCACATTGTCCTATTAATGTACCTTAGCACTGCTCTTCAGGGACTTGTTCTAGCACTGATAGGTAATACTCAAATTCCTGTGCTAGTATAATCTGTTGCATCAGCTAAGGCTGCTGACAAGGGTACTACCTTTACAACAGCCATTTGACCTTTAAAAACTGGCCTTGGATCACTTGGCTGCTTCACATTCATCCCAAAACTCCTATGATGCTTTAATGGGGATGAGCTCGATGTTCAGATTTCATTGTGAAGCCTATTTGGAAGTGGGATGCAAAGTGTATGTTGTCTGCACCTAAACATTGGGCTCTATAAGCTTCTTTCTGTGTTTGCTTGTTGTTTTGGTGTGTATTTTTCTTGGACCTTGGTGGGTAGGTGGATGACAAAAAAATAAATGTACTGATGCTTTTAGGAGAATTGTTGTCTAGATTGACTGTTGGACCCAAGTTTGGTCAGGAAATTTTACCTTTTTTTGGGGTTTGTTTTTATTGGAAAGTCAAGCTGAGCTTTGAAACATATCAACCAACCATCCCTCCCTCTATCCCTCCAAACTTATCTGAGATCATAAAAGCATTTTTCTTGGAGTTGAAATCAAGTCATGATATTTTACTTTTGTATCCTGTTAATTTTTCTGTGCATACCTCAATTTGTGAAGGAAAACAGTAAAAGTTGCAATAACATTTTTATACATAAACGAAAATATTTTAATGCTGTCAAAGTTCTATTTTCCCCATATTAAAAAAAATACATTCCTTTGAAATGTTTTTGTTTTTAACAAAATTATGTTTTTATGATGGAACTCTTTCCCCAGTTTTATGACTATTCTAGGGATAGCTTTGTGGGATTCACACAGAAAGAGTGGTGACTTGAACACAGGTTATCCTGAACAACCATGTTGCAGCTCAGGAGCTATCCTTGCTTCCCAAGGAGTCTAACAAAGTTTGTAAGGGAGATTCTCTTTCCTAAATAAGAAACAAAAAAAACAAACACCTCAGCCACCAAACACCTACCTCCTCTCTCAACTTCCGAACACAGAAATAGAGCTCTTCTAAACTAGGATCCTGAATGAAAGTGTCAATTTCAAAGGCTTCCTTTGGAGATTCCTGACAGCAGATTGACGATTTTACATCTGGAGAAAAAGCATTGAGAAGTTCAGACTGTATGTTTGACAAGTGCTTTTTGTGTAAATGAGCAAAGTAAGTATCTGAGTAAAAATGGTGGAGAATTAAAAAAAATTAAAAACATGTAGAAAAGACCTTTTTTTTGAAGAGTGTACTAACATCTGTTACATGGTTGTGTTGGAAGCAGCCATCAGTAACATCCTCTGGGATGTCCAATCCTCTGCACAGCTAACCTACTCTTTGATGAAAGTCCACTTTATTCATGCAAGGAGGGCAGGAGGCTTTTATAGGTGAACAGCAAATCTGAAGAACTGAGGCAAATACGGCCCAGAGAGCTTTCAGGAATGTCTCCAGTTTTGTAGCTGTTGCATGAGTTTAATACAATACCCAGGTCCTTTATAGCATGCTTTGTCATCTGCTGTTAGTGGCTCTTAAAGGAAGAAGCTTTGATGCAGGAGGTATTTGAGTGTTGAGAGGTGATCCCCTGCCTAGGGCCTAAAGCCCAGGTCTCTTCATCTGGAGCTCTGTCAACATGACTATGCAGCTTGCACCAATGGTATGAATGATGGCTTGCAAGGAAACATTCTACCTGGTGTACGGAAAACAAATCACTGGATCAGGTTTGAGATTAAAATGTGTAATTGTGTGAGTTCCCAGTAAGTGCCTATCCTCAGATGAGATCTGCTGTGTGAGCTACATGCCAATCAAAACAGCTGCAGTTTCAACACTGAATAAGAGCAGCTATCTATGCAGGCAGAAGGTATAAGTAAATAATAATTTCTGAAGATTATTTCATAGATAGTTTCTGAATAACAAAATTTATCTGAAAATCATGAGCTGTGCCTGGTCTGTTCTGGCAAGAGGTGGGGAGAAATTCAATGAGTAATGTTATTTATGACTTATTGATATAGCTCAGCCTGTGCTTCTAGTTGATATGCTCTGCATCTTGTTTACATGAAGGACTTCCTTCTACAGGGCTTGAGTATTGAGTAAAAGTATTGAGGAACTTTCAAAACTGCTAAGTTTAATTTAGGAATTGGCTGTATATCTGTGACCTCCTTTGTCTCTGCAGTCTCCATTAAAGTATGCTTGCTTCCTTAAAGTACATTTGCGTTCTTTTTTTATTGCATTGCTTGAACTTTTTCACATAATTGGACTAAATTCCAGGTCCTCTGGAATAATAAATCTTGAAGAAAATCAGGTCTTGTTAAAACAACTGACTAGAATGTTCCTCCAGTAGTGTTCTAACAGTAGTGGGTTTTGCTTTTCCCTTTGTTTTTTGTTTGAGGAATGAATTAATAATAACTCTTTCTGCACATCCTAGTGTGCAGCACTAGAGGTGCTGTGGAAAAGATGGGCTAAGTCACAAAAGCAAAGGAGTGGTAGCTGTGCTGTTGGCAACGATCTTTGCCACTCTGCAGTCACCCAAGCAGCCTCTGGTAATCAGGTGCAAGTTGACTCAGCAGATAGGAAAAGTGGTTGGCTATAAAAGTTGAGGGGATGGGGAGAAGATACATTTGCAGACGCATACAATCCTGGTTTTAATTTATTCCTAGTTGGCTGTCCAGCCAGCTTCTTGGTTTGGACTTGTCAGATATAAATTTTATTTCTGCTGTTGCTAATTATAATACTGATCTAGAAGTTCATTCAATCACCTGCTTTCCTTTTGTGTACCAATGTCTTTGAGCACGTTGTGATGAGACTTCGTTCAGGAGCGACTTGATGGTGTGTTTTCTGTTAAAAAAAGGCTCTTCAGCTGCTTAAGATTTGGCTCAGAAGCTCAGGTGGGCCTGGAATACTAAAATCAAAACGATTGGTTCTCTGTTCATGTAAGATGAATGTATTTTTGTGGGGTATCTCTATCAGGCAGGGGAGGAGCTCAGGTTCCTCCTCTTACCTGGTGTTCCCTTGCCCTGTATTTGGCATGTTTACTGCTGATGACAGGAGCTATCAGCAGTTCTCCTCCTGTTGCTTTTACGCTGACATATTGCAGTCACTCTTTGTCCATCCTAGGCGTGCATGTCCCATGCCTCTGCAGGTTAGTCCTGGCTTTGGTTGTAGAATCTGTGAATTAATAATATATATTTATCAGCTGGTAGATTTAAAAGCAGACATGACTGCCCCCCTAGATATCTTTCCTTCAGATATGTGCTTATGATACTCACTTGTTAAAGTGTTTTATTTCATGCAGACATATGCTTGTATATTTTTCTGAAATCTTGCCATTTTCTCTTAAAAACTTCTCCTTCTGATTATCATCGTGCAGAATGACTCCTTATTGTATTCCAATTGCAAGTCATGGTAACTGATGCAGTTAATATGACAAAAGATTTTTGAGCCATATCTACTTTTATCTTAAATTTTTCAGTTCATCTTGCATTCTTTTTCAATCCGCTAGATAAGTGGATTGCCTGTGACTGTCCTTAAAGTGTCTGTGTGGTTATGATGATCAGTTCTTTTGAAGACATGAATTGTAGGCACAGAATATTATGGCTGTGGTCTATGGGATTTCAGGATAGGGATGCTTTACGGGTTTCAGAACCTGTGTACTCCATGTGCCCAACAGTGGAAGTGCAATTTAGGACAAATCTGACAAGAAGTTTTATTAACTATGATTGTAGTGAGAACATTTGGATAGCATGCCCTATCTCTGCTAAGTGATTGCAGAGACCCAACCTATACACTCTCACAGGAGAAAAGAAAGAGGTGAGGCAAAACAATCATTTTTATGTTAACAAAGACAGGTATCCATCCCTGGTAGACATGGGCTTCTTAAGTAACTTGCTAGCTGCCTCAGTTCTGATAAGGAATCAAGCAGTAAGGTGGCAACACGAAGAGGTGGCTCCTGGTGGAGCCTACAGGAGTGGCCCACCCAGTATTAGCTCAGCTCAGCGGTGGGGAGGTGGAAACAGTCACAGCTTTTAGCCTTTAGTTCGGGTAAACTTCTTAGCCAAGTGTCTCAAATATTAATAACTTTACTGCCCCATGGGGGACTACCATGAGTTGAAAAAAAATTTACAGGAGAAGATGTCTCAGTAACAGTAATGATCCTGAGGCCTTGGGAATTATACAGGAAAAACCAGAGCAGGATCAGAATGGAGGAAGAAAGCTGGAGACTGTCAGTTTTTACCAGGGGCAAGTCTAACAGGGTGCAAAGAGGGACATGATCATTGCTTACTTCAGACAAAAACTGTTTTATTTTGTAACTGGAGTCTTCTCAAGGTCTTGGTGGTGCATTTGAGGGAGACACACTGCAGGGGTGCCTTAGTCCATGATTCCCGCTTCACGTATCGCCCTAAACAAGAAGCTCTGGATTATAGTTGCCACAGAGGGGAAAAATGCCCAGTGAGAAAAAACAGACTGCAATGAACAACCAGAAGAAATCTATCCAGGAGCTGGTGAGCATCTTTTGTTGGTGTGGTATGAGTCATATCTAACCAACTGCATCTTGTTTCAGTGGGGAAAACAAGTTTACCTGGACTTCTCTTTACAGTGGAGTATTAAAACTAGATTCTCACTCCTCCATTAGTGCATATTATGGCCTTTCAGAAATTTTGCTGCCATAGCACCTCTGTCAGCTTACGGTCAGCTCATACCCTTCAGCCTGTTTCTACCCATAAAGCTAAAGCAGCAGTGAAAATCCTGATGCTTTGATGTTTACTTGTGAAATAGCACATTTTTCTTGTTTCTAAGCAGCTTTTTTTCCAGAGCAAACAACGATATTCCTTCTAGATATGATGATGCAAAATTAATATTTTTCTGCTTAAATCTCTTATCAGCATGTGCATATGTGGACTGAATAGAGGCAGGAATTCGCATGTCAGGTTACTGCTGTGCAGCTCTTGCCCTATTCATGATGCACGTGATTATTTTAAAAACAAACTTTCACAAGTACATCAAAGTTCTCTGCTAGGAAATGCTCACTCTCCTCGCTCTGCAATTAAATTGAGCCCCCTGGAATGTCTATTTTGATTTATTTTTTACAAAATTATCCACATCTATTATGCTCATATAGATTACTTCCTTCAAGATGCTTACTTTTCCACTTTAAATCATACATTTGATTGAATTGTAACTAAAATAGAGTAGACTAAAATGCCTGTGATCAATCAATCACTTGATTCCCTGAGAGAAATCACTTGCAGTTCTCACTTCACTGAGCTTGTGGTTATTATCAGCATCTCCTGTGTTAGTAGATCTCAATTCAACTGTTTGATTTTTTTTTTTCTTATTTTCCTCTGTACCCTCTACTTCCTGTACTTCCCTGTGAATGTCACAACATGCCTTGTCTCCTCTTTGCTCCGTTTTTAAATCTTGAATCTTGCTGTGATAACACTAGCCTCTAAAACCTGCCACTCCTACTTTTAAAAAAAATAATGTGCTTTTAAGAGCCTTCATGCACCACTCATTTGGAATTATGTTTCTTCGAGTTTTTTGTTCTTGTAAACTTAAGAGAGGGTGTGTGGGTTGTACTTGTTTTCTGACGGTCTTTTAAGCAAAACCTGAGTCTTTAAAAGAAAATGCAACTGGAGAAACAACGAGACTGATTCAAGAAGACACAAGCTCAGCTTCAAGTTTTGTGGCTATATACCTGGAAAGAAGGCGTTGTGTATTTAGATGGAAGCTATGTAGCTGACCTCTATGCTTCAAAAGCTTTTGATCCTCTTTACCTCAAGTGCTATCCCTCTAAATCTGTGTGCCTGCTTTTAATATATATCTCCCATTTTTCATTCTCATGTTCTTGGAGGTGGGGATGAGAAATGGGGAAGGTAAATTACTTAACCAAGATCATACAGGAAACTGGTGGATCCACTATGATATAGCCTTACACTTTTTATATTGTCTTTCATTTTCTCTGTTTTACTCCAGTTTTTTGATCCTGTGTCATTGGAGGTGGTTACTTCAGACCCAAATTCCCTCCTTGTAGGTGCAAAGTCTGAGATAAGTCTAGTGATGTGGGAACAAGTTTTGAACAAATGAGTACTGTGGATACCAAAATATGTATGACTGTTTCTACTTCAGTGTGTTATACTGGGTAAAGGATGGCACTCCTGGAGGTGTCTCCCAACTGACCACATTGGAGGATTTGTTTGGAAAAAGTAAATCAGAATCCTGCAAGATGAAATGAAGACATCAGTGGTGCACCTGAAGTGCTTCAAATGCTAATGGCTGCTCACTCTGCTGGACCATGCTGGACCTGGCCACAAAGTAAAGATCCTGGAATAGTTATAGGGTGGACGCTGCCCTCCAAACCCACTGCCTGGCCTGCAGATCTACCTCTGCCAAGCTGCAGTATTTGCCCATGCAAGTGTAAGTTAAGTCTGTCAAACCCTATAGGAGGCCTGGTCTAAAGGCACTCTCTTGGATTTAATAATATTTCTGTACTCTTTTTTTCAGTGAGCCTGGGTTACATGTGTATCGTTCTGTTCCTTATGATAATGAAGATGAACACCACATTTTGGCTGATTTGCATAGGGTCTTCTAGCATTTGTTGCTCATTGTGGCTGGACTATGTTGATGGTCACTTTTTTGGTTCTTTTTATTTGGATGCATTTAGTTAGAAGTCCTTACCATATGGAGGAAGGGTTACTGCACACTAGCTCTTCATGACATGGTTTCCTTGGGTCATCCAAGCTGCATGGTATGGTTTAAATGTTGTTTTCCTGCTTTGTCTTCCCGTTTCCAGCTGGGTAACAGAAATATTCTGAACAAGCAAGCAATTGCGACTAGAAAAAGCTATTTAGAGTTATACTAAAGCTTACAGAGATTTGGGGTTTTCAGATGCTGCCTGGGATGTCTGGCACAAATGTAAATGTGAATAACACTGAATTGCAGTGAATGAATTATTGTTAATAAGCAGTCTTGGTTTGTTTTTTGTAATAAAACTTAGCTTTACAGATGGAATTTTGCTAAAATATAGGCAATGGGGGGGTAAATGCTTTCAAAATAGATTTTAGTGCTGTCCCTGCAGGATGCTGCTAGATACTGAGAAGTTTTAAAATCCCTTCCATTACTTCTCGCCTTCAAATAACTTTTAAATCTTTTAAAAGAGAAATACCTCCAAATAACAGGCCTGCAGAACAAAGCAGGAGACTAGTTATTGTTACATTATTTGGAGGAAAAGGGGGTTATTTTTCTCTTATCCCTGTCTGATACTGCATGTCATTAATTTCTGCTGGAAGAAACTAGCAGGTGTCCAGCTCACCCCCATCTCCTGCTTTAAATTCACTTGGTCTCTCTTAATTTAATTTCACTAGTTTATTTTCTTTCCTCCTGCTCTTTCCACTGGGTTTCTTTACATTAGTGGAAGTGAGCAGGACACCCAGGCAACTATGGAGTCTGGGGTAGGGGGGAGGGGGGGAATAATCTCTAAACCTCAGGGTTTAGCCAAGCAGCATCAGTATATTGCTTGATGGCAGTTGAGGAAATGGTGGGATGCACAGAATTGGCAGCAGCAAAGTACTTTGTGCAAAGGATTCCTTGGGAGCTGGCATTTGGGAATGAGACTTGCATGCAAAGTGTCCCTCTCCAAACTCTTCTGATCGTGCTAAGCTTTATCCTTGTGACTAGTTGTCCTGGGTCTAGCTGGGATAGGGTTAATTTTTCACAGAAGCTGGGAGGTAGGCATAGCCAAAGGGATATTTGATAGTATGCTGACCTCATGTCTGGGATATAAGGGAGATCTAGCTGGGAGAGGGGTCTCTTTTGTGAAGCTCTTGGTGGTGAGAGGGTTTCCATTGTATCAGTGTTTTAATTGTATCCTATATCTTGTATTATTGTATTCTTCCTTTTTCCCTTTGTATTGTATTATTGAAAATCTGTCATTATCTCAACCTACGAGGTTCCACTTTTCTTATCCTTCCCCATCTTATCGGGAGGGGGAAAGGCAGGCATGGGAGGGGGGGGAAGCGGCTGCGTGGTGGTGGCGGCCCTGACCCAAGACACCAGTGTACTTCAATTTTATAAGACTAAGTTTAGAATAACCTGTATACACCAAGATGTAAAATTCTGCCAGTGTCAGTTTTTCAGATTTCTTTCACACAAGCTATCCTGGGCTGTTAAGTATTTTAAAACTTTACTCTCTGCCTTGGTTCTGTACTCAGTGAACATGCACCTGTGGTGTGTGGCAGATCACCTGAATGGTTTATATAAACATGGTGGCTCTTGATGCATGAAATAGGAGTTTAAGCAGCACATTGCCTGATGGAACAGGATAGCAGGTGGCAGCCTCTGGCTCTTGGAGGGAGTGAGGCTCTCTTTCCAGGGGGATGAAGGCTTTGAGAACAAGAGTATATAAGAACTTGGTCACTGGCAAGGATATTAATCCTTCTTGGAAAACTGGGTGAAAGTCAGGGAATAACTTATTTTGGTTACTAATTGTTTGAAACCCCTAAAAAACATGTGAAGATGTACTGAGTCTAAATCTACCTGTGCAAGAATCTAACGCTTTTGGGGGAGAGTATGGAGGGCAGAAATAAAAACAAGAACACCCCAACCCTGGACTAAGCCACTGGCAGGCTTTCTTTACTTGAGACTTGATTGATACAGTTAAGTTTTCTATCACTTTTTTTGCTTTATACTTGTGCTGACTTACTTTGCTGGATTAGGGTTTAGTTAGGAGATTTTAGTTTATATTCAGCTCTAAGCCAGTGGACCCCATGGTAAAGTTGAGGATTATTAACAAAAGCAGACTACTTGCAGTTCTGTACCTTTAAAATCAAGTGAAAACCAACTCCCAACCTTGAGATGGACTGATTTTTTTTTTTTTTTTTTTTTTTTTTTCCTTAGGCTTTGCATATGTCTCAATATTGTGTTTTAAAAATAGTTTGTTACCATATTCAGCAACTGAAATTGAGCCTAGGGCTGGAAGTAAATGTAGTAATGTGCAGGGATCCATAATGCTGGCTGCTGAGGCCAGAGAGCAGTGCAGCATTTGTTTCTTGGCAAGAAATCATGTAAGTAATCAGCAGGGTCCCAGAAGGTCATCCTCCTTCAAGTGTTGCCTAAAAGGCTTTTTGCTCTTTTCCTTTCCTCTGTTTGTTTGAATTGATCCTGTCCAACAGGGTCTGGCTTTGTACATAAATCCTTGCTAAGCTTTCAGCCTGTACTCTGGCTGTGCTAAGTTGCCTCATCCTTTTTGGTGTACAAAACTCTTAAAAGATATTCCTGGCTGGACAAGGCTGATATTTGTCAGAGCCATGCCCTGAGAACAGACTGCTCCGATGCTGCACCAATCACTGTGTCCTAACAGCTGGTTCAGGCTCCTGTCTTGCTGAGCTGGAGTGGTTCAGCAGAGAGGAGGACATGGGTGAAACTTGTGCCTCTAAATTAATTGGTCATGGCTGAGAAATCCACTCTGTTCCCAGTGTCAAGCAACATCAAGAGCTAGCCCTGGAAAAGATGGACTGCTATGAACTTGTGCTAGTTGAACCCTTTTTCTTCTATGTATTGAAGAGTTTTTACAGGTAGATGAAACTCTTTGCTATGTGCAGAAACTGAAGTGTCCTCTCCAAAATTAACCTGTTTGGAACGATCCTGGACCTTGATATAATGATACTATGGAAAAGAACACCTAGGGAACTGATTCAACTTTAAGTTTTCAGTTTCTCAGATCTGTACAATTTGGTATGTAACAATGCAATGTGTTTATAGATATGCTTGTCAGGTAAGGAAAAAAAAATCCTTACATTATGAATATTTAATATTTGTTCTTAGATTAATAAACGTACTAAGCTTCCCCTTTCAGTTGACTGAAGAACCTCCTTCACGGTATGTGAAGGAGGAAGAACTTCCCATGTTCTTAAGAACACCTTTTTAGTTGATTGGGCTTTTAAGAAAAGTGAAAGCTCTCTGAGATCATGTATGGCTTTTGAATGGTTGGATCCAGAAAGCTTTGGGCGACAGGTAGACATGTGAAATCCATCATATCACATCATTCTACAACTTATGTTCCCAGGCTTGGGATGCTGATGTGTATGTGTTTAATGTAATTTTTTTTTTCACAGTTTGAGAAGCAGTATTTCAAATAACATCCTGAAACTTAAAGTATTCTGTCCCCTCTGGACATGGTGGTTTCTAATTCTGAAACAAGCCAGAGATAGATAGGAGCAGCACTGTGTGATCAAAATTGCTTTTGACTTTGGTCAGAGTAGGCTTTCACAGGATAAATGAATGTTTGACCTAATACCATTGGAACAAGCCTTATTTTATTTGGGAAGTGACATGGCAACTTTCATATCCACTCAGATTAAACAGGCATTTTTATTGCAAGGTTGCATCACAAAGGCATATACAGAATAAACTATGTGTTGTTCAATTTACCTATGTCAGGAGGACAGAAAAGGGAACTAACCCTCTTAGAACTTTATCCAGTTGTTTTCACACCCAGGCACTGCTGTTCTGGTAATGAGACCCTTGTGCTCCTGGGGATAGCAGGTGTCAGTGTGATTCTTTAACTGGCCCCAAAATGCATTTTTTTTTAAGAGATGTAATTGTTCTATAGACCTGCATCAGGATGTGAACTGTAGAGTGACGGTGTGTTGCCTTGCTTGAATCCCTGATATTTTTTTCAGTATTTCAGCTGCATCCTCTGCATAAATGGAAATAGGAGATGTTAATGTATACAGTGGTTGGAAAAATGAATTGCTGCTACACATAAAGATGAAAAGAGCCATGTGAGTGCTGAGCAGTGACAATGACGTAGCCTTTGGTGAAAGAAGCTGAGAAAACCTAGAAGGAAGATGCAAGGTTTAAAAACAAACAAACAAAAACCCACAATGATAAAACCCTGAGGATAAACAATATATATTTCTACATCTTTCATGGTTAGAGCAAGACATTAAGAAAATTAACACAAAAAAGTGTGGAAACATTATGGTTGTTCTTTTTAAACACTTTGAAGCCACACATACTTTGCTTCTAGCATCCAGAAACTTGGCTTCATAAACACTAACTGGAATCGTAGGCCTCTTGGAACTGATTCCAAAACTAGTAAGAAACCCACCAAAATATTCAAATATCACCTATGGCAAGAACCATGTGCAACATTTTAGTTATATAGATGCATTTCTTTTATGCCAGCATTGCTTATTTGGAAATAGCTGTCTTCAGGGAACATGGACGTAGGAAGCTGAGAATACTTCTGGCTTTTGGACTGCTGTTAGAGGGTTTATTGCTTGTGGTGTATATCCTTCTTATCTATATGAATGAAAGCTGAAATTCTTGTCCAGGTCCAGGATGGTGTCTTTCTGTTGCATTAACAAATGGCAGCCTGATGGAGTGATAAATAATTTATGAACTTGGGATACTGATTTTTTCTTCAGTGCTTATAGGAAATTATACGCTTGTGGCTTCAAGAAATAATTGGTCCAGTTTAATCACTTGAAAATTATAGTTCAATTCTTTTCAAATGGAACGTTAATGACCACTGGGTGTGTTACAGAAAAGAGCAGAAGTGAAGGGTGTCTGCATGGACTGAAGAAATAGGAGAGCCAGAAATGGCAGGTTCTATAGGTCTGACAAAAATTAGCACCGTGCAGTGGTTTTGACTGAAGGCTAATGGACACTGTCTGATCACAAATCAGCATTTCCAAGGGGAGATACTGCAAATTCTAATAAAACCACTTCATAGTACAATGCAAATTAGAGGTACAGAGTGCCTGGCATATTAGGAAAAAATGTTCCATTTGTAAAATTTTATGGAATAGAAAGTGGGTTTTGTTCTCATGTAATGCAATTTTAATGTACTGGTTTTCTATGTAAGCTCTGCATCTGAGAGGAGGGGGAAGAACTAAAGTAGGGGAAAGAAGCAATTTCTGTAACTTCACCAAAAAGAAGTCTGAACTTGACTTTTTAGGGAGGGGAAAACACCCTATTTCTTGGTCAGGATATTCCATGATGTTTCTAACTGACTCTAATTGAAATATAAGTATCTTGTGAAACATACCTTCCTGAATATTCAAGTTTGAAAGCATTGCCTTGACCAGCTTCCCCAAAATATAAAAATAAATAGTTTCTTCTGCTCTTTGCTTAAAATAATCAAGAATACTCATCTACAAGCAGGTTTTAGTGAAATCACGTGGTACTCTGGCTTCTTACCTTTCTAAGTTTTTTTGGAGAGCCATCAGGAAACTGACATTATAAAAAAAGTGCCTAGAATGAGTTTTAAATCACTCTGGAGAAACAGTTAAATTCCTTCTTCAAATTTTAAATGCAAATTACTTCAAAATGTAAAGGGATGAGTGTTGTTTGATCTGGCTTAAGTTTACAGTTCTTTCTTCCTGAGTAAAAATGGGGAAAATCAAACTTATTTCTATCGGCAAAGGAGATACACTTGAAGTGGATGTGAAGCTGATGCAGTCTAATCCATTCTGCCCATCCATAGCAGGAATGAAATAAATAGACACTATTTAAAATTGGAAAAGCTGCCAACTATTGCAGCTCTAATAATGAGATGGTATTCATAATAACTTACACTGGTGATCCCTGTAATGCTAACTATAGGCTTAATGTGGCATGTTAAATGGTGAACTGATGCCTGCTGTTAGCTTGAGCTGAGATTTGCGGAGCATCTCAAAACATCTTGTAGAGGAACAAACTAGAGTCAAGAACTGTGGGACAGGGAAACAAGCAAAATGTCTTTACATAATATTGTCTACCACCAGCCTGGCCACTAAAACCATACTATATCAGGGTTTCAATCTAAAGTACTGCCTGCCGGGAGGGTTAGATGTGTGTACATAGCTACACTATTTTAGGGGCATAGTCTGCTAAGTGGATATACTGAATGTGGGCATATTCTGCCCATATGCCGTAGAGAATGTCTGGGTCATAGAAATGTGTGACTTTGGTGTCCTTTGAACAGTGTACTCTTATGTCAGATTTGTGGTAGATTTGGTGATAGCATGCAGGCATCAAGACCAGCTTTCATAGTTCGTAGTTCATTTTAGATGGTCGAAGAGAGTTTTTTTTCCTCTTCTTCCTGGGACTCTGAAGCTATCCTCACTTCTTGTTGGCTGGCACAGAGAAGTTGTGAAGTAAGTTTTGGTTATTCTGTTCAAAGCATGACACTGTCACTAGTGCTGTACCAGGAACTTACTGTAGTGGTTACGCTGGATATAATGTCCTGTTTCTAGATGTGATAGAGTCTGCAGGTTTCCAGTTCAAAACACTGATAATGTCTGGGTAAGAATAGTCCTCTTGACAGTTTTATTCAAAACTCACACTATTATTAACAATGCTGTAATTATAGAATGTATATATGGTACACTTCAACATGCACTTTATGATCACCAAACACTTTATGATTTGGATAATTTTATTAAATATAACATTATTGGTCTTCTATTTTGATCCACAGACATATGCAAATAACTTGAATTAGCATTTTTATGAGTGAGATTTCAATGGCAAGCTTATTAATAAATCCCTGGGTAGTGCTCAGGCTGATAACATTAGTTCCCTGTACGTGTTTATTTGGGCAGCTAATGAATTTTTTTCCCTAGCTGTCAATTCTGAATTGACGAGAGATGATGAACAAACAGGACATGGCTGTGGAATGCCTAAAGCTGTATTTTGTTGTTAAGTTGCCGGTTCAGATCCATTTTGGGCTGAATAGTGAGAAGTGACCCAAGATCACTTTGTCAGATGCCTTACTGGCCTATGTGAAGTAAGATCTGAATGTGTCATTCGGGAAGAAGCAGAGGTGGAGGGAAGCCCATGAGCATGCCTAAATAATAGTGTTTCTTTTAGAAGAGGTCTTGCTCTCATACACAGGCAGGATTGATGGTGGCAGGACCTGTTGCAGCATGTGGTGTGCTGCAGCATGCTCACTGCTGGAGCACGACGGGGGTGGTGGGGAAATTGTTGTAGTTGACTTTGGGAATTTATTGCTGGTAAATAAGAAAAGCATCCATTTGCTTGGGCACAGAGGTAGGACCATCTTTGTAATCCTGAACATCACTGGGTCTGAGGAAAACATAGCTTTTCTCTTTCGATGACACACTGAAGCATAGCTCTTGGGACTGCAGCTCGAAGCAGAGCCAGTGCAGGTTGTGCTGGGGGACAGCTGAGAGTACTGAGCTGGGGCTGTGTTCAGTGCAGCAGGATGCTCGCTGCCAGTGCCAGTAGCATGCCATGGATGGTGGGGGAGCAGGAGAGGACAGGGACAGTGGTGCAGAGTGGGGATGGGTGCTGGGTGACTTGTGTTAGGGAGGGAACAGGCAACTGAAGAGAAGACCTGAGATGGAAGTCAAGAAGCTGGACCTTGTTTGTTCTTCTGTCTCCAGCTGTCTGTGCCCCTGTTTGTTTAAATATAAACGTTTAGAGCTGAGATTCTATTTAAGTGCTTGTGAACACAAATCCCTAACATCAGTGGTGCTGAAAATTGCTTGCAAACACTTTACATGTACAACCTCTAAATTTTATAATGTTGCAGATATCCACGCTCTGGCCTGGTAACTGTTTCTCATTATAGACTGGTTTGTTTCTTTGCTTGAGAATATGGATCCCACACACTGGAGAGAAACCAGAGTTTACTGTTATCTGTCACTGTCTAATAACAGAAAATCTGTTGCTTGTACGGCAGAGCCTGAATGAGACTCTCCTAAAAGGGTAGGATGTTATTTCTGTGTGTGGAAGGGGGTTTCAGAACAACTGGGGTTGGCATGTGACATGTGACTGATGAAACTTTGAGGAAAAAGACAAGTCTGCTTAGCCTAGCTAGGAGGAAGTGGAAAGAAATAACCAGAGGGCATAGAGTTTTCCATCTTAGCATTGCATATTGGATGAGATTTGATTGCAAACAATGGTGGACAGCTGTGAATTAAGAGGCAATATATTACTGCTTTGAGCTACTTCTGGTGATTTTCTGGCCAGAAGGGCCAGAAAGATGATAAATCCTCACCCCTGCTCCCTCGCTCTCTGAGGAGCAACTGTCCAAAAAGATTAGCTAACTGTTTCTTACCAAAACCCAGACTGAGAATCTGTGTGCCAGACACACAAATCAAGGTTGTCTCTTCCCATTCCTGTCACTTGTGCTTTATGGAGACTACCCAGACTCCATACACAGGCCCACGCTGTGGCTTGTTTGGGAGTACTTTTCCTTTTTGCCCTTTTACTTTTCAGCTTTGTCTTAAGATTCCCGACGTGGCCTTGCTGTTGAATGTCTGAGAAAATTTAGCCTAACCCAAGGTGACATTTCCCAGAAAATATAGCTGGTTATCAAGATCCCAGAACATATGTGCTTCCTGGCAGTTTGCTGGATGCTGCTTCATGGAGATCAGGTAGAAAAGTGGAAGCAGAAATGACAGTTTGGAGTCTCCCTCTTTCCTACCTCCCTCCATGTTCCTTCCTCTGCTTGTTTGAGAGCCCTCAACAGCCTGCAGGAAAGTTTCCTGGGCTGAGGAAACGAGACCCTTAAGAGTGAAAGAGATGGCATATACTTTGTAGGAGTCCTCAGCAGAGGTTAGCACTTGGATTGCAAAGCTACTAGTCATCTACTATTTGACTGCTGCTGCATATGTACTGTAATCTGGGGTACCTTCTTTGTTTTCTATAAAACTGACTGCCACCCTTCTGTAGGAGTGAAGAGAAAGATATCCAAGGTGGATAAAAGGCAATGGGTGTGAACAAAAGATTTGGTTAGACAAGGAGCAGCAGCAGCTGAGGTATCAAGGGATGGTGCTGAGGTATGGTAATGATTGTATATGCTGTAGCAAAAGCCAATGACAATTGCAGTCATGGGGAGAAGGACACAGAGATGAAAGAGCGAATGCTTCCCTGTACAGATGGGGAGGTGATTGAGTGAGCATGGACTAAGGGTGGTGAGGAGGATGGCAGGACCAGGGGGCAGAGATGAGGGCTGGAACAGCTGAAGAGGAATAGGATGCAAATTATTTGACCAGTTGGCTCCTAGGAATGAAGGATTTTGTGATAAAGATGGGCAAAATGAGTTCTGGGAAATCTGGTGGCTCTTTGAGGAAAGTGTTGGTAGCAGGTGGGCTACACAGCAGTAAAGGGGAACTGATGTAAAGGTGTGAGCAAGGCAAAGGAAGGGCATGTGTGAGGGGCACTGACCACAAGGAATTAGTATGGACTAGAAAATACAGGGTGCTGTTGTCCCACTGATCCTGAGTTAATCCCTCTCATCTTGAGCTGTGATATAAGTATTCCTTGGTCTTTACCCCTATAATGAGCTCTGATGAAAAGACCAAGCACTGGAAAAGCTTCATTTCTATTACAGTCTAAGCCAAGAAAATAAACCTTTTCAAACAGAAACTTTTGATAGGGATAAGGGATTGTGAATAACTCTTTCCCCCGCGGAGCACAACCCGAAACACTGAACGAACAGCACTCATTCTGCAGGGAACAAGAGCGGGTGTCAGGAAATGATCTGTGATGAGCCGCTTCTCGAAAGTTGTATAAACAGGAGGCCGGTTAGCTCAGTTGGTTAGAGCGTGGTGCTAATAACGCCAAGGTCGCGGGTTCGATCCCCGTACGGGCCACTAGCTTTTTGCCCTGATCCGAAAGGCTTGCAGGGGTGCCGGCGCCGAGACCGCCGAAGCAGCTGCTGGCCCAGGCGAAGGCCGCGAGTGCTCAGCGGTGAGGTGGGGCGGGAGCAGCAGGAGGATTCCTTGTCGCGTTCGGTCTCCCAAAGGCCGAGTACGGGACATTACCAAATAGTCAGTATCTTTTGCCTGGTGCATGTTCTCATCTTGTGGTTCTGCTAATTAGCATTATGTCTGAAGAAAGCTTGAGGGAGTTCAGGTGGCCCTTGCTTTCCCTTCATAATCACAGGTAACTAAAATTTCCTATCAGGTCTTTAGCCTATTGCCTTAGTGTAGCTCTGCGTGGTTCTCTGGCAGAGACTGGAAACAGTGATACTGAAGTGGATGGTTTTTATTTCTCCTTTTTAAATTTTTTTTTCTTTGGAGTGGGAGGACAAGCTAGTCAGATCTCCCCGGACAGCCCAATTTTGCAGAGGTGTTTTGAACTCCTCTTGAAACCGGTCCCTGTACAGTATTGAAATTTAGATATCCGTATAGGAGATATCCAGGCTTGCTAGACACTGGGCAATCTACACCAAGTTTTTGTTTATTAATTCATGTAAGAAAAAGAATCCCAGGCCAAACAGAGATGTTCTAATAGAGGAGGAGGTCTGCAAGTGTCTGAGATGGATCGCGGCTGGCTCATGTTTTGAGGGTGTTTTGTCTCCAAAATGTCTCTTAGGAGCTCCAGGCAGATACTCTCCTCCTCTGTCTGCCCCTGAACTGAAATGGGCAGAGGAGGGAAACTTTTTGGTGCAAATATTTTGCTTGTTGAAACCAGGGGTTTTATTATTGGAGTTGCATACAGAAAGGCCACAGCTTCTCTGGGAAAGCGTCTTGAGTTAACAGCACTCTATTGATTTATTTCACAAATTTGCTAATATGCTCGTTTACCCTCCAGGCCTGCTGCTTAAGGCTTCTTCCAACTGCAGGGTTTGATTTAAAATAAATGGTAATAATGAAACAGGAAAAAGAAGGAAGAAAAGCAGGTGACGCTCGTTTCAAAGTCGGTGTTTTGACATTGCATCTTCCCTACAGTGTCGCCAAGGTACAAGGGCACATGAGGAAGTGTCATTCCAAAGCCACAATGTAATTTTTAAGTCATATTAGATGAATATTCATGTGATCTAGCATCCAAACTGCTGTCATGACTCCATGAGGTGTCAAGGGAGAGTAATGTGGTGCTGGTTTGATGACCTTCTGTCTTGCTACTGTGCTCAATGATCCTCCTCAACTCCTGTGGGTCCAGTTATAGTGGTCAGAACTATAACAGGCATGTAATGACATCCATTTCTAAATGAAATGAAAGGAGAAACACCACGGTGTTTTGTTTCAGGAAAAAAAAAATCTGTGAATAATATTGCTTTGGTTTATGTTTCCCACATTAGGAATCAGAATTTTATTGCAGCTCTGTTGATGTATAGGAAAATCTTTGCTATAAACCAAGGTGATGCAATGGCTCCTTGGCCACTTTTTCATTTTTGTTTGAATTGCTTATATTCAGCATGTTTTTTTGAGTGTGTCTGGGATTGTATGGGCATATTTTCCCTAAATTTAATTTCAGCAGATGGTTGTCAGATTGTGAGGGTCAGCCATTGTCCCTAAGGGAGTCATTCTAGACCCCATTCTTCAACCTCAAAACTAGTTGGAGAATAAAAGAAGAGATTAAACAAACAAACCCATATAGGGGAATAATGCTCTTGTGAGGACAGCAGAGGCGTTTTCATTCTGAATGGTCTGCAGTGGCAAATGCTGGAGCATATTCTGGGGTTACTGTTTGGTGTTTTGTTTAACCTGTAGTCAGGTTGCGTAACATCAAGGCCTGAATGGATATTGGTTGCTGTGTGCTTAAAGTGTGGTGTGAAGCACAGCTCCTCTGCACACAGCGGACAGTGATGGAGAGGATGGACCTTTCGTGTTGCCTGTGACAGTGCTGAACACTGACAGCTGAGGAGGAACCTTCTAATCAGTCCAGCCAAACCTCTTCTTTCTGTTCTTGTTTCAGGTATTAACTATTGCATTTTAGAGTTACACAGACCAAATAAGCTAATAAGTTTAATATTCTTCACTGAGATGACCACATTTGTCTTTGCATGGAATAGTGAACCTAGCCAGAAGGTGGGTTCTTGCTGTATTCAGTTCGGTAGATGTGTATTCTTTCACTCAGTCTTCTGAAGCACTTTCTTTGCTGGCCACATCACAGGTTAATTTTATAATTTATTGTGTTTATTACTGGAGCACCTAAGTGTCTCACCATCAGGGTGCTTTATTCATTCAGTTTTTGATTAGGGGTCTTAATTATGGTGAAAATCTGAGTGGCAAAGATTCATCTGGTATATCAACAGAGTAATGCACAGATACAATCCAGAAACAACATTTTTGACGACATTACTGAAATCAAAGGCAGGATGTGGTGGAAGGGGTTTTTCTTTAGATTAATTTGTGTGCAACTAAGTGTAAGCATTAATGCTATTATCGTAAGTGAAGCTTAACCTTTGCTTAAAACTGGTGAGTGTAGTGTTTGCTTTCCATGCACTAGAAAAAATGGTGGCTCTGTCAGAAAGCCGAACTCTGTCACAACCCCAAACAAAGGTTTTCATTTAATGTTGTGAGCAGCGATGCAGATGGGAGGAAGGTGAAGAAATGCCATAGAAACAGATCCAGGAAGGAGCTGCCAGCCAACAATGTGTCTGAATGGGCACAGGCAGCCCAGTGCTGCTGAGTCCAGGAGCTGGCTAAAAGGAGCTGGGAGCTGTAAGCAAAAGCCCAACAACCAGCCCCCTGTTTGGGTCCTCTAGTGTCTCAGAAACAGGGCTTATTCAGGAAAAGGGACTGCATGAGAGAGATGCTGGCCTCCTTTTTTTTTTTTTTTTTTTTTTCTTTGCAAGTGAAATAACAAGGACCCTGAATTTTTGACTTGCACTTCACATCAGAATGAGTAGTTGTACTTACTGCTGGAGCTGAAGAAATATTTTCTTCAAATTTGTATGTTCTTTGAAAGCAATCATTAAAATGAAGTAGAAGCAAGCCTGATTAATGTCTTAAAACCCAAGAAAGTGTGATGGGCTGGACTTGAACAAGAATCAAATCTTTGCTCTTGAGGTACTGTATAAAAGGATTAAGTTTGTAAACACTGTATCTGGCAATTCCTCCCAGTCTTGAAAAGATGCCTGCCTGCAGACTTACCAAGTGTAAATAGCTGAACAGTCCTTTTTTTCATTGTGGAAGAATTCACCAGCAACACCCATAGTGCAGCAGGGCCATGTGCAAGTCACCAAATTCTCATTAAACGTGTACCATATAGAGCCAGGTGGAAGATGAGTGTGAAAATGTCTCCTGGTGTGTATTTGTGCTTTTTTACCCAAGAATAAACAAACTTCTCTTACTAGATCAGCAGGAATATCAGTTCTGTGTAAGGCTTCTTTTCCTGTGGTGAAGTACAACAAGTGTTCAGTTTAATTGGTATCTAGTCACTGTTTCACAGGAAAGTAAGACAGAGATAACACAACCTTTGGTGGTATTCTCTCAAAGCTTAAAAGGAAGTATGTCCAAGTCTGGGTGTGAATTTTCTTATTTTTGGAGAGGAAAAGGAATAGAGTTTTAAAGACAAATAATATGAATATATTATGCTATGTCATTTTTGCCTTTAACCAATAAGGGCAATGGGGATAGTCTGGAGTTTGTCATCCTCAGACTTGTGTGGAAAAAATGTTGTGCTGCCCCAGAGGGGGGACAGAAAATGACAGGTCCCTAATGTTTGGTAGGACCAAGGCTGATTGTGCCTTTTTGTGTTCCTGAACAGTTGTTAAACTTCATCTCTGAGGCTTATCTGAGTCACAGCTGGCTAATATCTGTCACACCTTTTGGAAGCAAGCCATCTGCTTTTCTGTTTAATGGTTAAAACGCTGCGTAGGGATGCAGGCTGAAACACCCTCTGACTTGGCTTCCTAATGCTTTCCAGGGGAGAAATTCTGTCTTGTTTTAGGCTTAAATCTAAACTAGGGAGGGGAAGACAAAGTTGAAGATAAATCCCATGGGCCTGACATCGACTCCCTGGTGGTAACCAGCAGCTAATACTCCCTCCTTGTAAGCCCTGTCTGTTAAAGCAATCTTGAAAACATAGAGCAAGCGGTCAAAGCCGGACAGCACATCTCCTGCATGCCGCTGCAAGCTTGACAAACCCTCACAGCTGGCTTCACAGAAAGCAACTCTGGCACTGAGAGAGAGGGTTGCAACTCATGCTGTTGAGGTGTGGGACAACTGTCAAGGTGGGTTAGTTTTAAGAAACGAGCATTTTACATTGTCCCCTCAAAACAATGCTTACCAAAAGGACCTTCAGCCACCGTTTTCTGCCACTTGGACTGTATTGCTGAGAAGTGGTTCAGTCTGCAACGCACAGTAGAGGCTTCACTGAGGGTCCAGAACTGGGCATAGAAGGACTTCTTAGTCTTTGTGGCTTTCTTCCTCAGCCACAGAGGATGAAAATATCTGGTCAAGCCAAGGTCCCAAAGATGGGTGTCAGTGTCCTGTCTTCCTGTTTGTGCTTGAAAGCCACTTTATTTTCAGGTAGAGTAGGTTTTGCATTTCTTTGTGTTGGCTTTGTGGAGAATTCCCATGAAGGTCAGGGAATGGGACAAGTTGAGAGGGAGAGCTGGAGAAAATATGGTTCAAGAAGCAATTTATTGGATGCATAGAGGAAGGGCACAAATAATTGTCATGTGCCCAATGAAGTTTCACTAGCTTGTCAATATATACTGTCATCACTTTCAGTAGGAACTGCTTTTTGATGGTGGACTCTTTGCTCTTGAATTATTAAAACTGTTTTCTAAGGAGAAAATCTTCCTGCATCCCACTTAAGCATGACTTTTCTGGTTTTACCCTTATACATACAAATTGAAAAACAGAATAAAAGCAAAACAAATATAATTCAGTGTTTTGCCAGAAAGCATTTCATTTCAGCAAAACTAAGGCAGCATGAGCTCAGCATCTGACTAAGAATTAAAGGACAAATGAATATACAGGTTCTCAATTCTGTTTTTGACTCTGTGCCTAGGCCTTCATTTCTTCGTCTGTTTTTCCCCATCTGTATAAAAGGGAAAATGCTTATTCTAATTAGGAGGCACTCTTGAAAATCCAAAGAAGTGTTACAAAATCTGTCTCTCTACGAAGAGTTGCTTACCTTACTGTATCCTACCTAGTTGTAGAACAGCAACCTGTTGGGCTCATCTACATACCTTCTAGTGGTGGATGAATACCAGGAAAGAAAGTAGATGGTCTGGTGATGAGTTAAAAAAAAAAAAATTATCCATTACCATCTGTTTAAAGTATGAATTTATTTCTACTAGACAGAAAGCATGCTGAGAATTCCCTATGGTGATGGAACTTTTTAAAGTGGTAATTTCTGATTAATATTGGTTTTAATGAGGAAATTGGATTTTCTTCTTTCTTCTAAGAGATAGATTTGCAATAAATCTGCCAGCAATGTAAAGGGCAAGTTTTCTTTTAAGCAGCTGAGCCTCTAAGCAACTGCTGTTGAGGTAGCAGGCAGAATACATTTTCATGGTATATTTTGGTGGATACACTGAGCACGGTCTTCCTTCAAGAGGACTTATGAAAATATTTGCTTTTTAAGGAATGAATCTGAGGTACTGTAGCTTTGGCATTTTGTGGGCAACAAGGGTAAGAAAGAGGTTCAGCTGCCTGCATACACCTCATCTTATTTTGTCTCGTTTTAGATAGCTATTCTGGGAACAAGCTGCTGGAGAGAAGCTGACTGGTTTGAAGTTTATTTTTTTTAATGAGGAAAGAGTTACTCTGCAGAGAGGAATAACTAGAGAACTCCAACAGGTCATTCTCTTCAGCTCTTTTATTATGTTCCTAGCTCACACGATGCCTTTTTTCCTTCCCGCCACCCTGCTAATATCACCTGGTCCTAAAATGGAAAGTTATGTTGTCGTGTAAATCACCAATGCAGATGAGTCTCCATCTTGTCATATCTGCGATCTTGCTAATGCTAGATGCTGGACAGAATCCTTTTTGCTCTTTGATGGAGGTCAAAAGAGCAAGAAAAAAATCGGACTTCAGTTTTGTCAGAAGTTCAGTGACACAAAATAGCAGGATAAGTTTTGTAGAATGAGAATATGCCTCTCCTTCTAGGCCAGTTTTGTTTTCCGAGTACAGTCGTACTTTTCCTCCTCCACAATCAAAGGCAAAACTGATTGTAGATTTGGGCGATTGCCTGACAGTTGGTAAGAAATTTGAGGGAAAAGTCATGATTATAATGACTAGTAAGGGGAGGGAAGGTCAACAGAGTGAGGCAGGAGTGCAGAACAGAATCAGCCCTTTATACGGTTCTTCCGTTCACTGCATACAAAACTCTGGGTGTACCCCAGCACTCGTCTAAGTGCAAAGCATGATGGAAAAATATTTTATTTCTTCCCAGGTACTGATTTGGCGAGGGGAGGGGTGGTGCAGGGAGGGTGGCTTCTTAAACGTATTTTTCAGAGCAGTTCTGCCGGGCTGGGCAGATCAGCCAGAAGCCTCAGGGCCTTGTCATTTTCTCCCTTGCAACGTTGTGTAATGGTCTCTTGCACTTAACCTGGTAACAAAAGAGCCATAAAAGATCTACCAGGAGATCAGAAACGTGTAAATCCAGGAAAGCAGGGGAGGAAGAGGGAAGGTGTAAAATACTGCTAAGACACAATTGCTCAGACTCCCCAAAGCTTCTAATGTCATTAGGTTTCTACAAGTGAGATGACAGTCTTTTTACTTAGTTGAGTTTGCTTCTGACTATTCAGCAGAGACAGTCCTGTCCAAGGCTTCATGCTCCAAATTCCCCTTAGAGCCAAAAATGCCAATAAGGAAAAACTTGACACTTGAAAAATCAAAATAAATAGATTTCAGTCAGTGGAAATGCTCTACTTCTTTCAATGGTAGGGAATTGCTCTGGTTTCCATATGTTAAATTTCCCCACATTACCTGTGGATATTTGGGATTTTTTTTCTGTCCAGAGTCTTAGAGCAAGTTGTTGATCTTAAAGGGTATCACACATAAACCCCAAATTTGGGTCAGACCAGTCTCTTCTCATTTGGTCTTTTTTATCAGATAAACTGAAATATCTAGTGAAAAATCACTCTGTAGAAATTTCTAAACTGTTGGGATGCTTGTGTATATTTCCCAAACATGGAATGGAAACTTTATTTATGGTAAAGATCTTTCAATGAACATGCATTTTCAAAACCATATTTTTTGATTGAGAGATTCTTGGTTGGTTCTATTCTCCAGTAGCATGTAACATTTGAATGAAAGGACATCTCTGGCCTTTAAGAGTAGTGGCATTTTACAAAACTGTTAGATGTCTAAATATTATAAGATTTTTGGTTCACAGATAAGTGTGGATGGAAATAGCCCTACTGTGCAGCAAGATATGTTTTTCATCACCTCTAGAATGACTTTAATTCTTTCTCAAATGTATTGACTACCGGTCTAACCGCTTTAGAATTGTCTTTAACTGCACTTGAACTATCTGCACATTTTGCAATTGCTTAGCCTCATCCTATTTCTCAGAGATCTTGTATCATCTCCAACAATTGTTTTCTCTTTTTTGTATGGTTTTGAAATAGTTGATCTACTGCAGCTTGCACTAATGTCCTTTTTCAGTCTCAGAGAGATCTTCAACCCCCAAATGGTACTTGTCCTCTCTGTTTACAGTTGCTTTAATTTGTGTATAATGCCTCTTCCAGCATGTGTACTGTCACTGATACACTTACTGACATATGCCTTGAATTGTTGAACCCCATCTCAGTGTAGTTAGGCGTACATATTTGACAGCTGAAGTCATGCTCTGATCAGCATTGATCTCTCCAGCCTATTAGTCAACTCTGCTAGATTCTAGTTCTAATTTGTAAATCCTTTCCTGACGTTGAGATCTAGGTCAAGGGTGTCAAACTTTGTTTGGTGACTTAGGTAGGCACTGATAGCCATGAGCTACAGTACTGCTGAAAAATAGACTTAGCATCCCACACTAAAAAAAGTTCAGCATATCTGTCATACTGGGAGAGAATTACTGTTGTTTGCCTTTATAATTACTGTACATAATTAGATATGACATTAAAACTGACTTGATCTCTAGTTCTTCAATTTTAATCACTAGGAGGATTAATTCTTAAATGTGGTGCATTTTTGGGCTCCTCGTGCAAGCACAAACAGCCTTCTGGAACTTCAAAGGACAAAATGGTTTACTTCCAGGTTCCCAGGCAGATAAGGGTCTACACTGTGGTTCTGTACAGGCACTCCTGGCTTTACAAAACCTCTACCATGACTTTAATTTGAAGTACATGTGAATTTGAGAAGCCTCTGATTCCAGTTAGAGGTTGGACTGTGTGGTTCAGTATCAGTGGTTAATATTCCCCTTGTTTCTCCTCTTAATACTTGGGTCTGGAATATCTACGCTATGTTGTGCCAATTTTTCTTTTCTCTGAAACATGTAAATCTTCAAGCCAAGACTGTCCTAATTACAGTTGCTGTATGATATGTATGGTGTTTCTTCCAGCACACGTTCTACCACTACGATATACTGAATTGCATGTTAAGAGTCCAGTACCTGTTCTGGGACTGTCTTTGGTTTATTGTCCCTTCAAAAAGGCAGTTATGTGTGTATGTATGTTTACTTATATTTTGTACTGTGATATTTTCACTATTTTTTTCTTCTTCTGGATCTAAAACAGCCTGGGCTTCCAGGATTTCGTATCTCTTTATGAATTCTTACCTGAGCACTTTGCCCTCCTGCTGCCTGGCCCTAACAATTCACATCTTAAACCTATGCTTCCCTCAAGCGTCCACCTATAAACCTTTACTGTGGTAGATACTTCGGTTTGCAAAGATGAATAGTTATTTGAATGTCAAAATGTTAACTTTGAATTCTTTATAATAAACATTCAAACACTGACATTGATTCTGTCCAACTATGTAGGCTTTTTAGCTGTTACTTCTGTGCGGATCAACTGTTTTCTTTCCTATTGTTTCTTCCATGTTGAAATGTGTTGCAGCTGTTTGTTTCATTAAAGTGTATCCCATACCTAGGGCAGGTTCAAACCTGAGGGACTCCAAGTGGAAAGTCTTGTATTATCAGTCTCCTGAGGCGGTTGGTAGCTGCAGTGTGTTTTGTCTGTGGCTGGTTTGCAGTTCTCACTACCTGACATCAGTTCTGAAAGCCTTTATACTAAGAAAAGCAGAAGAGAGAATTATTTTCTCATTATAATATCTGAAGAAGGGGAAAAGCATTTACATCTGTAAGGTTTTTAGAAATTCCTCATACATTGTAGGTGTAGTTCAAATTATAATGCTGTCTATACATTGTACCTTAAAGTTGAAAAAAAAAAAAAAGAGAGAGCTGTCTTCCAAACTGGATTTTTTTTCCCTAAAGCAAGAGAGTAACTGTTAAAGAAGTGAACATATAGCATTCATCTTTCTCACATATGTAATTTTTCATGGAATAAAATATTAATGGGACATCAGAAGATCCCTGTTTAGGAAGGGGAAACAAAAAAACTTTGAGAAATTCTGTATTCCGCTTCAAGTGTCAGTGCAGCGCCGCATTACAATTCGGCACACACCATTCACACCTAAAAGCCTATGTTCTGAGATTCTACAGTTTTCATCAAATGCCCAGACAGAGCATCGTAACCCTCTGCAAACTTGCACTTGATAGGCTGGCAGTGGTCCAAATGCTGGCAGAAGTACTTGCACAAACACAAAATGTTTGCTTTTTCTTCTCTTTATTTTCTGCCAGGAACAATTCAGCAGCATTCCAGATGACACACCTTCTGTTAAGTAACGGGAAAGGAGTGATGAATGCCTCCAGAAGGGAAATCGTGATGCAGTGGCATCAGTTCAGCGTAGTCTTTCTCTCTGGTTAGTTGTAGGCCAGCTAGTTCTACTTAGCTGCTTGATTTGGATGATCAAAGATGAT
Organism: Pterocles orientalis; assembly: GCA_011057875.1. Taxonomy (NCBI): domain Eukaryota; kingdom Metazoa; phylum Chordata; class Aves; order Pterocliformes; family Pteroclidae; genus Pterocles; species Pterocles orientalis. Next base: position 51,082 of record WKFP01014177.1, on the reverse strand, counting down.
CAAGCCCATCCTGTTTGCTCACAGCTGCAGGGCCTTTTAAGATAAATCCCAGGTTACTCCAGTGATCTGAGAAGGTAAAAGGGGGAAACTAAAATAACGATTGGAAAAGGGCAGAGCAAAGGGGAGAAAACATTATTACCCCAGCTAAGTATGTACCATCTCTTCATGCTGCATCAAATGACACTGAAGGGTACTTTCTGTTAGAACTGTTTAGTAGCATGGGTTTTTATTTGCTTTTGTCACCTAGTCCTCGGTGAGCTGAAAATGAGCTGTGAGGCTGATATACAACTGTAGAGACTTCTGCTGGCTTTCTGAGTAGGCAAAGAGTACGCAAGTGTAGAGAGAGAGAGAGAAAAAAAGCAACTCCTCTTCAATTTCTGCTACAAGCAGCCAAGGCAAGACTGATTTGTCTCCAGAAAAGATGTCAACTGATGTCCAAAGTCTTGAAGTCCCACATCTGAAAGCACATAAAAAAATTGTTTGCTTCTGAGTAATACCTATTAGAGCTTATTTTACTTCATCCCCTTCTGTTCTTTGTCCAGTAGAACTGAGAGAGGCTGAAGAGCACTAGTATCCTGGGAACTGTTGACTCTTCTCTGAAAATGACTGGCAGTAGATACCACTTACAGTGACCGTGCATTTCATGAAAGGATGCATGAAGTTTCATTCCAGGCAAAAATAAAAGTTACAGAAATACAGTTTAGTCTGCCTATTTTTCTCATTTTCTATAGACAGATATTGTAGCACCCCCCCCCAAAAAAGGGGGATGTAATACCCATGTAGGAGAAGAACTAAGGCCAAAGGGCCAATCACAGCCTAATCAATTATTGATTCAAAAAATATACCATATAAACCAAACCTTACTTTATTTTGCTGTAGCCAAGGTCACTGCAGGTCTGGGTGAGTTACAAGGCCTTTATCTTAGACCATGAATGCCACTGAGGATGCAATGTTGTGTGTGAATTTTGTGTGTCCATGTGCTAGTTCAAAGCTAGGACTCCTCCATGGACAGAGTCCTTCCTGCTGTCAGCAGCACAGCCTTTGTGCCTGCTGCTCAAATGGTGCTCCTGGCAAGCACAGGCACTTATGCCCTTGCTGCCCTGGAGATAAAAGGTGGTAATGGGGTGTTACATGCAAGCTAGAGCTCTGAGGTGACTGGGGAGGGAATAACAGACATTTATAAAGAGAGACACAGAAAAGGTGAATAAAGAGTTATTGCTCGGTGTGTCTCAACCAGGGCAACAAACGCAACTCTCTGGTGACAGATCAAACCAAACATGAGGCACATCCTCACATAGCACACACAAGTCCTCCAGGAGATGCCACAATTTACATGGTCACAAAAGTGATGGGATCAGTTTAAGAAGGAAAGTCTGCTCAGGGATTTTAAATGCAAAAGCCCAGGACAGCCCAGGGGGTCCCTGGGCTGAAGGTTGCTGGACAGAGGGGAAGGGCAGTACTGCAGAAGCCGCTCTACTTGCTAGTTCAGTTCCCAAGGCTCTGCTGTTTCTCCAGGTTGTCAGAAGACACTGGGCTGGGTGGACTTGTGCTTCACGTGCTCTTTCACAAAACTCTGTACCAGACTGAGAGCAGATACAGAAGGTGCAGCATTTGGGCTTTGTTTTGCTTTAGAGGAGAGGAAGCAGCAGAGACAACTGCCTTCTGTGGTGAAAGTCTGTCCTGTTACCTCCCAATTGATTTTTTTTTTGTGACTTAAACAATAGATCTGTGCTATGCTTTTTCTTGTTTATATAAAGTATTTATTTTTACCTTCTTTAGGTGGTGATAATCTGGTTTAAGGCAAACCATTTATTACAAATGTTTTGACTGTCCTATTTATGTCTAAATACATATATGTGTATGTATATTTACATCAACTTCAAAAATCAATTGTTTTTAACTATTCTGCTATAACGGTAGCAGCATCAGGTACATCCGCTTGTCAGAACTTGCTTTCCTTAAAGTGTGGTGTTTGCATATGCTAAAGGGTGTCAAGTTAAAACTTTGACAACTTGATCCTTATTTTTTCTCAGATAAGTTATTCTAAAAGTTCTGAGAATAGCACAATATGAACCATTCAGGGTTTGCACGAGGCACTCATGTTTGCAAAGGCAAGGCAAATATCTTAAGTGTAGCTACCCTATGAAAGTAGATTAATAATGTTTGCAAAGGACACAAGGATGAAGAATGCTGAAGCTAATGTAAGAATCAACCTGATAGATGGTCTAGGATCAGCTTTCTGCATTTCTGTGGTTTCACAGTGAATCTGGTTATCTACAAGCTAACTTCAGGGCATAGGAACATAGGAATGGAAAAGACCTGGGTAATTAAATCCATTCTTCTATTGCAGGCAAGAGCATCAATTAATCATAAATGTATTAAAACCACATTTCCTCTGGCTTCACACTATCCAGCAAAACAGATTTATGCTTTTTGAATAGCTGAGCTGCATTTGTTGCCTGCTCATGAAAGAGAAAATTTGCAGCAAGTGATCAAGATGATCTTCATCATTATTAAAGAATAAAATCCCAGTTCACTAGGGGAAAAAAAACGAAATGCAACAGACAAGGAAAGCGGGTGAGATGTGTTAATGAGTTACCAGCAAATATTGAGATCAACATTTCAGACTTATTCTCTGATTAAAAGCAGCGGCTGCTTTATAAGAACACTTGAGTAAAGAAGAGGAAAATCAATTGTCTAGTCTTCGGATCACATCCTGCAACTCATTCAGGTGTTATATGTGGATTTTAGTGACTGGCTTTGCATATTCACATTTGAAGACTGTACCCTGTTTGTTCCCAAGTTCACTGTATTAAGAGCTAACAACAAGAACTTAATTAATTTTTTGTTTTTCACTAGACCTTGAATGGAAAAGGTTAAAAGACCTGGGGGAAAAAAAAAAATGTATTTTGTAGTTGTGTGATTTATAATAGTAGCCGGTCTCATCTGTAACATTGGTATATGATGAAAGAGAAAAATGTGAGAAGCAACAAGAATAGATCATCATAACAACAGCAACAATATTCTTTATCATTTTGGATTTGTCACTCCTGGAATTATTAGATACTTGTCCAACATATAGTAGGTGGTATGTTTCCAAAATGAGTTAATGAATCAGATGTTTTGAGATGCAAACAAAATTTTTTAAAAATATTCCATAAAGGTTTTTTATTGAGTTTTGATAAATGATCTTAAAGCTATTGGATTTTTCTTATTCTACGTTTCTTTTTCTGCCGATGTCAGTATAATCTAACCTGTAGTGTATCTCTGTAGCATTTCCTCCTGTAATTGGGTTATGCTTCTTTTCCTATTTACTGGCTAGTTTTGGGATATGAAGATGTTAACAGGCAAGGTATTCCCTCCCTATTTGTCCTTTCTACTGCCTTTCTTCATCCTTGTCTCTTCGTACTGCTACGGGGAGTGCTAATATTCAAAATGGATGAGATGTTGTTTTAAAATTGATAATTCAGCTCCTCATGTTACTAGTTGAACGTGAATCTCTCTGATGATGATGTTTGTTCTTTTAGTAACAAATCTTCATTGGTGCTGGATGCTCTGTCAGACAGAGCCAGGGGTCATGGCTGTGTGCCTGTTTCACTGCACCATAACCGTACTGCATAGATAGTCCAGACCTGTGCCCCCAAACAACCTGCATTCTCCCAAGAAGGATCTTGCCAGATCAAAGTCCCTTCTGATCCCATCTCTGATGAAGGTCACTAGTATCTAGCAGAGGGTATGGGAGCAGGTCTGGCATCTGACAGTATTTACCCAGAACATGCTCTCAGAGCAATTTGTGGTACAGGGGCATCCTAAACCGAAAGTGATATGTATTAATAGCCCTCAGCAGACTTTTCTTCCATATCTGTGTGCAGTCTCTTTCTGACTTACGGAAACATATCTGCAGCGTTCTGTGGCAAGGAGCTCTGTAGCTTAACTCCATGTTACTCCAGGAAACACCTTGAATTTGACACTCCTACTTCCGAGTTTCTCTTGATGCTGTACCCTTACCTGCTCCATAGTTCTTTATTTGGAAGCTGGTAATCATTTTGGCTTTATACTCGGTATCCACAGTTGTATATGTTTTTATTGTACCTGCCTTTTGTTACCTCTTTCCAACTCTGCTCTCCCTTCCAGTTTTTCTGGTTGAACTCTGATATCACCAGTCTTAATGATTCCCATCTGACCCTTTTCATAGAATCTTAGAATGGCCTGGGTTGAAAAGGACCTTAAAGATCACCTGGTTTCAGCTCCCCTGGCTGTGGACAGGATTGCCAACCACTAGAGCAGGCTGCCCAGGGCCCCATCCAGGCTGGCCTTGAACACCTCTAGGGATGGGGCATCCACAACTTCTCTGGGCAACCTGTTCCAGTGCCTCACCACCCTCTGTGTGAAAAATTTCCTCCTAACATCTAACCTAAATCTCCCCCCTCTTAGTTTAAAAGAGGGTAGGAAGGTTTCCAAAGGGTAGGAAACACTCAACCCATTCTCTTAGTTAAGTACTGCAAGGGTGTTACAGAGAGTGAAGCAGGTGTTACCCCTGCTCTAAATGTTTGGTTGGTGTCATTCCTTCATACTGCAACAGCAGGACATGCAGCCACTGCTCCCCAGCGCGCCAGGGCTGGTGCTTGCAGGGATGACTGGAATTTCCACTTTTTTTGGACCCGATTTGTTTTTTCCCTCAGAGGAAGTTAAGTACTCAGCATTTCCTTTGGAGTGAAGAGAGGGCTTAACAGATATGAAAATCAGGCTATGAATACATGGCTACCGGAGCCTCTGAACTTTGCTTTTTGGCAATGTTTCCCTACTCTTCTGTTTTTGTGAAAGGCATCTCCTGGAGTCACTTCTTCATGGCTTGGTAGAAGTGCTTTCCTGAACTGCAAAGAATCAAGATATTTGGTTTTGCCTGTGTAATAGTTACTGCTACTTCCTAACGGCTGAACTGAGCATTTGGAGACTTTAGGTGTAGAAATAGGACATTAAGAACTAGGTCATGTTTTTCCAAGAAAGGTGATTATATTCCTTTGGACTGATCAGTACTGATAATTGTGCAAATATGCTCCTGTGAAACAGAGGCAGGTTAAGGTTATGCTTCTTTACTAAGCTGATTTGATGCAAAAAGGACTCTAAAGAAAAAAAAGCAGCTTTCTCCAGATTGCCCTTATTGGTATTCTGTTAAGACAATAAAAGGTGCAGAGCTGTTTATTTAACCACTTTCTACTCCTTCGTGTTTCCCAGGGAACATGAGTAGATGTAGAGACCTGCACTTGGAAAGTGAAGATAATTGGCTGGCCTCCTTCAGCAGAAAGAATATAAGAATAGCCTTCAGTGATCTGTGTGTGCGCTGTGTGTAGCTGTGACTTCAGCTCTGCCCTTGAAACGCAGATTAAGCAATGCTGCTGACTTTTATTCTTCTGTCAAACATTTCATTGGCTTGGGAGTCTGTACACATCTTACAATGTATGTCCTCTGCCAGGGTTACTGCAGCTTCGTGCTTGGTTGTGGGTTGTGTTTTTTCCTCTTGAGCAGAGGATGCAGTTCAGATACTTGTCTGTCTGCTCCTGAGATAACATGACTCCTTGTATTTGCTGTTTTGAATATTCCAAATTTGTGTTGTCACTGCTGAAGAATTCACTGACTGTGAAATAAAGTTGCTCCTGCATGGGAAGCGTAGGGGAGGGTACCGCACCACGCAGCATCTTTCCGTTTCTTTCCTGTAGTGCTCTGCCTTTTAGGCAGCCAGCCTCAGCTTGCTCTTCCTGGCCCCTTTCCATCTAGTTTGCTCTTTTCTTTCCAAACAGTGTTTTGACAACAAAGCTTCAGGCGTGTCTGCTTACATGTTGTCTCACAACTAATGCACCTGTTGTTGAGAGAAATTAACTGACTTAATGTAAACATGTTTGCCCCTTTCCTTGGAGTCAAGGATTTGCCTCTGCAGGGCCAGCTGAACCAGTGGCTGCTATGGATACACAACAATTTAAAAGCATGATTTGATACACGTAATTTGAGATATTCCTAAGGAATGGGCAGGTTCTTGGGTATGTCGACCTTCTTCACCACCAGAGGTACTTATGGGTGGTTGCTCTGAGCTTTCTGTCATGCATTTTAAAATGGGCCAGTAGACCCTTCACAGACTCCAAAGCTGTGGCACTTACTGTCTCGTGAGGCTCTCTGGCTTGACTTCTGATTCTGAAGTGCAAGTACACCTGTAGGAGCGTTTGCCTCTCAGAGGCAGAAGGGCCAGCGTGTCTGATATCACATTACATGTGCGTGTACCCTTCCAGTGCCTGCAGGTTTCCTGGCGTATATTTGGTGTTCCTGTGGAGTAAAGCATTGATGTTGGGTGGCAGAAATGATGTGCGAAGCCTGAGGCATAAGGAATGTTACAGCACTGTCCATCATTGGAGAATCCTCTTATTAATTGTACATTTACTAGTTTCAAGGCTTCTATCAGTATAAATATGCTGGCAAGAAAGACCATACTGATCTTCTGGTGGTGTATCCTGTGCAGTGGTTCCATCAGGACAGAGAATGCCTTTTAACAAAACCTGGGAACAGCTGCCAAGTTGTGGTTGTAGGTAAAACTCATTTGTAGCTTTCATGGATGGAGTTTTCTTTTGGCTGGCAGTAAAATGCTTGTTATATAGTTTTCTGGAAAAGCCAGTTATTTTGAATCTGTGTTTTCTTTACCTTCTTCTGTTGATTAGGATGTTATGGTTTTGAGGAGATGTAATTCTCATGTGCTTGATTCTGTATAGCTTAAGGATTGCTCTTCTTTTTGGAGGAGAGGCATGGCACTTTCTGAAAACTGAGGGATTTTTTTTAAACTACACTTTTTCAAAAGAAAATGAAGACATTGAAAGTCAATTAAAAGTAAGGCTCTCAAATTAGAGAAATTGGTGGCCTATTGAAGACTTGTATTCTATGGTAGTTTAGAAAAGTTCTGATGTGAGAAAGAAGTAGAGAGGAGCAAAACTGCTAGGGTTTGCATAGGATTTAAATCTGTACGAGGTGAACTGAAATGCTTCTTTTAGTGTCCGAATTAAACTGGGATATCTCCCCCCCCCCCCCCCCCCCCTCA